>BSBK01008145.1:400000-512500 GCA_027943335.1 Chamaecyparis obtusa
AAGATGTTCAACTTTTTACATCAAGTTGAATAACCCTGATTTTCTGATTTTTCATTGCCACTTAAGGCCATAGCTTGGTATACCATGATCCTAGACATACTCGAAAGTGGATGTAGCCAAGTTAGTGAACCACAATAAATCTTGATGTTGAGTGTTTAGTCTCATTTCTCATTCTTCCGATTTATATATCTTCATTAATTTAATTTTCATTTCTGATTACTTCACAGATATCTCATGTCCAAGTGAGTAGTCCATCTGGCATTGAGAATTAAATGTTTGACTTATGTTCTGCATTTGAAAGATTGGATACCCCAACTCTTGATTTCATTTTTCCTGGACTTATGTTCGAATTGTTTGCAATGCTCCTAAGATCATAAGAGCAATTATGTAGAGGAATCATATTTTATACAATAGAAACACATAATAGAAAGAAGGTCCTAAATTCTAATACTAAATCTTCAAAATGAAGACAATATCATGGATTGAATGAAGCATCTTCCACCTTGGGGCAATGATCCTTCAATTATCAATTAAAGGCTATTTTCCTGCATAACTTTTCATTGTGGCCCAGTGAATTTATGTACTATGGTGTACACATATAACTTTTCCATTTGTATTTGCATCTATACCTCTATTGACCATTCCACTATAAATATTTTATCTTCTTGTGTGGGAGGTGAAATGAAAGGTATTGCTTTATTTAAGAATATAACTATGTATAATTTTTAAATCATAATTAATTTTTTTAATTTGTAGGATTATTTTATAAATACAAATTTATAATTTTATAATTTAGAGAATGTAGAAACATGCAAATATCATCATTTATTTATTTGTTATAAATAGATCTAACTTAAAATAATTATACATAAAATTGATAAAGATATTTTTAAAATAGAAATGATTCATTCCTTAATCCAAGATGTTAATTATATTTGCAACTATAAATTTAGCTATAATAATTATTAATAAGAATCATATATGTCATTATATAGAAGTTATTTTACTAAATTAGAATCATTAGACCTATTATAGCTCTTTGAAATTACTCAAAAATTCTAAGCAATGTTAGTGGGAATATAGTTTCAATGATCCAAATTATATGTATAAGGTCATTTTCATAGGATTTTTAAAGTGTTGGAAGCACACCATGCATCCTTTCAATATTTTGATAAATTTGAGCAAATACTTGTTAATCATTAAGTTGATAATCTTGAATGGTATCCCTTATGAGAATGCTTTTCTCAACCTTACTATAATGATTTTTTATAAATATTAGAAAAAAACATATCTTATTTATTGTAGAAAAAATAAATATGTATATGTGTCAATTGAACATAGATATGGTTCTCGACAAGTTCTCCATATCTTCTAGTGTAACCTATCTCCAATGATTAACATAGCCTAACTTGTTATGATACCATGGTATAATTTAGCACCTTAGGATACTAATTATTATATAAAAGAATATAAAATAAATAAAATGAGAATGATACAACCATAAATGTACACGTTACACAATATATACATTGGGGAAACCCTTTTAGATTATAAAAACCCCATAAATACATCATTTTATTAAAACACTTACAATTATAGTCTATTATAAATAGATTGAACGTAGCGATACTTATCCTAACTTTCATGTGACATATAGAAACTTATATGCATAGTGATACAACTCACTATAAAGTCTCCAAATTCACACTCTCTGAAATGAGAGAGGTCCTTAAATATAGGAGGAATGACGACTTCACTAGTCACATCTTTTTAATAACCCCCATTCATAAATAATTAATTCTCCAATAGTTATACGATTTTTATCATCTGAAAAAGGAAGCACTTCCATTTAGGACTGGTTTAGCCCTCCGAGTAAGTGGTTTTGGGGTCATGTCAAATGCCTTGAATGGGTCTTTGACTTGGATCTAGATTTTTCCCCTATCCTACCCTATTTTCCACTTCTTTCCTACTTGTTTCTGGTATCTGGCTCTGAGATTTTGAGTTTCTTGACTTTAGGGTCAAGGTCGACCTTTTGGGTCAAGGTTGACCTCGACCCTGACCTAAGGTTTAAATTTCAAATTTCAAAGATTTTCGAATGTTGGGGTTTGGAAAGAATTATTTTCCCACTTTTGGGTCGACTATTTTGGGCTTTGAAATGGTGACTCTTAAAAGATATTTAATTTAGGTCCACTTCTAAGGGTATGGAGCTAATTGGAATTTATTTCTCATATGTCAGCCCCTCTAAAAGTTTGTGCCCTAGACTAGTATATAAGGAAGCCTTCTCCTCTCAGTTTGGATCAAGCAAGAAAAATAAATAAAGAAACTAAAGGGAGGATCATCTATGCATAATTTATCAAAGAGAGCATTCAAGCATTCAAGTCTTCAAACATTCAAGCATTCAAGATTCAATTCATCAAGGAGATCCATTGGTAGCCATTGAAGGATTCAATCTCTATGGATCCCTCTTGTTGAAGATTTCTCCATCCATACCCATTCAAACTTCTTCCTATTCCAAGATCCATTCAAGATTTGTGTTGAAGATATAAAGGAAAGAGATTTGAGACATCCTACATCCTACATCCTACAATTTTACATCCATTTGGAGCATCCATATGTTGGAAACTGCAATTGAAATAATTGTTTGTATTTTCATTGATGTCAAACCTTAACTTGTAAGATAGTTGCTATCTAAGAGAGTACCATATCTATTGATTGATGAAAAGGATTAGGGTAAGGGAGATAACAAGAGAACCTAAGGAAAGGTTGAGTTATTTGATACTTCAACGGGTACTTGATTATTTGGCACATTGATAAGATAATGTATTTTTTTATCTAAGTAAGATGAAAGATTGGAGAAGTAGGCTTAACTGAGCAAAAGTGAAGAAACCTAGTTAAGCCAAGTGATATTAGTGTCAACCAAGAACTAGTATATGCCAAGTAAATTTAGTGTTGACCGAACATCAGTCTATGTCAAGTGACAAGAAATTAACGAGTAAGACAGTGTTAGCCAAGGAAGACAGTTTGTAGAGATGACCGAGTTACGCAGTGATGACCGAGGAGATGAACACAATATTGACCGAGTGTTAGTAATTTACATTTGAAGAAAGAATTGAGATTCCCAGCTGGCATAGTTGAATTCTTGGGATATGTAAATTATGTTGACTTTATTAATTGATTGTATGGAGAATTTAATGCATGGTAAATCATTTTATTATGGATTCAATGAGAAGTTTGAAGATGTATCTAGAAGGAAGGATGGAGAACTTAAATGGTGGAAGGATTCAATGAATCTAACATAAAACTAAGATCTGTGGAGGAGATTAAGAGGAAAAATATGGATCTACCTAATTGAAGAGGTATAAAGGAAAACCTAAATGTGAGGTTACGAAAGGGGGCTTAATTTGTTGATGTTATTGACTGAGAAGTCTAAGCAGAAGGCTGAAGGTAAAATTGTGAAGGATTTGATCAGAGTTGTGATTTCTTGAAGCTATTTCTGAGAAGATCAGTGATGGAGATGGAAATGGAGCTTAGTCAGTAAATCAACATATATGTGTGATGTGGATCTGTTATTTACAAATTGAGTTGTATGTTTTTCATATCAAAAACTATTGTTACTTTCTAACCATTGTATTAGTCTAAATCCTTTAATCAAGGTTGACCTAACAGTCATTGATTAAATCCTTTAATCAAGGTGGCATTCTAATGGAATGTACTTAAATCCTCTAACTAGTTCACTTTTGATAGTGTTTAAATCCTTTAATAGGGTAACTGTTAGAAATAGGGAATACTGAGAGGAGGGGGTGAATTCATATTCTACAAACTTTTAATTTTGCCCAATTATGGATATAAAAAATTAACTTGATACTTGCATAACAAAGTAAACTAAAGAAAATGTATAATAGTAAAGAAAATGAACTCATAACACATTATTTGTTCTTGAGGAAACCTTGGCCAAGGGAAAACCCTGGTGGGGATGGTACCCACAAAGATCCACTAATCAAAAGTATCTTGTTAAGGATGTTGACCCTGTTAGGAACCTGTTACATATATATAGTGTCTCAGTCCTGATTAAGGGACTCTAAGCCTTGTTAAAAGCCTCAACCCTGCTAAGAGTTGGTTATTACAAAATGAAATGATTACAAGATGAGCCCACTGCCCAAACATGTAATGTACAATAATTCCTGATTACAAAAATAGGGAAAGGTACATAACCTTATACTTCTTTCTTGAATTTCAAAAATTTGCATCAATATCTTTCACATACATATGTTCATCTATATTTCATACTCTACTTTGCATTACATATGCCTTACATTTATACAAGTTATTAGGAATAATAACTTTTACAGTCGGCTTTACTAAACATAAAGCACTTTAAAAAATACATTTTAACATGCACTGCCCAAGGGTTAACATCTAGGATGTCATCCCTTTATATGATTAAGACATTATTTTGATAAACAAAATAATCCCTTAACTATTTGCCAATTCTATTTTCTTCTCTGTCATGTCGGGTTTAACACTGTCTCTAGAAATACTGCAATAACTTCTTCCGTACATGCTGTATAGACTTGCGCTCTCAAGTGAGTCTTCAATATCCATCATAGTATCCATGTTGAAGTGTGCAAGCACTGAAATTACTTATATCGACATCACCAATCAAAACTATGTTCGGTTACACTGGGAAAATGCTGCTTACACTTAGACAATTTTTCTTTGCGCTCTGTCATACTTGCTCTCTGTCATATGTGATCTTCACATAGATCATATGTTTCCATAATGACAACATCTAGATATCTAACTCAGCCAAATTTCCAACAATCTCCCCCTTTGTCATTGGTGGCAACATATGAGAAAATTGGCTAAGTAAAAAAGCTCCAAAATTGTGGCCATAACAAAATATATCTTTACTATCCTTATATCTTCATATATCTTATATATCATCTATACTCCCCCTAAGAATATACTTCCATATATATATTAATATATCAATTTTCTACTATCACTCCCCCTTTGACAACAATGACAAAAAAAAGGCTGCCAAAACTATGATCTCAAAATGTTTACCTTGTTTCAAAATTGCAGAGTCGGTAGGCTTGCAACACAATCTGCAAAATTTATTTTTATGGTCTCTATTTCTTTCTCCCATGCCTTCTTAATGGTGTCTGCAACACTGAGTAGTGAACATAAACCATAAGATACGATCTCACATGCACGAAGGTTTGCAAAATTGAACTTCTAATAAGATGTCTTAGATGAAAGACATTCTTCCAACTGTCCTTCAATGATACTTATCTTCACTAAAATATTCTCTCTTAGAAGAGAGAATCTTCTCAATTTTCTATCTCTTTCATCATTAAGAATCCTTATTTCATCATTCATTTTGCTGATTCTTTTCTCAATATCCAATATCTTTACATTAGGATTGGTTAATAGATTTACCTTTGACTAAATTTTTGCCTCTTTTGCTCTTATCTTCTCAGTCACTTCTGATACATGGTTGTCTTTATTTGTACACTGTATATACAAAACTTTTCCTTTGTCCAAATTCCTTCTTAGATCTTTTATACATACATCCAAATTATTGATATCATTTCTGATATTTTGACTTATATCAAGAAATATTTTAGCCTCATAGACTGGCCGAGCCTTCACTATAGCTATATCAGATAAATTAGTGAATTCATTATCAAATGCCTTCATCACTTCTCTAGCTTTTATTTGTGGATCTACCTCTATTATCTAATTAGTTAGAACACTCTACAACTTCTCTGTTACTTCCTATAATAATCCTTCAAGGCTTTTCACCTTCTTATTCTTTCCAATTATCTTGTTTAGGGATGAGGTCAAATCCATTTGATCATCATCATCAACTTCTTTTCCAATATCAGCAAAAATTGATTCAATCTATGGTTTCTTTGTTGCAATCTCAAGGGTAGGACTGATTTCCACTTTGCTTGGTGTTTCTTTCTGTCCTTGAATCTCTGTATTTATTTGATTTTCTGATTTTTCTTCTTCTTTCCTTGTTTCCTTCCTTTCTTCTTCAATTGATCTATCATGTTCTTCTAGAGCTGAATTGTAAACAATGTTCTCTAGGTTACTAAAAGGATTATCATCACTATCCAGTGTGATATTAGTTCCTTCCACATTCATTGATTAATCTTCAATTTTAATTGATGCTGGTGGAGAGGGACTCTTTTGATGCTCAACTTCCATAGCTTGTTCTACTACACTAGAGTGCTTACCAAAAATTGTTGTCATCACCTTTATTATTGCTTGTTCAGTTTCCTTATTGATTTCTTCATAGTTTCCTCCCATTATCTGAATAGTTCTCCTTTTTTTCCTTAGATGAGTACCAAATTCTTTCATGATTTCTTTAAAGTGACCTTCATCTCTAATGTCACATAGCTTCCTCACAAAGTTCTCTCTAATCTTGTTATCTTCTTCAACTGCTCTCTTCTTCCTGTTTACTAGCTTCTCAAATAGTTCATCAGGTGTCTTTCCTTGAATTGTATCAAATTTCTTATCTGCTAGGATCATATGTCCTACAACTACATTCTCCAAGTTTAATCTCACTGAATAGTTATATAGTTCATAATACTTGTTCATCTTTGAAAAGTCTCCATCATTAATGATTTGTTCATTTACCTTTTCAATCTTAGGTTTCCATTTCTTCTTCTTGACTTCAGTATCCTCATTATCTTTAATTTCTGCTATATTCCTTTGCACTGGGGTAACTATTGTCTTCTGTCTCTTACCTGGTCTAGTAGCTATTTCCTTTACTCTTTTACTTGGTGGAGTGGCTGAAGATCTTGTAGATTTTATAGTTTCTTGTTCCTTCTCAACTTTCTCCACTTTTACTACATTCTACAAATTTCCAGTCTCATCTGCAACTGCTAACAGGGGTGGAACAGATAAAACTTCCTCTTGTCCAATGTC
The DNA here is from genome assembly GCA_027943335.1 of Chamaecyparis obtusa. NCBI lineage: Eukaryota > Viridiplantae > Streptophyta > Pinopsida > Cupressales > Cupressaceae > Chamaecyparis > Chamaecyparis obtusa. The sequence goes on from BSBK01008145.1 coordinate 406,940, forward strand.
TCTAAGTGCTTCTACTGTATTCTTTGCAATAAAAAATTCTTGTTCTGTTATACTTGCATCCTTAAGAATTTTCTTTATAGTGCTTTCCACTCTCTTCTTAGATAGTTTTTCTTCTTGAATAGACTTTGTGGAGTTGAAGTTCTCCTCATAAGTCCCAAATCTATTGCTATTTACATCCAATTTACATTTCTACAATCTATTTACATATTCTTCTGCTTCAACTTCATCAATTTCATAACCAAGAGGGTCTATGAACTCTACTCTAGGTTCAACTACTTCAATGAAGTTAAAGTCAATGTCAACCATAAAGCATACTTCAATTTTATACTTTTCAACTATAGCCTATGAAATTCTTGTTCTTTTCTTATCAACTTATGAAATGATTTGATCACTAAGGTTACACTCTCATTAACCTTATCTATGGGATATCTCATATATACTCTCTTAATTCTATCCATGGTGGTTCTGTTATCATTCCAGTCTTCTCCAATAGTAAATGGGAATCTTCTCAAAAAATGGAAAAACATATATGTAATCAATGATGAGAATCTAAATTGGGAATTCTTAGTCTTCTTAATCTTTTCTAAGTTCTCAAATTACTGAATTCTCAAAATTTCACACATATCCACTTGCACTTTATCAACACACATCAAATAGGCTACATGAATCATACCAGCTGCCATGTCATCTTCTCTAGAGTTGGCACAAAACTTAGATGTTAAGATCTTGCATAAATATCTAACATCATCTTGTTGAATCTTACTGATCACTATTCCTCTACCATTGTAGGATGACTTAGTGTTGTCCAGTATGATTTTCTTCACATTTTTCTCATTGAATGGTATAACTCCTAAATTAGATAAACTGGTTACTTCATGGATTAGATCTACTATTATATCAATCACTTTGTCATCTAACCAAAACTTTCCATTATGAATTATGCTCAAAATAATTTTAGTGCATTCTTCATCATCAGATTCATGTTGTAGTGAATACCTTATGATTTCATTATCATTCAAATGTTCAAACCCTACTTTCAGTGACATATCCTGATTATACAGTTTCTCATACTCCTTAGTAAAATCACTTTCACTGAGGGTTTCAAGTTTGCATCCCAGATAGCTTCTAACATTCTCTAAATGTAAAACTCCATCTGGTATGGATGATAGTGCTAGTTTAGGGTCTTCTTCCAAGGGTTCTATTGGTTCCCTTTTAATCTTAGGTCTGATTTTATCTCTTATAATGTGAACCAATGAAACATCCATATCTTCTACAAATTCTCTAATTGACTGATATATTTGCTTAGTAAAATACCTTAATTTCATGATTTAGGGCTTTGCGTAGATTTGACACAAAGTTCTTTAACCAAATCTTTGCAAATTTCTTTCAATCACTGCTATATTGATATCCTTGACACTTGTAGTCACTTGAGTGATTAACGAATACCGATCTCAAGCTTTTAACTTCAAGATTCTAACATCGCATTCAATTCTTTTGCTGCTTCTTTCCAAAAAGCTTTTCCTACTTTCTTGCAAAACTTCAAACTTCTTGCGAACTCACATAACTTCACATTAGCTCATGCGCTCTTAACCATAGCATCATTATATCATATAATACCTTACATTAACTACGCAAGACTCAATTCATTCTATACTAACTTCTACTCTATCATAAGTTCCTATTCTACTGCATTCTTTATGAATTAAGTACTTTGAGATGGGTTAGGAAGAGATTCACTCTTACCATTAGATATTTCACATTTTTGATTACCTTCAATGCTAAACATGTCTCCTTGATCTGTAGATTTAAAAAACTTCACTTCTTTTGAATTAATACAACAACCTCTTTGAATGTTGCTTGCATTCTCATTTCTCCTTGTATGACTTCTAGGATTAGGGTTTCTCATGTTATTCATTCTGCAAAACCTTGTTGTATGACCAAATTTGTTGCATATCTGACAAACTATTCCATTGTTTCCATATCTCGATCCAGTCTGGTTGATTTGTGATCTGCAATTCTTGGTAATGTGTCCAACCTTGTTGCATCTATAACATACTACTCCATTTCTTCTTTTCATCTCTTTAGTAGGTCTCTTATCTGCATGGTTAGTATCTCTAAACATTCTACTACTATTATTATCATTAAATTTAGGCTTCTTAAATTCAATAGCTCGATGTCCAAAACCATGACAATTATAACAATAACCATTAAGATGTTTAAATTGCTTACCTATACAATCTTTCTTCACATGACCAAAAGTATTACATGCAAAACATCCACCTTTAAATTCTCTCTGTGTACCTTTAGGTGATTCTTCTTGTTTAGGTGGTTCTTATTCTTTAGGTATATCCTCAGATTTGTTAGCTTCATCAGATTTCTTTTCTTCTATGTTTTCAAAAATTTTCAAATCTAGTTCCTTGCTTTCTTCACTTACCTTAGATGAGTTAAATCCAAGACCAATTTTATCATAGAATGGCTTCTGATAAGACATTTGTTCATCAATCTTCTCAGTAGTGGAATATAGTTTCTCAAGTTGTTTCTTAGACTGAGTCAGTTCACCTTTCACTATTGTATTGTACTTTTCAAGTTCAACATACTACAATTTGGTTTTCTCAAGTTCATTTGTCACTTTACAAATTTTAGATTTTAGATCTTCATTCTCAAATTTCAGATTTGCTTCATTCTTGTTGTTTCCATCTTTCAAACTCAATTTCAGGTTTACTATCTTTAATTCATGTTTAAGGATCTCATTTTCTTTTTCAAATTTTAATCACAATCTTCAATTTGAATTGTAGATTCCTTTTCTGATTTCAGTTCTTCTAGATTCTTTTTCAACTTCTCAATAAGGTTCTTTGCATCATCATATTTTCCTTTCAGAGCATCTCTTTCTTCATTAAGTATATCAATCTATTCAAGAGCTTCTTCAAGATTCTTTTGTAGCTGATCCATATCCATAGGGATCTTACTCAAGCTGCTAGGCTTTCTCTGAATGATTATTTTTTGAGTAACTAAGCTCTGATACCAATTGTTAGAAATAGGGAATACTGAGAGAGAGGGGGGGGGGGTGAATCAATATTCTACAAACTTTTACTTTTGCCCAATTATGGATATAACATATTAACTTGATACTTGCATAAAAGAGTAAACTAAAGAACATGCATAACAATAAAACAAATGAACTCATAACACATTATTTATTCTCGAGGAAACCTTGGCCAAGGGAAAACCCCAGTGGGGATGGTACCCACAAAGATCCACTAATCAAAAGTATCTTGTTAAGGATGTTGACCCTGTTAGGAGCCTGTTACACACACACACACACACACACAGATATATATATATATATATATATATATATATATATAGTGTCTTAGTTCTGATTAAGGGACTCTAGGCCTTGTTAGAAGCTTGAACCCTGCTAAGAGTTGGTAGTACAAAATGAAATGATTACAAGATGAGCCCACTGCCCAAACATGTAATGTACAATAATTCTTGATTACAAAAATAGGGCAAGGTACATAACCTTATACTGCTTGCTTCACTTTCACAACTTTGCATCAATATCTTTCACATACATATGTTCATCTATATTTCATACTCTACTTTTCATTACATATGTCTTACATTTATACAAGTTATTAGGAATAATAACTTTTACAGTCGGCTTTACTAAACATAAAGAACTTTACAAAATACATTTTAACATGCACTACCCAAGGGTTAACATCTAGGATGTCATCCCTTTATATGATTAAGACATTATTTTGATAAAAAAAATAATCCCTTAACTATTTACCAATTCTGTCTTCTTCTTTGTCCTATCGGCTTTAACACTGTCTCTGGCAATACTATAATAAATTCTTCTGTACATGCCGTATAGACTTGTGCTCTCAGGTGAGTCTTCAATATACATCATAATATCCATGTTCAAGTGCACAAGCACTAAAATTCTATGGACATTGCCAATCAAAACTATCTCTGGTTATAGTGGGAAAATGCTGCTTACACTTAGACAATTTTGCTCCGTGCTCTGTCATACTTGCTCTCTGTCATATGCGGTTTTCACATAGATCATATGTTGCCATAATGACAACATCTAGATATCTAACTCAGCCAAATTACCAATAGTAACATCTAGTAGTCTATTTGTAAACCTTTAACAGGGTTGGATTTTCATAGAGCTCACTTCAGAAGAGTGAAAATATCAGTAACATGTTACAAAGTGGTTTTTCCCAAGTTGGGTTTCCACTATAAATCCTGATGTTATACTTGTGTGAATGTTACTATATTCTGCAAGTTAATTACTTTTGGACGATGGACTAGATGTTATATGTTTCTGATATATATACACTTTAGAGACCGAGTTGTGTTGGTGATTAGATTTGAGATTGTTGAAGTGTTTAAAAGTTCAATTGGTACATCTGGGTCTAAGAATAACTAATTCAACCGCCCCTCTCCATTCTTATAAATAATATCAACAATTGGTATCAGAGTTGTTGGTGCTTACAAAGAAAATTTTAAAGGTACTTGAAGCTAATGATCAAGATGTATAAAAGGGAGGTACCAAGAAGTTGAACAAAGAGAACTTCCTTGCATGGTAGAGTCTGATGAAATTGCATCTAGCTAGTATTGGTGATTCAGTAAAGTACTATGTTGAACATGACTATGTTATACTTGCTACACCCTTGACTATGGAGGAGATGAAAGCAAAATAGGAGCACAATCAAGTAATGTTGGAGATTTCATCTACCTTAAGCTATCCTGAATTTGAAGATATCAAAGATTTCACTACTGAAAAGAAAATGTGGGATACTCTTGCATCTATCTATGGTGGTGATACAAATGTACTGAGAGTAAAAGCTGAAAGCTTGAGAGGTAAGTTTGATGAAATGAAAATGAAAGAAGGTGAAAATATTGCTCAGTATTGTGGTATAATTAAGGAGACAGTGAATTCTATTAGAGGAGCTAGTGAAATCATTGATGATGAGACTATTATTGGTAAGATATTGAGAGATTTTCTTCCTATTTATGCTATCATAATTTTTGTTCAATTCAAGAATCAAGATGTAACCCTGGTAATGTTTTAACTCTGGAAAGTCTTGTTGATAAGCTTACTAATTTTGAGCTATCTAACTATGATAACTATACTGTTCCTAATGTTGAATCTGCATTCAAGTCACAAATGGTTTTTCATAAGTCTAAGAGGGAAAAAGAAAAATATGTGAAAAGAAAAAGTGACAGTGATAGTGATAGTGACACTTCTGATGAGGAACTAGATGATCTTGAAGCACTCATGGCTAGAAGATTAAAAAGAGGAAAAGGAAAATATAAAGGTAAACTTCCTATAGTCTATTTTTCATGTAACAAAGTTGGCCATATTACAGCAAGATGTCTTGACAGAAATTACAAGGATGAGGAAAGAGAAAGAAAGTACAAGGATAAGAGAGATAATAGAGATCACCAAAGGTACAAAGACTACAAGGAAAAAGGTAAGAAATCTTGTTATATTTCTAAAGAGGAAACTGATAGTGACACTGATAATTTTGATATTGAAGTAGTTTATGTTGCTATGAAAGATGATTCTAATGAAGATGATAAAATTGCACTTATTTTTTATGTGAGTAAAGGTGATAAATGGATTATTGATAGTGGTTACTCACATCACATGACTAGTGATAAAAGTAAATTTGAAACTCTAGATCATAAAAAGGTAGAAGTCTTAAGTTTGGTAATGATGCTCCATGTCCTGTGAGAGGTAAAGGATCAATTAAGCTAATTGATAAGATCACATGTGAAAATGCATATTGGGTTGAAGGTCTTATCTATAGTTTTTTGAATGTTGCATAGCTGAACAACACTGGTTACTAAGTGGAGTTTCATTATAGAAAGGCTAAAATATTTGATGCCACTGGTGAACTAATTGGAAGTGGAGAACATACTAGAGGTAACTTGATCTATCTAGATCCATCTGAAGAGACATGTTTGTTTGTACAATTTGATGATGTATGGTTATGGTATAAGAGGCTGTGTTATGTAAACTTTGACAATCTATTAAATATTAGTAAAAAGAAGAAAGTTAGAGGTTTACTCAGATTGAAGAAACTTGATAATGTGATGTGAAAACAATGTCAGTTGGGAAAAATGACAAAGTCAAGTTTCAAGAGAAAGACATTTACTTCTAAAAATGTATTGGATTTCATTCATACTAACCTTTTTGGACATATGGGTGTACAAAGTTATTGTGGTGCTAAGTACTTTATTCTATTTATTGATGACTACACTAGGATGATGACTGTAATATTTTTGATAGAAAAATCTAATGCATTTCAGTTGTTTAAGTCCAGTATTTGGAAAAAGTTGAAAAAGAAATAGGTAGAAGCTTGAAATGTCTAAGATCGAATCGAGGTGGAGAGTTTATATCAAATGAGTTCAATCTATTCTACAATGATAGAGGAATCAAGAGACAAATGTCTGCACTAAGAACACCTCCATAGAATGGTATAGCTAAGAGGAGAAATAGGTCAATTATGGATTGTTCAAAAAACTAATGATTGAGAAGAATGTTGCACAAAAATATTGGAGAGAAGATGTAAGTACAATTGTTTATACCTTATACCAAGTAAAAATCAAGAAAGAGAAGAACAAACTGGAAGGTAAACAAGAACCTGAAGATTATAGATCTTTTGTGTACATGGAAGAAGGAGAGGCAAGTAACACACTTACACCAAATGTAGAGTCATAAGTAAGCAATGCCAAGCATCAGGAGGATGCTTTCGAGCATCAGGAGGATGCTTTCGAGCATCAAGAGGATGTTGCTAAGCAATCATAAGCAAAAACTGAAAATTATCATGATGAACCTAAATAGTGCAACATGATTATTCTCAGGAGATCTTGAATCTGCAACCAACAACTTCCACCAAGACATGTATAACTTATTAATTTATTTATATAATTGAACCAAACCAAAAGAATGAGAAATAAGATTCATCATTCTATCCATCAATGACCATATGATAGGGTTTCCAGGCTGTACATGGCTGTACAAGGCCTAGAACCAAGACTAAAATTGAAAAACCAATCAAAACAACAACAATAGAATGCACCAAAAATATATCAAAACATTTCCTCTCTTCAGATCTGATTTGGTTCGACCATAAAATGGTATTTATAAGTTATTTGATAGTTTTTAACTTCATAACCAACTCCTAGACCAACCATCTACCTTTATACATCATTTTTTGCAATGTTAGCAACTTTCTCAATATTGCATTTTACAACTTTTTATGCAACTTTTACATTTTTGACAAAATGACTTTAAAACTTTGTCAAACCTCTCTATACATATCCAAATGGAATATTTAAGACCTTTTATAATTATTTTACCCTTCCATGGGTCTTTTACATAAATTTGACCATGTAGACCTAAACATGACCTATTTGACAACTTGGAGCAATATTGTGCACATGCTTACATTTCTTGTCAACACCTTTACAAATGGATTCAAAATAAATCAATACATCATATAATTGGCTTTAAATGAAAAAAAAACCTTATATATCTGATAGTGACCTCTAGGATTAGGTACTCCTACACCATACTATCGACCTTGAAAGATTTCCAAGTCTCTTGGAAAGGTGTGTCATAACTTGCAAAAACAAAATTATAACAAAAATATTCACCTTAATTTTCCTTTTCCTCTTCATGCCTTTATCACAATCCTCTTTTCCTTTAAGGACACAAGACTGTCCTCAAAATCATCTTCTCAAATACTCCTATCAGTGGAGCATTAATGACTGCAACTCCACGGTGCCTTATCAGTCAGAGATCCACCTTTACCATTGCTGCTTCCAACTCATCACAAAAAACTCTCCCATATGCCTCACCTAGGAGTCCTCCTCTTTACTCTCTTCCTAGTCTCTTGGAAATCAACTGGACCACTCCTTGGCCCTGGACCTTCTCTTGGCCCTTGATAGACTTCCAGTGTCTGTACACACAACCTAACCTTCATATGCAGCAAGATGGATGAGCACCCGCAACCATAAATCATCAACAAAACAAATACCAAATAGCCAAGGTCTTGGTGTGGATTTCCTCTCTCGGTGCTCTACCCACACACTCAAGATCTTCAAGCTCTGATACCAATTTGATGCAGAGCATCTTAAAAACCAAACAATAAATAGGATCCTTTCTGGTCCTTTCAACATCCATTCAATAATGTCTTTGTATAGAGGCATAAACATATTAAAATTCCTCATTCCAATACCGAATATCAACCATCTCAAATGGTTCCATCCACATAAAAAATTTCAATACATTATCCTTGCAAGCTTCAAACACTATCACTTACCACATCTCTTGATTTGATAACATTGTTGTCTTCAAGACAGTCTTTAAAGATTGATTGATTTGACCTATCAAATCACAATATTAATTTTATATAAATAATAAGTTTTTATCCAACATCAAGAACTGCCATTTCCCAAAATTACAAGGTCTTATGATTCTATTTGATCCCTCAACTAATAACTATTTTAGACTGCCACTTCTAGATGCATTGTCATAATATTATCAAGCCCTTCCTGCTAGGGCATCAAATATCTTTCACAATATATAACCAAATGAAACAAAACCAATTCCATTTGAATAATTTATAAATCTAGTTTCATAATATATAAGATATTTATTTTTCCCATTTATAAATAATTCTACAAGCACAAATCACTGCCTGTAACTCGAATGCAGATTTTTAAAAACCAGTTTCCACTCAAATGCACATAACTTTCACAAAGTTGAATAAAAACAACTCAAACCAAAAGGAAATGAAATTTAATTAATATATATTTCCAATGAATATTATTATAGGTCTTAAATATTTCATATGCATCTATACCAAATAGTGCAACATGATTGTTCTCAGGAGATCTTGAATCTGCAACCAACAACTTCCACCAAAACATGTATAACTTATTCATTTATTTATATAATTCAACCAAACCAAAAGAATGAGAAATAAGATTCATCATTATATCCATCCATGACTATATTATAGGGTTTCTAGGCTGTACATGGCTGTACAAGGCTTGGAACCTACACTAAAATTGAAAAACCAATCAAAACAACAACAATATAATGCATCAAAAATATATCAAAACATTTCCTCTCTTAAAATATGATTTGGTTCGACCATAAAATGGTATTTATAAGGTATTTGGTAGTTTTTAACTTCATAACCAATTCCTAGACCAACCATCTACCTTTTTACATCATTTTTTACAATGTTAGCAACTTTCTCAATGTTGCATTTTACAACTTTTTATGCAACTTTTACATTTTTGACAAAATGACTTTAAAAATTTGTCAAACCTCTCTATACATATCCAAATGGAATATTTAAGACCTTTTATAATTCTTTTACCCTTCCATGGGTCTTTTACACAAATTTGACCATGTAGACCTAAACATGACCTATTTGACAACTTGGAGCAATATTGTGCACATGCTTACATTTCTTGTCAACACATTTACAAATGGATTCAAAATAAATCAATACATCATATAATTGGCTTTAAATAAAACAAAAAATTTATATATCTGATAGTGACCTCTAGGTTTAGGTACTCCTGCACCAGAATGGAATATGTGAATATAAAAAAGCAACTAGCAGACATATTCACAAAAGCTTTACCTAAGGATGCTCATGAATATCTTAGAGGTAAACTAGGGGTTCTTCCCCCAAGTGAGGCTTCCTAGTCAACTAGGAGCACTGCATCAAATGTGCTACATATAATATTTGACAAAATGATGGAGGAAATTTCATACTTTAGGAGCTGTCTAGAGTTGTGAAAAGTATAGCAAAGATGATAATCAGTCATAAGCAAGATGATAGAGGGAGAAATACTAATACTGAATTGACAAGATGACATTTACATGTGGAAGATGTAAGTACTAGATACTAATTTGGCATTATTGTCGAAGAGGGAGAGATTTAGATGAAAACATAGGAATAGAAAACACTGAGGTATATGTTCCAAGATTCAGAGATTCAGAAAAATCAAAGGGAGAGATTCAGAGAGATACATAAAAGATTTAGAGGGAGTAACTGTGTGAACAGTCAAGTAAGGCCAAGTTGTTGTGAATCAAAATAAAGATAAGGATATTATAAATCTATCTAATGCATAGACAAAGTTTTTGGATTGGTTGGTAAATCATGTGCTATTCATGTGGTGTTGCCATCAATGCCAAAGAGGGAGATTATTGGAAACTACAATTGAAACAATTGTTGTATTGTCATTGATGTCAAACCTTAACTAGTAAAATGGTTTCTATCTAAGAGATTACCATATCTATTGATTGATGAAAAGGATTAGTTCAAGGGAGATAACAAGAGAACCTAAGGAAAGGTTGAGTTATTTGATACTTCAATGGGTACTTGATTATTTGGCACATTGATGAGATAATGCATTGTTTATATAAGTAAGAAGAAAGATTGGAGAAGTAGGTTTAACCGAGCAAAAGTGAAGAAATCTATTTTACGCTGAGTGATGTTAGTTTTGACTGAGCACCAGTATATACTGAGTAAATTTAGTGTTGACCAAAAATTAGTTTATGCCAAGTGACATGAAGTTACCTAGAAAGACAATGTTAGCCAAGGAAGATAATTTGTAGAGATGACCGAGTTACGTAGTGATGACCAAGGAGATGAACATAGTATTGACCGAGTGTCAGTAATTTACATTTGGAGAAAGAATTGAGATTCCCAGATGACATAGTTGAATTCTTGGGATATGTAAATCATGTTGACTTTATTAATTGATTGTATGGAGAATTTAATGCATAGTAAATCATTTTATTATGGATTCAATGAGAAGTTTGAAGATGTATATAGAAGGAAGGATGAAGAACTTAAATGGTGGAAGGATTCGATGAATCTGACCTAATCCTAAGATCTATGGGGGAGATTAAGAGGAAAAATATGAATCTACCTAATTGTGAGGTTACTAAATATAGGGAAATAGTTGTTCCCTTCTATTATGTATGGGGGAAATATGAGATCCATTTCTAAATCCAAATTCCCAAAGGAAAATTGATCAACCAAAAGGTTAATGCACAATCGAATCAATCTATGGAGAATATGAAAGAGGAAGAAAACCTTATATTTCCCTATAAAGGAGTGTTGTGCTTGAAATATGAAATAATTGAAAGGCAAATACTAACCTCAACATAGGGAAGATCTAGAAAATGCCAATTTCTTATGTCTGTGTACAATTTCGGGCAATTTTGCCACCTATTTTAGACCAGAAATGCCGAGATGAAGAAAACTTAAGGAAAATTTTATCTTTCTAACAGCAAGTAGTCTTTGACCTTGATAAAAGGTCAAAGAATACATTAATATTCTGAAGGTTGACTTTGACTTTCTTCGCAGATCTTGGTAGTTCACCAAAAAAGGTATCCAAATCCAATCTCAGATCCATAGTTCCGCACCTGTACCTGCAAGAAAAAGAGGGTTTTTGTTATTTTTTTGAGGGGTTTGCCTTGGTCAAACCCCGGTTTGGAATCAACCTTAATATTAAAATTAAAAAGAGAATGCTAGCAAGTAGTAGAAGTAGATCTAACAATGAAGCTACACAATTCAATAGATATGCAATTGTATTTCAAATGTAAACAAATGTATTGATATGAAAGCTTGAACACAACAATGGAAAATGTAAATCAAAACCATGAAAGTAAATGCAAAACCTCCATGTTTGTATAATTGGAATCCACCTTGATAGAAGAATGAATGAATCTAGAAGATGAACAAAGGATCTTGAAGGAAGATCACACCATCATGATGGCTAGATCTAGGGTTTGAATGATGAACCTTGCATGCTTGAACCAAATCCCTTCAAAGGCTTGAATTCTTGAATCCTTGATCTTCAATGGAGAACTTGAATGGAGAAGAGGACTTGAATACTTCCTAGAAAATGCTTGATGAAATGCTTTCTTGACCTTGCTTGAGAGATATGAAAAATGGATGGATGAAATGAGAGAGGAAGGCCTCCTTTTATAGTGATCTAGGGCACAAACCTCTAGAGAAGGCCGACATTGGGGAATTAAATCCCAATTAACCTTAACCCCTAGAAATGGAACCATATTAAATGCAATTAAGGATTTACCATTCTGAAACCCAAAATGGCCGACCCAGAGGTGGGAAAACAAATATTTTTGAAACTCGACACCCGAAAATCATGGAAATCTAAAATTTGAACCCTGGGTCAAAGATGAGGTAGCCTCTGCCCTAGGTCAAAATTGAGGTTGACCCTGACCTAGGTTAGAGTCGAGGTTGAATTTGACCTTGAGGTCAAAAACCTCAGGACTTCAGTCCATAATGCTAGGAAATGCATAAATAAAGTGAAATTAGGGATAGAGAGAAGTAGAATGGGGGGAGAAAGCCAGATTCAAGAAAAGACATGATCAAGGTGCTTAACATGATCCCAGACCACTTACTTGTTGGGATAAATGCTCTTAACATGGAAGTGCTTCCATTTTAAGATGATACATTAAGCCCCCACTTTAGCAAGAGTATGGATTCGATGCAAACTCTTGGTAAAGGAGAAGGAAGAAGAGATCCCAGTGGATTCAAAATGAGATAGGATGACACTTAGTTAGGGACACAAGCCCCTAGGCTAAGGATTCTAACTTGACATAGTGCATGAGGGTACAAAAAAAAAAGAAGGAAAAAGATACAAAAGAGGGGTTAGTACCTAAAACAAACCCAAATCAACTAGCATAAGAAACTTTGCTAAGAAATATTTCTCATATTAATATCATATTTGGAAAGATATCATAAGAGCATAAATGATTACATAAGAAAGACAAGAACAATACTATAAATATCATAGCTTCATGATCCATTCCTACTAGCATGAAAGTGAAAAGAGAGAAAGGGAAAAGAGTGATTGCCTCACCTAGTAAGATGCCCACCTTACCATGAATCACCCTGGAGGGAGAGCCCAATAGGTCACCCATAAACTATGCTTGCCATTGTAATGTGTCTTCTGACGGATTTTGGAATACCCATAGATCCACCTTCTTGTATCACTATGAATATGAAATGCATGTCACCTCAGGATTTAGCAACTTATGTGTGTTACCATCAGAAGATTTAGCATATAGATGCATGTCCCCTCAAGATTTAGCAACTTATGTGATTTACCTTTAGAGGATTTAGCATATTTGAAATTGGAAATGCATGTTCCTTCAGGATTTAACAACTTATGTGTGTTACCTTCCAAGATTTAGCATATTGATTTTTTTAAAAAAATGCATGTCTCAAGATTTAGCAACTTATGTGTGTTACCTTCGGAAGATTTAGAATATAAATGCATGTCTTTTTAGGATTTAGCAACTTATGTATGTTACCTTCCAATATTTAGCATATAAATAAATAAAAACTATAATACAAGGGAGACCCTATATATGCTCCCCTCCTTAATATGGAAAAAACATACTATTTTGACATGTTAAGGAAAGGAAAGAACAAGGATAAATCATTCTTCAAAATCAAGACAATATCCACAAACAACACCCAGTCCAAGCCAAGAAGGTCATAGCTCCTATGAGGTCATGGAAGGGACGAATGTAAAGAGATATCATGCAAGAAGTGAAAAAAAGTAACCCTTATGAGGGATAGCACACTATTCAGTTTCTAGGGTGAGAGATATATCAATCATGGAAACCCAATGTCAAACAACAAAAGAGGTTGTTATCAAGGATGTATATCCTCAATGCAAACCAAAATTTTCATGTATGATTGGATATCAGATAATAGATAGATACTACTTAACCAAGGAAAGAGGTGAATCTCAGAAAGACAAAAAAAGAAGAAGATGGCATCCTTGCCCCCCAAGTGTAGGAACAAAGATGGAAGAGGATACCTACTTCACAATGCAAGGAGATATCCTATTTACAACAATGTACACCATATTCTTAGCAAGGGATATTGACCCCTACATCCAAGAGTATAGATAATCATGAAAAAAATATGTGACTCATGGAAAAAGGATCCTCAAATAAAGAGATCTTATCAACAAGACCCCCACCAAAGAGGAGTGCTATAGATAAAATATCATCTTTCAAAAGTAGGAACAAAGATTCAATCATCAAGCCCCTTGCAAGGAAGAGGAAGAGGAATCATTGAAATGAGGAAAACAACTCTAACACCAAAGAAAGCGTGAGAGTTTATAGAGAATATTATGTACAAAATAGAGAAGAGGTGATGACCTAGGACAACAACTTCTAAAAAAAAAAGGTTATCCATAGTCAAAACATATGTTAATATGTTGAATTAATATTGCAATATAAACAATACCACTAAGCTAAGGAAAGTAATTCCCTAGACAAAGAGAAATAAAGAGTTACCTTGCCCCCTAGGGATAGAGACAAGCGATACCTTCACAAAATGAATGTCTTAGAAAAGATATCTTGAAAAATAGATTCTGTGGATGATTATAAACATAATGCAAAACCATAGAAAAATAGGAGAGAAAGAATACCAATTAAGCCCCAATAAAAGACTTAATGGATTCTAGGAGACTAGATGAAAATACACCTCTTTCCCCCCAGTCATGAGACAAGAGGGGAAGAAAATCTACATTATATCAGAAGGAGGGGAATCCCCTATATCAAAATTATGAAGAAATTGTAAAACTGCATGAGAGTAAGATATAATTCCTAAAGCAACTCTTTCTCTAACATAAAGCTTGAAATATTTACAATCAACAAGTAAATGTGTGTTGCTATAATGAAAAGGACATTTATATTTGTATAAAGAATCTATCGGCATAGGTATAAAGATTTCTTTCTTAGAATTCATTAGTTCAACATATACCTTCTTAGCCACTTCTTGATGAGTATTAGGGTTATCTAAGATAGGTGTGGGGAGAAGAATGTGAAGAGGAGGATGATGATTAACATCACCTACCTTGACTTGAGACTTTGAACAACCAACACCATACATATCTAGCTTAGGAGGTATATGAACTGGAAACTTAATACCATGCTCATTAACTCCAAGCCCTAAACCTTTATAACCTTGTTTAGTCACCATATTATATATGGTAGTGTACATATTATGTAAAGTTTCTACATGAGGTGATTGTTTATCATATTCATGAATAAAGGTTGTATAAGGTGGGATAATAGGTTTTGAAGAAGTTTCTTTACCCTTTCCTTTAATATCATCATGAATCGGAGGAGAAGGTAAATCAAAGAAATCATGCCCATTGACATCCTGAGCTATAGCTTGAATCCCATCATAAGTACGGGAAGAGTGAGGATGAACAGATGGAGAATTAGGTATTAGATTAGGATTAGGAAGATTAGGATTAGGATTGATAGGATTAAGATTAGGATTAAGATTGATAGGATTAAGATTAGGATTGATAGGATTAGGATTAGGAAGATTAGGAGATGGTGCATCATTTACCAAATTCTTCACATAATCCAAAAGATTAATAAGCCTACCACATAAATCTTTAATGAAGGTTTTGAATGTAGGTAGACTAGTGTCGATCAACTTCACAAAAGCATAGGCAAGAGAAAAGTGAAGGGTCATCAACATAATGAAGTCAATGATACTCTCATAAAAATCATAAAAGAGATGCTAACAAAAGGGTAATAAAGAACATGACCACACACCAAAGCATCTTAACAATCTCCATAGTAAATGAAATGCAAGAAATGTTTTTGGATTTTATTGAATATATAGATTTTTTTGTATTTTTGAATTTTAAAATGCAAGAGCATAAACTAGATCTAATCTAAAAGGAAATCTAACACCAAAAAGAAAGAGAGGAAGCTTGTTGGGTTCACCAAAATGAATAGAGGGAAATAGTTGTTCCCTTCTATTATGTATGGGGGAAATATGAGATCCACTTCTAAATCCAAATTTCCAAAGGAAAGATCCAAATTGATTAACCAAAAGGTTAATGCACAATCGAATCAATCTATGGAGAATATGAAAGAGGAAGAAAACCTTATATTTCTCTATAAAGGAGTTTTGTGCTTGAAATCTGAAATAATTGAAAGGAAAATACTAACCTCAACATAGGGAAGATCTGGAAAATGCCAATTTCTGATGTTTGTGTGCAATTTCAGGCAATTCTACAACTTGTTTCAGACTAGAAATGCTGAGACGAAGAAAACCCAAAATTTTTTTATCTTTCTAATAGCAGGTAGTCTTTGACCCTAATAAAAGGTTAAAGGCTACATTAATATTCAGAAGGTCAATTTTGACTTTGTTCACAGATCTCGAAAGTTCACCGAAAAGGGTATCCAAATCCAATCTCAGATCTGTAGTTCCGCACCTGTACCTGCAAGAAAAAGAGGGTTTTTGTTGCTTGTTTGAGGGATTTGCCTTGGTCAAACCTTGGTCTAGAATCAACCTTAATATTGAAATTGAAAAGAGAATGCTAGCAAGTAGTAGAAGTAGATCTAAAAATGAAGCTATGCAAATCAATAGATATGTAATTGTATTTCAAATGTAAACAAATGTATTGATATGAAAGCTTGAACACAACAATGGAAAATGTAAATCAAAACCATGAAAGTAAATGCAAAACCTCCATGTTTGTATGCTTGGAATCAACCTTGATAGAAGAATGAATGGATCTAGAAGATGAAAAAAAGATCTTGAAGGAAGATCACACCATCATGATGGCTAGATCTAGGGTTTGAATGATGAATCTTGCATGCTTGAACCAAATCCCTTCAAAGGCTTGAATGCTTGAATCCTTGATCTTTAATGGAGAACTTGAATGGAGAAGAGGACTTGAATACTTCCTAGAAAATGCTTGATGAAATGCTTGCTTGACCTTGTTTGAGAGATATGAAAAATGGATGGATGAAATGAGAGAGGAAGGCCTCCTTTTATAGTGATCTAGGGCACAAACCTCTAGAGAAGGCCGACATTGGGGAATTAAATCCCAATTAACCTTAACCCCTAAAAATGGACCCATATTAAATGAAATTAAGGCTTTACCATTTTGAAACCCAAAATGGCCAACCCAGAGGCAGGAGAACAAATATTTCCAAAACCTGACACCCGAAAATCATGGAAATCTAAAATTTGAACCCTGGGTCAAAGATGAGGTAGACTTTGCCCTAGGTTAGAGTCGAGGTCAACCCTGACCTAGGTCAGAGTTGAGGTCTACTTTGAACCTCATGGTCAACTTTGACCTTGAGGTCAAAAACCTCAAGACCTCAGTCCATAATGCTAGGAAATGCAAAAATAAAGTGAAATTAGAGATAGAGAGAAGCAGAATAGGGGGAGAAAGCCAGATTCAAGAAAAGACCTGATCAAGGTGCTTAACATGACCCCAGACCACTTACTCAGAAGGATAAATTCTCTTAACATAGAAGTTCTTCCATTTTAAGATGATACAGTTACGAAAGGGGATGATGTTGTTGATGTTATTGACTTATAAGTCTAAGCAGAAGGCTGAAGGTGAAATTGTGAAGGAGTTGATCAGATTTGTGATTGCTTGAAGCTAATTTCAAGAAGATCAATGATGAAGATGGAAATGGAGCTTAGTTATTAAATCAACATATATGTGTGAAGTAGATCTGTTATTTACAAAGTGAGTTGTATGTTTTTCATATCAGAAACTACTATTACTTTCTAACCACTGTATTAGTCTAAATCCTTTAATCAAGGTTGACCTAATAGTCATTGATTAAATCCTTTAATCAAGGTGGAATTATAATGGAATTTACTTAAATCCTCTAACCATGTCACTTTTGACAGAGTGTTTAAATCCTTTAACAAGGTCACACCTAACAGTGTGTTTGTGAACCTTTAACAGGGTTGGCTTTTCACAGAGCTCACTTCAAAAGAGTGAAAATATCAGTAACATGTTACAAAGTGGTTTTTCCCAAGTTGGGTTTCCACTACAAATCATGGTGTTATACTTGTGTGAATGTTTTGATGTGAATGTTTCTATATTCTTCAAGTTAATTACTTTTGGACAGTGGAATGCATGTTATATGTTTATGATATATATACTTTAGAGACTGAGTTGTGTTGGTGATTAGATCTAAGATTGTTGAAGTGTTTAAAAGATTAATTGGTACATATGGACCTGAGAACAACTGATTCAACCCCTTCTCTATTTCTCTAAATAATATTAACACCATACTTGTGAATTCAAGGATTCGAATCCTCCACAAGGGTTTCAACATTAGCAAGGTGAATTGTTCCATTTTCTTTGTTTATTACTACAATTTCAATTCTATTTTAAGGGTAATTCCTAAACTGGGGTTTGATCAAGGAAAACCCCTCATCCAAAAAAAAAACCATTTTTCTTGTAGGAACAGGTGTGGAACAATGAATTACAGAGTAGATTTGGATACCCTTTTTCGGAAACCTTTCAGGATCCACAAACATAATTTTCGTTGAAGCTGTCCAGGTTAAGGTTGACATAAAGGGGTCAAGGTCAACTTATATTTGGGTCAAGGTTGACCTACTTCAAAAAAGAAAAATATTTCTAGATTTTCTTAGTCTCCGTGTTTCTGTTCCAGATCCGGTTGCAACATTTCCAGAAACTTAGTACAGACACCAGAAAATAGCAATTTCCAGATCTTCTATACTTTGAGGTTAGTATTTGTC
Source organism: Chamaecyparis obtusa (assembly GCA_027943335.1). Lineage (NCBI taxonomy): Eukaryota > Viridiplantae > Streptophyta > Pinopsida > Cupressales > Cupressaceae > Chamaecyparis > Chamaecyparis obtusa. The sequence continues at coordinate 425,587 of BSBK01008145.1, forward strand.
TTCCATTCATTTCAATTAAGATTTTAACACTCTCTTCCAAAAATGGAATGTAAGGTTTTCCTGTTTCTTCTTATTACTAATCGACTGATTCATTTATTCATTGACCATTTTTCGTGTGGTTAATCAATTTGGATCTTTCCTTTGAGAATTTGGGGTTAAGAAGGGAATCTTACCTTCTCCAATTTTTATAAATGTAAAGGATAATCAATAATTTCACATCATCATCATCATCATCATCATAATGTTTTTTTTAATTCTTTACATTTTGGTGAACCCGCTTACGACAACTCTTTCTTTTGTGGTGTTAGATTTACATTTTTATGTTAGATCTTACTTGTATATTAGATTAGCATTATTTTATGCTCTTGCATTTACATTTCAAAAATAAAACAAAAAATCATATAAAGAAAAAATACAAAAACATTTATTTTTTCATGCCTTGTGTTTTCTTAGTGTAGTTCATTTACATTGCATTTTTGTATGAGTTTTACTATCTCTAGTCCTACTTATAATATCCTGGTTAGAAGAAGTCACAGACTTATGGGTTCCTTTGATCCTAAGTATTCCTCTCCTTTCCTTAGGATCTCAAGTCATTACTACAGAAAACCTTTTTATGAAGAAATTACAACATGATTGTTATGATACATCTAATATGTGGATCCAAACTTGTAATGGTTTTCTTTATCCATCATTTGATTCTTTTAACTTGCCTATTGAACTTTGTGGTAAAATTATTGTCACTACCTTCGTTGTTATCCCCACTTCTGATCATTTTCAAGTTAAGCTTGGTTTTCCTTGGTTGAATGCCATACATTTCATTGCTTCTCCTATCCATAAGTGTATTAAATTAATTCATGATGAAGAAGTGAAGATGATTAATCATAGTTTATATCAACCTTCTAGGCCTAGGGATTGTGCTACCCTTGACTTGTTTTGGCCTTCATTACCTAATTGATGTCCTTCTTGACCTGATAACCTTTTTCTCTCATATCAAGCTTATAGACATCATAAGATTGTTGAGTTAAGTATGCCTCAAATGGATCTTAACCATGGTATTTTTCCTACTCATTCCATACCTCCTTTATCCATTGCTTCTAGTTCTATTAATCAAGCTCCTAGTATTGCTTTTCAGCCTACTAAGAATCCTACTAATCCTCCTATAGAACCTGTGAAGGAACCAGTAGTTGTTTCTCCTAGTTCTCAACATATTTCAAACAAGACAAAATGTAACCGATATGCCAATGAACATCGTAAGAAGTGTCGGGCTCAAGCTAAGGCCCATGCCTCTGTTCTTCAAACTTCTTTACCTTCTTTTGACCAACCTATTCCTAATGTGTTGGAAGAATTTAATGTTAATAATGATGTTAAGATGAATGATTATGATGATTCTATTCATATCTTAGATTCTATTTTAATTAATCTTGATGAAGAAGATACTCTTGATGATCCTAATGATGCTAATGATGAATATGAGACTATTGACATTGATATTGATTTACCTAATATGCTTTCAACACAATTGATAATTACACCTGGTATTGAACATCATGATTCTCAAGAGGATCCTTGTTTGGAACTGGCTATTATTCCTACTATATTGGATATAGTACCTCTTGTGAGTTTCCCACCTTCCCTAAATGATATAAACCAAGATGGGGAGGGTAGGCAATGTGCTTGATGGGCTTGTCCTTCATGGTACATTTTTGTGTGTTTTCCTATTGTATTGTATTTCTCCTGTAATGTGTTTTCTAAATGTTTGTTAGATTCTTTTATATGAACCTTGTTACTTTGTTGGTACAAGGTGATAAAGGAATCAAACCTATTGTACTATTCCTCTATATGTATCTCTATTCTTCTATATGTTGTTTTCATGTTATGTTGTACCTATGATATTGTTCGTAAATGTTTTTCTTGTGTAGTCCGCTTGGATTTGTGACTTGGTAGCACTGATTCTTTTTGGTCTCCATGTTGTGGTCTGAAAAGAATCTTCTTCATAACTCTTCCATTTTCTTTCCTCCATTGTGATTGTAGTTCTACTTTCTTTGGGGAATGATGTCAATTCATATGTAATTTTTACCTTATAGGATCTCTTGATCCCTCTAGTTTTAGTTTGAAAAGTTTTGATCCCTTAAGGTTGGAATGTGTCCTTAAGACTGGATCTCTCTTATTTTGGCTTTTCTCTTTCAGAATAGAATATTCTTGAGGGTGAATCCTTGATGGGTTGACTAGTGAGTAGCCACATTCACTAGGCAGTTCAACTCCATCTTTCTAGTTACGGTATTTCCTTGTGTGATTCACAATGGGACATCAATTCTCATTGGGCGAGGTAATCACACCCTCTTCTTCTTTTTTCTAGTGATGTCTCTCTTATTGTAAATCTTGGGGTTGACAAAGGCTTGAGTCCTTGGAGGCTTGAGGATTGCTTTGTCCCTTTGATTTCAATAAGATTTTCTTTTTCTTTGTGATCTCCTTTACCAAGAGTTTTCATTGAGTCCATACTCTTGCTAAAGTGGGGGCTAAATGTATCATCAGAAAATGGAAGCACTTCCATTTAGGACTGGTTTAGTCCTCTGAGTAAGTGGTTTGGGGTCATGTAAAATGCCTTGAATGGGTTTTTGACTTGGATCTAGCTTTTCCTCCTGTCTTGCTCTATTTTCCACTTCTTTCCTACCTATTTCTGGTATCTAGCTCTGAGATTTTGAGGTTCTTGACCTTAGGGTCCAGGTCGAGCTCGACCCTGACTTAGGGTTTAAATTTCAAATTTTAAAGATTTCCGGATGTCGTGGTTTGGGAAGAATTATTTTACCGCTTCCGGGTTAGATATTTTGGGCTTTGAAATGGTGACTCTTAAAAGATATTTAATTTAGGTCCACTTCTAAGGGTATAGGCCTAATTGGAATTTATTTCTCATATCTCAGCCTCTCTAGAAGTTTGTGCCCTAGACTAGTATATAAGGAAGCCATCTCCTCTCATTATCGATCAAGCAAGAAAAATCAATAAAGAAATTGAAGGGAGGATCATCTATGCATAATTTATCAAAGCAAGCATTCAAGTATTCAAGATTCAATTCATCAAGGAGATCCATTGGTAGCCATTGAAGGATTCAAGCTCTATGGAACCCTCTTGTTAAAGATTTCTCCATCCATATCCATTCAAGCTTCTTCCTATTCTAAGATCCATTCAAGATTGGTGTTGAAGATCTAAAGGCAATTGATTTGAGACATCCTAAATCCTACATCCTACATCCTAAAATTCTACATCCATTTGGAGCATCCATCCTTGTGGATTCAAGGATTTGAATCCTCCACAAGGGTTTCAACATAAGCAAGGTGAATTATTCCATTTACTTTGTTTATTGCTAAAATTTCAATTCTATTTCAAGGTTAATTCCTAAACTAGGGTTTGACCAAGGCAAACCCATCATCCTAACAAAAAAACCATTTTTCTTGCAGGAACAAGTGTGGAACAATGAATTATAGAGCAGATTTGGATACTCTTTTCAGAAATTTTTTGAGATCTGTGAATAGAATTTTCATCGGAGCTGTGCATGTCAAGGTCGACATAAAGGGGTCAAGGGAAACCTGTATTTGGGTCAAGGTTGACCTACTTCAGAAAATAAAAATATTTTTGGGTTTTCTTCATCTCTGTGTTTCTATTCCAGATCTGGTTGCAACATTTCCAGATACTCAATACAAACACCAGAAAACAACAATTTCCAGATCTGCTATACTTTGAGGTTAGTATTTTTCTTCAATTCATTTCAATTAATATTTTAACACTCTCTTCCAAAAAGTGAATGTAAGGGTTTCCTCTTTCTTCTTATTACTAATCAACCAATTCATTTATGCATTGACCATTTTCTTGTGGTTAATCAATTTGGATCTTTCCTTTGGGAATTTGGGGTTAAGAAGAGAATCTTACCTTCCCCAACTCTTCTAAATGTAAAGGATAATCAATAATTTCACATCATCATCATCATCATAATGTTTTTTTTATTCTTTCCAAGATTATAATTATTTCAATTGATATATACTTATAAATAATAGAATTTATATATATAAGGACATTTTACAACCTTATATTAGAAATTAATATATAAATGTTATAAGAATGTTACCCCTAATAACATTGTGTCATACCAATCACACACCTCCCACATTGGTTCTTTCTACAAGAAGAAGAACTACCATCTAATGTCCATTTCCCTCCTATAAGAATCTACATCACACTCCCATCACTAAAGGCTTAGCCATCTTGAGCAATGTCAACATTACCGCTAAGTTGAGAATAAAAAAGACCACTAGAATCTACAATAATCTTGATGAATATCTTTCCAAGCACCAGGATGTTTTATGTTCCACTAAGGAAAATATAGAATGTATACCACAAGTGATAGTTTTGACCATATCTATAAGGCTCTAGTCCAATATCCTCGAAGAGCCACCACATTACTTCCAATCATCTTGACTCTCCCACCATCCTCTATCTTGTCAAATTCCTTAACTTTTTTACACTCTTTAGAGATGAAAATTTTACGTCCTTCACATTTGTCTTGGTTAGAGTCCATGACCTCCCTAAGGTTAGCCCAAGTGCCTACAATGGCCAAAAGATTGAAAATTTCATTTTCTTCTCTAAATACATGTCAAATGATAAATTAATTTTTCCTCGTACTCCCATGCCTTCTTGATACCCTTCACCAATTTTTAATTTGCAGTGCATCATTTTTTGATGGCGTTAACATAGCTTATAAAGCATTTTTCACATGATATTTAACAACTCTTGAATGATTATCTAGAAGTATTTTTCACATGATTTTGATTGCTCTAATCAATGTTCAATAATTAAACATTTCAACATGAAAATGTTATCACTAAGTCAAGTGTGGCTCCACCTCAATCTCCATTCACATCATTCTCTCAATCTATTCATGTAACAACTTCATATTCTATTAGAAATTTATATAGATAAAAAAGTAAATAGTAAACAATATGAAATAATCATATTTTAAATTAAATTTAAGTTAGTTTTAAAAGTTTTTATAAACATCCACAATTGAACAGTCTTATAAGAGCGTCTGGTAAACTTTTTAACATGACCAATGATGCTGGCGCAACACTTCCTCAAGTATCACATGGACTAAAAAGAGACTGGACATTGCTACCTCATAATTTACCATACAAAAGCTCTCACCAATCAAACCAAAAATTAATATTAATAAATAAATAAATTAGTAATATAATATTAAAAAGAGATCATATCATAAATAAGATTTATGTCTCCTACATTGTTTATTATAATTAAATTAAATAAAAAAAGTTAATAAATATAAAAGTAATCTATTGTGTTTTATTCTAGTGTGTTAACAAAAAATGTGTGGGTGTAAGTGATATTCTAGTTGGCAAGCAGTTTGACATGTGAAAATAACATTTTAAGAAAATCCGAGGAGATTTTATGTGGGGCAAGTCCTTGTTTTGATTTGTTTTGATTTTTTAAGGAAGACAACGAGCCACTACTCAAAGGGACGGCTTAACTGTATTGATTTAACTGACATGATTTCATTTTTAGAATTGAACATGCCTTACAATTATTGTATACCAGTATTAGAAAATAGAATCACTATCCCCTTATTCTCCATGTTTTTGTTGATGAAATGATCAACTAATGAGGTATATATAGATACACTAAACAACTATTTTCTAATGGTGGTAAAAAATAATTGTAAGGCCTTAAAAAATAATGTTTTCTGATATGATTTTATATTTTTATTAATTTTTTATCTTTCCTTTTACATGGAAGACAATGGCCACCATCATTGATTTGATTGACTTGATTTCTTACGCCCTTCTGATTAAAATAAATCTTGGTTACAATAATTTTGTACCACCATTAGAAACCAGTTGATTAATATATCTATATATACCTCATTATCTAATCATTTCATCAACAAAAACATGGAGAATAAGGGAATAGTGAATTGGGTACTCCTGAATATATCATCAGGTATGAATTCTAGTTTTATAGTTAGGTTTGCCATAGTCTTTCTCTTTGCAATAATAGTTTTTCTGCTGAAAAATGATAGGCATATACTCCCTCCAGGACCCAGAGCGCTCCCCATAATAGGCCATCTTCATCTCCTGATAGACAAATAAAAGCCCTTTCATAGAATTCTTGATTCACTCTCAAAAGTTTATGGACCCATTATGCACCTTAGATTTGGTAGCTGCCTAGTTTTGATTATTAGTTCTTCAAAGCTAGCCAAGGAATGTTTCATAGTAAATGACTTAGCTTTTTCTTCTAGGCCTTCTCTTGCTCAGGGAAAACATTTGGATTATAATTTTATGTTCATGGGTTGGGCTCCATATGGATTTACTGGAGAAATGCTAGAAAAATTTGTGCTCTTGAGCTTCTTTCTTCTAAGCAAATCCAAACATATAGACCCAAGAGAATGAGGGAGATTTGTAAAACTATTAAATATTTGTTTCAACAGGCTCAGATGAAAAGCATAGTTAATATGAGGACTGTTTTGTCTTAGATGACTTTGAATGTTCTAATGAGCATGATAATGGGTGATAGGTATTTTGGAGAGGAAGGGGGGATGTCATATGAAGAAATTGCACATTTGATTGAAGAGTCTTTTGTGCTTCATGGGGTTATCAATATTGTGGATTATATTCCATGGTTGAAGTGGTTTGATTTGCAAGGGTATAAAAGGGCAATGAAGAAGGTGCAGGGGAAAATCAATCCTTACATGTAGAGAATAGTGGAGAAGCACGAGGAAAACCCACCAAAGGAGAAGGAAGAGATGGACTTCATAGATGTGCTCATCTTGTAGCCTGAGAAGAATGGTAAAGAAATCCCTGAGAAAGATATGTTCATCAAAGCAATTGTTGTGGTAAGCTCTTTTGCATGTATATGTTTTTATTTGGTGCAATTTTTTTCTATTGACTTAAAAGTGTGTGCATCATGCATGAGCATGTGTATGTGTATATATGTGTATACACATATATCTATATGTATATACAAGTTAAAGTATATGAGTATGTGTGCTACATACATATATCAATGTATATGCATATTTATAAATAGATATGCATATATTTGTATATGTATACGTACACACATCTTACATACATATATAAATAGTTGTATGTTCTAGCTAAATATAAATAACAATTGACATATTATGTATAATAATCATGCAATCTATATTTAATAACATCATTCAAAAAATTTATGAACAATTGAATTAAAATTTATATGCATATACATACATGTATATGCATATGTATTACACATAAATGTGTGTGTATTCATACACATATGCATATGTATATGTATATGTAGACACATGTGTGTATATTTATATACATATGTGTATATTGATATGAATATAGATACACACATATATCATGTATCGATATTGAACAATAGGAAAATGGAGCCTTAACAATGCACCTATCATTTACCACTATTCATTTGTATATGTTTTGAATTGGAATCACATAAGTAATGTAAATTTGGAAATGCTTAAAAATTAATTAAGATAAGATACATACCTCATCATGGAATAGATTTAGAAATACCTATTTTCTGAAGCTTGTGTGGAGTTTCAGAAGATTCTGCAACTAGATTCGGGACCAGAAAACTGTAACAGAGAAAACCCAAAAAACTTTTGTCTTTCTAGCAGCAGGTAGTCTTTGACCCCGATAAAAGGTCAAAGACTACCTTGATATTTTGAAGGCTGACTTTGACTTTGTTCATAGATCTCAGAAGTTCATCGAAAAGGGTACTCAGATCCATACTCCAATTCTTGAAACAATGACTGTAGATATTTGAAAAATGGTGTTTTTAGGGTGGCTATATAAGGTTTTGCCTTAGTCAAACCCCTATTTTGGTGATCTCCACCTCCATGAATAGCCGATTGAAATGGAATGTGTGTGTGTATAGAAAGTTTAATGCCAAGATCTAATCCTCTAGATTAAAACCCTAGCATGAATATGTATGAGGAAATAATGCATAGATTTGAATGAGATAGGAAAGCATACCAAGCCCCCAAGGCTAAAGTACTCCTACCAAACTCATAATCTGTAATTGCTACCCCATGATTGTATCTTTGAATGCTTGAATGCTAGCAATGGTGGATCAATGAAGAAAGGATCTCTCTTGCTCCAAATAGGTGTTCACAATGGTGTGCTCATAAAGATGCTTGATATCAACAATGGCTTGATCTTCTATATCATCCTCTTGCAATCTTGCATCTTCACTTCACCATTCCTTGCTTACTTGAATCTCCTTGTAATGTGATTACTTCTTGTGCAATTTCTTGATTGTGTGAAATCACTTGGTGAAAATGAAGGCAAATGAGAGTCTTTATATAGAGGTTTCAAGGTGAGGCTCCTAGAGAAATGTGAGGACCCATAATTAAAATTTCACCTTGAATTATGATCGAATCACAATAACCAACTAATGAGGGAGAATAATTAAATGAATTTTGAATTAAAACCTTCCCGCACTCGGATCCGAAGGCTCGACATTGATTTCAAGGCTCGTCGGGACCAAATTTTGAAAGGGAAACCCAATCCCGAAGGAGGTCATAGATGACCTCATCTCTAACCTAGGTTATGGATGAACTTGAACTTGACCTAGGTTAGGGACAACCTCATCCTTGACCCAGTGGGCCCAAATCCTGCCAGAATCAAAACAGGTGGTCCCGAGGATGCCCAGAGACCTAGAAATGAAGTTAGAATGGTATAGAGTGCCAGGGAAAGGAAAAAAATCCTATGATTATCATGATGAAGGATAGGAGGACCTATTTATAAATACTACCTAGAAAATAGAGCCATGGAAGAGGGAAATTAAGGAGAATCCTCAGGATCCTAACCCTAATTTCACATAGAATGAAGGAATCAAATGCAGAATGCATCCTAAATGAAAGTCTATCATAATAAATGTACTAAAAGAGGGTGCTAAACCTATCAAGATGGAATTTCTTACATTTTAAGATGATACATTTAGCCCCCACTTTAGCTTAGGTATGAAACTATGTGAATATGCAAGGTAAAGTAAGAAAACATTATAGTAAATAAAAAAGATATAGCCAAGTCCTCAATGTAGAGATCCTATAGAAAACTATTAGAACCTGCAACACACAAGGTTAATGAAAATCCATAAATCACCTAGGGCTTACTATATGAAAATTGAGAAGTGCATAAATCCCTTTATGCCCCCCCTATTTCGGCTTTCTACTTTCAAATGCTGAAACAGGGTGATAAGGATAACTCTATTCACTAGATATGTAGTTTGTTGAAAAGTCCTTTCCTAAACAAATTATAAGTATTTATAACCTTCCTAAACTAACTCAAGGAGTTAGGTATCTGAATCATGATTCCAATGCCACTGATGAAACTAAAAACAAATTTACTAAACTCAAGTTATGATGAAAAGAGTAGATGTCTGTCTAAATGCATAAGAAGGGAAATCTGAGTTTACCTTGAGGAAACCCTAAAAGAAACCCTAATTTGAACTATAAATAAGGAAAAAGGGAGGGATACTTACTCATTCTTACCATTTTCAGATTCAAAAAGAGGAAGAGAGAGGAACTTTGAGTGACACACATGGAGCTTCTGAGACACAACCTAGCTATTGGACAGTCACTTCCTAAGGTGAGTTTTCTATTGTATGCTTTTGTACTTTCCAAATTCTTATTTTTCATAGGCAAGGTCAACTTTTTCCTTCTAGGTCGACCCTAACCCATCTATGTTGACTTTGACCCAACAAAGTTGATTTTGACTGGAAGGTTTTTACTTGTTCTAGGATGAGGTCAACCTTGACCCATCAAGGTCATCCTTGACCTAGGAAAGTTGACTTTGACCCAGTAAGGTCCACCTTGACCTAATTGAGGTCGAATTTGACCTAGTTCAGTTAGATTTGTAGATTTGATGATGTAGATGACTGATATGATATCTATTTGTGCTTGCAAGACTTGGTCTGTCTCTGAGAGAATCCCTTTGGAGACCTTCTAGTCATGGTTAGAGAGAGATTGTCTGAGCTTGAGGATGAGGAGATGTAGTTACTAAGAGATGTTGGACTATACTAGGTATAATTCCTTCCACAAATCAAACTACACTGAGCCATTCTATTGACTCTGATAAAGAGGTGGGATGAGGATACATGCTCCTTCCATCTTCCTCTAGAGAGATCATAGTGACATTAGAGGATGTCTATAGGATCATGCGACTTCCAGTCTGACATGAGATCGTTAGACCTAGAGCACAATGTGCTTGTGAGGAGATTCATGCAGATGCTAAGTATTGTACATGATGAGTTCCACAGATATGGACCCAGTCAGATTAGGTCCTATTGTCATCCATACTATTAGGCCCTACACCTTTAGTATAGAGGGTGATGCTTTGCATAGTATCCTTGGTTATGTTACCAAACACAAAGGGTACCATATTCTATACACCTCTTACACATCTCATATAGAGGATGGAGAGAGAGGACTATATTCTCATGGGGTCACAACATGTTAGCCCAACTATACCATGAGCTAGGTCAGCTAGTGAGGTATTAGAGGGAGAGTTTGTCGATATGCACGCTCTTGCAAATTTGGTTGTTTGAGCATTTCACATGTACATGTCCACAAGGAGTTCGAGTGATGGTAGATGTGAGTACACTGAGAATCTTTATGTATCCTCTAAGAGATGCTTGGTAGTTTTGAGATATCCTCTATTGGAGGGTGCATCTAGACCGCATTTTGAGCACCAATGTGATATGGAGACCCTACTGCCAGATTACAGAGTGGCCTGATACACAATTCTAGATGAGATATTCATAGCAAAAGAAGCTATTAGAGGGTCATCAGAATCATATAGTGATGCCATACTATTATGATCGGGTGATGAGGCAATTTGGCTTGTTACAGGGAGTCCCTAGACCAGTACCTCGATATGTACATCTGATGAGGTACTATAAAAGACTCAGTGCCATGCATCGACCATCGATAGAAGACATAGAGGATAGTGATGTAGATGAGATAGAGGACATAGAGGTACCATCTGATGTGACCGATTCAGGCATGAGCCAAGACTACATCAGGTACTAGAGTTTGCATGGGATCCATCCCATCTTCCCTGAGGATTATCCCATAGGTGATCTAGGCTTTACAGAGAGGACACACCAAGATAGTGGTACCATAGAGGAGGATGAGGATGTCAGAGATGAGGAGGAGCACATCTTTGAGGGAGATTCCATGGAGGAGGAGAGAGAAGAGAGAGCAGAGGAGAGAGTTGAGGACATGCCCCAGCTGGTGATACTGGTGCAGATATACCCATTACTCATGCATCACCATTGAGATCATGATGGCCCCCACGGCCCCACATAGAGACAACACCATCAAGACCTAGATATGGTGAGCATGGAGAGAGTAGTCACTCCATGCCCCCATCATCTTGACACTTTAGTGACATCCAAGAGGGAGACCCAAGTATGAAATATGAAATTTGATTGAATATGTGATTTGATTTGAGAAAGACACTAGACTGATAAATGTTTTCATTCTAAAGCTAGCATACTGGAGTGGAGGAGCTTTGTATCCAAGATTATCAAGGATACAATTATATCCTATTGACTACCAGCCGATGAGTGAGATTCTTCCATTGGTCGCAAAGATCCTGGTAGGCATGCCAAAATCTTTCCATGCATCCAAAAAGAGCTAAGGTTGGGCAGAGAAAGGGAGGAGAAGTTGATAGCTGAACTACAGAGTACCCGAGAGCATCCACAGGGTATGAACATATCGAGGAGCCATACACAGACACACAAATCTTCATCTTCCTATCATAGGGCAGAGAGATTTGGGAGCCATCGGCCATCAGAGTGTAGTGATAGATGTAGTGATAGATAGGGCCATTGGCCACATATGTATTAGACCTTGAAAAACTCTTTTTGATGAATGAAAAATTTTCTCTACTGATTAGTTCTATGTTAGATTACTATGTTTTCATTAATATAAAACTTAATAGAAAGAAAGAAAGTGCATAAATATATTCAATATGTAATTTTGCTAGAACTACATAACCTATAAAACAAACTTTATAAGGAATACATAAATGCACAAGGAAAAGAAATGAATGAAATTAAGGATAATAACATTTGAGATGCATGATATTAATGGGTTCCTTAAAAGAAACACCATCCATATCAAAAATTTTATAAGCACCTGAACCAAAGTCTTCAATAACAACAAAAGGTCCAAGCCAATTAGGGCTAAATTTTCCTTTTTCACTTGATAAAGCATTCATATTTCATTGATTCTCATAAAGGACTAAATCACCAATCACAAATGTTCATTCAATTACCTTATGATTGTATTGTTTCTAAAGAGATTTATGATAAGCTTTTATATGTTCTAATGTAGGAATTCATTATTCATCCAACATTTCTAGCTCTTGTAAGCATTGTTCATGAAACGTGTCTTTATCAATTATCCCATGAAATGAAACACGTAGAGAATGTATTCCTAGTTCCAAAGGCATAATAGCATCAGTACCATATACAAGGTTGTAAGGAGAAGTACCCATGGCAGTACAAACATTAGTCCTATAAGCCCATAAAGCATAAGTTAGTTGAGTATGCCAATCTTTCGCATGCTTACTAACTATTTTTCTCAAAATTTGTTCAATGATTTTATTTGATGCTTCAACTTGTCCATTAGATTGAGGATAATAAGGAGTTGAAAATCTATGTTGAATTCTATATTTCTCCAAGAATTTCATGACTTCTTTGTTTTTAAAAGAGGTTCCATTATCCAAAATTATCATCAAAGGAATACCAAATCTTGTTATGATATAATTAAGGATGAAATCACAAATAACATCCACCATTGTTGAATGAAGAGGGACAACTTTGACCCACTTTTTGAAGTAATCCGTAGTAGTTAGAATGTAAGGATGTCCTTGAGAAGAAGTTGTTGAGATTTTTCCAATAAGGTCAAAACCCCAAACACTAAAAGGCCATGTAGAAACTTGATTACGAAGCTTGTGAGTAGGAGCATGAATCAAATTACTATGTTGTTGACATTGAGGACATTTCTTAACAAACATGAAAGAATCTTGTTCCATTATTTGCCAATAATATCCCATTCTAAGTAATTTATTAATCAGGGATTTTCCACCAAAATGTCCCCCACAAGAACCAGAATGAGCTTCTGCCAAAGCTACGAGGATTTCAGTTCTATTGAGACATCTTAATAATAATCCTTCATAAGAACATTTGTAAAGTGTATCTCCTAAAATAATGTAATGTGTTGCGAGCTTCCTAATACAATCACGCGTGTTCCTTGTTGCTGATTCAGGAAAAGTACCATCCTTCAAAAAATGAAAAATATGTGAATACCATTCATCTGAATGCAAATTAAAATAATTAGAGGTAATCTTTTTAGAAATTGCAGAGCTTTTAAGAGTTTGTATAGTAAATTGAAAGTTTTTAGCATTATTCTCAAGACAAATCAAAGAGGTTGCGCTTGCCATGGCATCTGCATGTTGATTATCCTTCCTAGGTAAAGTCTAAATCATATAAGAGGAGAATTGTGAAAGCACATTAAGAGCTAAATCTCTATATTATGTCATTTTATCATTCTTGGTCTGATATCCTCCTTTAATCTGTTCAACAATTAATTGTGAATCTCCATATTTGTAAATGTTTGATATTAAGGGATGAAGCTGCTCGTAGGCTAGCTAGAAGAGCTTCATACTCTAAAATATTATTAGTACAAGGAAAGGTTAATTTTTACAATAAAGGGATGGGTTTTTTCATAGGGGAATCAAGATAATACCCATACCAGAACCTGTCTTACACTTAGACCCATCAAAATATATCTCCCAAATATCATCCTGTTGAATAGCTAGAATATTATCATCAAGGAATTCTATTGAAGTAGAACATGTATCAAGATGAGGACAAGGAGCTTCAACTAAATAATATATTAACACTTGTCCCTTAATAGATTTATGAGAAATGAAATTAAGATCAAAATCTATAAGCAACATCACCCACTTTGTCAATCAGCCAGAGAGATCAATTTGTGAGAAAAGATGTTTCAAAGGATCAAATTTAACAATCACATTAACTTCAACATTTATAAGATAATGCTTGAGTTTCTGACATGCATAAACTACAACTAGACATTGTCTTTCCAAATTTGTATATCTTGTTTCATAATCAAGTAAAGTACAACTAATGTAATACATAGGTCTTTCCTTACCATCACTATCATTTTGAGCTAACAACACACTCACGGCCCTCAGAGTCACTGAAGTTTATAAATGGAATGATTTATCAAAATTAGTAGGTTGCAAGATAGGAGGATTTGCAAGATACTACTTAAATTTCTCAAAAGTTTGTTTACACTCATAATTCCAAGAGAAAGGGTATCCTTTCTAAGCAAGGAAGTAAAAGGGATAGTTTAGTCTACTAAATTATAAATAAAGTGATGAATAACTTGTATTTTTCCTTGTAAAATCCATAACTAAGAAATATTCTTAGGAGGAGGCATATTAACAATAGCTTCAATCTTTTCAATATCTACTTCTATGCCTCACTTAGAGATTATAAATCCTAATAATTTACCAAAATCAACTCCAAAGACACATTTCTTAGGATTCAATCTCATGTTGTAACTTCTAATCCTTTCAAATATCTATCATAAAATGGTAATGTGATCTTCTCTTTGTCTAGATTATGCTAAGATATCATCCACATAATCTTCAAGGATCTTATGAATATAATCATGAAAAATCAAAGTCATAGCTTGTTGATAAGTTTCTCCTACATTTTTAAATCCAAAAGGCATCATGACCCAACAAAAGGTTCCCCAAGGTGTTATAAATGCAGTCTTAAATTGATCTTCAGGAGGGATAAAAATTTGATTATATCTCAAAAAACCATCCATAAAAGATAACAAAGCAAGTCTTGTTGTTGAATCCACAATCATATCAATGTTAGGTAATGGGAAATCATATTTTAAGGATGCCTTATTTAAATCTCTAAAATTAGAACACATCCTTATCTTATTTTCTCCTTTTGAAATAGGCACAATATTTGAAATCCAATCTGAGTAATCAATAGAACGGATAAATCTAGAAACCAATAATTTTTTAATTTCACCTTTGACTAATAAAGCATTTCGTGGATTCATCTTTCAAATTTTCTGTTTCACAAGTTTCATATTCGGTTTTAAAACAATGTTATGAGTAACAATCTTAGAATCTATACCTGACATATTTGAATATGACCAAGCAAAGATGTCCTTAAATTCAAGAAAAAGGGAAATCAACTGATCACGTTCATCCTGATTTTAACATTTCCCAATCTTTATCATCCTTTCAAAGTTATTCTCATCCATTTGAATATCAATAGTTTCAGTTATTAACAAATCACTTCATATCAGAGGATCCATCAGTAAAGGGAGAGTATCCTATTTATCATGTTCTCCAAAATAAGCATCGGTACTTAAACAATAAGGTTTTCATTGTTTGTGATGAAACTTAAGTAAATCTTCATAAACCCCTAAAAATCCCATTAAGGATTCATCTTCAGGAAAAATATCCAAAGAAGGTTCTTGATTAAGGTCAATAAGCAGTGGGTTAACCAATTTAAACTATCCACCACAAATATGATTAACATTAAGAGGAAAAGCTGATGTTTGTCTATAAGGATTGAATCCTAATCCATATGTATGATCATAAAATTCATTATCCAAAGGTACTTGTATACCTTGTTCATATTTACCACATCCTTTCCCATTAAATCCTGATTTCTTAAGAAAATGATAACCAAGACCATATCAATCAGTCATATCAGAAGGAGTCCAAGGAGTGGCATATGTCACAATATCATAACAACCAGGCTTTATAGTTTCAATCATTTCATTAATCGAAGTGGCAACAAAATTACTTTTTAGTTCCTCAAAAAGTGGAGGAGAAAAAACTTTTTTCTCGAATTCATTTTGTTGCTTCATGAATTCCAAATCAGAGACCTTGTATTCTTCAATAAAAGTAGGATTAAAATCCAATGTCCCCCAATCATCCTCAGTCAAAGAAGAAGATGGAGCTTCCTATTGTTGAATCTCAGGTTGTTTTATCTCAGATTGTTGTATCTCTAGTTGTTTTTCAGTCTCTTTCCTAGGTTGAAGAGGCTCAGAGATTTTGGCATATCCTGCATTCAAGCAAGGATTCGGTGCATCGTCCACATGTAATGTATACATTAAGTTATTATAGATGAACCTAACCTTGCGATGAAGAGTAGAAGGAACTGCATGCATAGTATGTAACCATGGTCTTCCTAAAAGAAGGTTATAATTGAGAGGTCCAGGCATAACATGAATAGGAGTATTTAGAATAACTCAACCAACTTTAACAGGTAAGGTAATAATGCCCAAAGTTCTCTTTGCAATATTGTCAAATCCATGTATAGGGACATTATCAGGTTGAATAGTGGTAAGATCAGCCTTAATTGGCTTGAGCATATCCATGCTACAAACATTAAGCCCAGATCCATTATCAATTAAGGTTCTTTGAATGATACTCTAGTTAATAGAGACAACAACCATGAGAGCATCATATTGATTCTACACCTCTAGGGAAGGTAAATCATTATCAGAAAACACAATAGGAGGTACAAAAGGCATAGTATGCATACAATCCAGAATAGAATGAATGTTCTCTTGATTAGGAGGTGAAGCAGGAAGACTAGATAAATCTTTTTGCAATGCCTCATGATATGTCGGGGAGGTTTGAAGTAATTCCCATAAAGATATCTTAGCAGGAGTAGCATGTAATTGGTCAACTAAGTTATACTCCTTAAAGGTAGATGGAAACCTAGGTGCTTGAGGAAGCATAGGTTGAGAAGGCGGTAAAGAAATTGGAACAGTAGGCTGAGGGTTATTCCATGTGCAATAAGCATGTGAATAGAATCACAGTTATCCAAGAAATCCAAAGGATCTCTAGGTTTACCCTTAATTGTTATGTGAGGACATCCTTTTACCATCATCAAAGGTGTAGGATATATCATTTTAGGTTTATCAATGTTTTAAATAGTGGGACATGAAGGTAACCATGCACACACCCTATGGTAAAGGTCAATTGGAGAGGTTGTGGAGGAAAATGAAATAGGAATAGGATCCATAGAGATCTTATCTAAACCATTTTCATCCTCACTACCATGTACCTCATTAGGGAATCTATCCTCTTATACAATAAAAGCCTCATCAAAGTACTCAAAACAAGAATCATACATGTTGAATACAAAGAAATTCTAAAAGTATGAAAAATGTAAATATTTTTGTATTTTAAAGAAATTTTGCAATTTTTTGTATTTTTGAAATATAAATGCAAGAAATATTATCTTATAAAAATGAAAGATTTAAATCTAACACCAAAAAGAAAGAGTTTTCATAAACAAGTTCACCAAAATGAACAATAAGAAAAATGGAGCCTTAACAATGCACCTATCATTTACCACTATTCATTTGTATATGTTTTGAATTGGAATCACATAAGTAATGTAAATCTAGAAATGCTTAAAAATCAATTAAGATAAGATACATACCTCATCATGGAATAGATTTAGAAATACCTATTTTCTGAAGCTTGTGTGGAGTTTTAGAAGATTCTGCAACTAGATCTGGGACTAGAAAACTGTAACAGAGAGAACCCAGAAAACTTTTGTCTTTCTGGTAGCATGTAGTCTTTGACCCCGATAAAAGGTCAAAGAATACCTCGAGATTTTGAAGGTTGAATTTGACTTTGTTCACAGATCTCAGAAGTTCTCCGAAAAGGGTACTCAGATCTGTCCTCCAATTCTTGAAACAACAATTGTAGATATCTGAAAAATGGTGTTTTTGGGGTGGCTATATAGGGTTTTGCCTTAGTCAAACCCCCGTTTTGGTGATCTCCACCTCCAAAAATAGCCGATTGAAATGGAATGTGTGTGTGTGTATAGAAAGTGTAATGCCAAGATCTAATCCTCTAGATTAAAACCCTAGCATGAATATGTATGAGGAAATAATGCATAGATTTGAATGAGATAGGAAAGCATACCAAGCCCCCAAGGCTAAAGTACTCCTACCAAACTCATAATCCATAATTGCTACCCAATGATTGTATCTTTGAATGCTTGAATGCTAGAAATGGTGGATCAAGGAAGAAAGAATCTCTCTTGCTCCAAATAGGTGTTCACAATGGTGTGCTCATAAAGATGCTTGATATCAACAATGGCTTGATCTTCTATATCATCCTCTTGCAATCTTTCATCTTCACTTCCCCATTCATTGCTTACTTGAATCTCCTTGTAATGTGATTGCTTCTTGTGCAATTTCTTGATTATGTGAAATTACTTAGTGAAAATGAAGGCAAATGAGAGTCTTTATATAGAGGTTTCAAGGTGAGGATCCTAGAGCATTGTGAGGACCCATAATTCAAATGTCACCTTGAATTATGATCCAATCACAATAACCAACTAATGAGGGAGAATAATTAAATGAATTTTGAATTAAAACCTTTCCACACTCGGATCCAAAGGCCCAAAATTGATTTCGAGGCCCGCCGGGACCAAATTTGAAAAGGGAACCCAATCTCAAAGGAGGTCAAAGATGACCTCGTCTCTGACCTAGGTTAGGGATGACCTCAACCTTGACCTAGGTCAGGGATGACCTCGACCTTGACCTAGGTCAGGGATGACCTCAACCGTAACCTAGGTTGGGGATGACCTCGACCTTAACCTAGGTCAAGGATGACCTCATCCTTGATCCAATGGGCCCAAATCTTGCCAAAATTAGAATAGGAGGTCCCGAGGATGCCCGAAAACCTAAAAATGAAGTTAGAATGGGACAGAGTGCCAAGGAAAGGCACAAAATCTTATGATGATCATGATGAAGGTTAGGAGGACTTATTTCTAGATCCTACCTAGAAAATAGAGCCATGGAAGAGGGAAATTAAGGAGAATCCTTAGGATCCTAACCCTAATTTCACCTAGAATGAAGGAATCAAATGTAGAATGCATCCTAAATGCAAGTCTATCATGATAAATGTACTAAAAGAGGGTGCTAAACCTATCAAGATGGAAGTGCTTCCATTTTAAGATGATATATATATATATATATATATATATATATATATATATATATATATATATATATATATATATATATATATATATATGTTCTTGCTAAATATAAAAACTAATTGGTATATAATGTATAATAATTATACAACCTATTGTTTAGAAATTAAAAGGCAAAGTAGTGAATTGGTATAACAATGATTAAATCTTTTACTAGGTGTATAATTTTGAAGTGCTTCTTTCCCCTTTAATATCAAGTTTTCTTAAACAATCTCTTTTGAAATTATTTATGTGATTAAAAACATATTATATATAATACCATTTTAAATTTTAAAATTAAAATGATTAGTAGCTTTTGTGAGAAACATATTTTATTGATTCTATAACTTTTTACTATGTTTTAAGGTCAACAATGTATCATGTATGTGTGAATTTTGTACCTAGCTGCGACACAACACTTCAGTAAAACATTAGAGGATAGCCAATCAAGAAATCTGCAAAATAAGTAAACTATGCTAACTAGATGATTTACTGCCTTCTAGTAGGTGTGAGTATGGTATTCTTAGATTATGACCGAGATCAGTGACAATGCAACACCTAAACGAAGGATTTAAATGATGAAAGTAAATGAAAGTATGGATGCAAGTTAATCTATATTTTTGTATTTTCTATGCAATATGATGAAAATTGATCTAAAATGGATTGAAATTGAATTAACAATGCAAATCTAACAATACTATGAAATTTCTATGAAAATGAATGAAATTGCAAAAATCTCACAAATCACCTATTCGCAAGAACTTGATTTTCCAAGTAATTGAATGTGCAATTGATAGATCAAATTCACGGGGGTTTTTGAGAAGGACCGAGCCTCATTTATATAATAATCCAGGGCTTAAGTGTGTATGGAAAAAGCCATAAATCACTCTTTGATGAACTCAGCTTGATTTTTGAGTTATCAATGAATTAGAAATAGTTAACTCACAAAATTATGCAAAATCAGCTTTTTAACTCAAATCAAAAGTTTAGATCACTTTTTAACTCAAAATAGATGTTGAGTTTAAAAAGATAACAAATTGAATTGATTTATTGATTTAGAGTTTAACTGTTCTTTTGAATGTGCATGTATAATCATGAATTAAATTAATAATTCAAATGAATTATTCTCAACTTAACTAATTTTTGAATTAAAATAACTGATTTATGGGTTAATCAATTATTAAATCAAACTTTATTCCAAAACTATATTATTAAATTTGACAACTTGATTTAATCAATTAAATAAGAATTTAATCAATTATTTGTAGGATGTTTTATTTATTGTCAATATTAAATAATATTAATTAGGAATAAATGTAATTAAATCTAATTAAATAATTAAGTGGAAAAATTAAATTAATTAATCAAATATTCAACATATTCAATTAATTAACTTTAGGATAAATAATATCATTTATCACCAAATAATATTCAATTAAAAATAATTAGGAGGAATCAAGAATATTCAAGGAATATTCCCCGATGAAGAATTGAGATATAATCGATTAAGGTTTCGATGATTTGATGCACCGATGTGCCTTTGGTTAGGACTTTTGTGTTGATTTAGATCTATTTGTCGATATAGGAGGTCAATGGTCCTATAGCCCATTTTTGGGGTATTACATTTTGCCCCTCTTTGAATTACTGTACGAAGCATAGTGGTTCAAAGATTAATCTTTTTTTGATGATGAGGACTTAGTTATGTGGTGGAGAAACTAATCTTGAAAGGTTAACGAATTTTGAGACATAAACTGATTGATTGATTTAGAAGATGTTGATTCAAGTCCTGATTGACAAAAGGATCGAGATGATGTTAACCATAGAAACGATGAACTAGTGATTATGAAAAAGTGTCAAAATGCTTGATTCTAAACCTTATGATTACGAAGAAGTGACTATCCTGACTCTGGACTTGGATGTCCAAAGGAATTGAAAGGATGTCAAATCTGAACCCTTCAGTTACAAAGAACCAAGGAAATACCACTAATGAATTGATGGTTACAAAAAGTTGATATGGTTTACAAGTTGTGAGAGAATACCAAATTGATATGGATCTTGATGAATTTGATATGCCCCAAGCAATGTGCCCCAAGTGATGAGGACTTTGGATGAATCAGCAACTAGAAGTGGTTGTTGTCTTGATTATTGAAAGAAATTTGATTTGCAGATTTGATTGAAAGATGTGTAATACCATGCCCCCTTCAGGATTAAAATCAAAATCTGGCAAGAAATCCAATGTTATAGAGTTTAGGAGTGATGTAATCGATAGTAGAAGTGGTTATGCACATCCGGGGATGCATTCTGCATCGAGTGGAGGTCCTATTGACCAAGTTTGACTAGGTTTGACCATAAGTTAACCATGGTTGACCAAGTTGAAATTTCAAGAGTTTGATGTATGATAATCAGTTAAGTTGAATTTTGGATTTCATTGATGTTTAGAAGGTTGATTATGCAAGCAGTCAGCTATCCTAGGTCTAAAAATTTTAAATTGCAATTTTGACAAAGTAAATAATCTCAGATTTTAATTTTGATCCCAAAAATGGGTTCAGAACATCAAAATTAGCTAGGGGTGCATATTTCACGCAAAACTGAGTACTTTGAAAAATTAGGTCAAAACCTATATAAGGCCCAAAATGGTCATTTTCAAATCATTTGAACCATTTGTCTTTTGTGAGCTTGTGGAGCCCTCTGAGAAAAAATGCAAGTCCCTATGTCATCTCATCATTTCAAGCATAGCTGATAGTACCAGCAACCTCGCCAATATGGCAACTCGGTAAGTGAACCTCTGTGCCTCTCCTTCATTCAATTTTGTTCATGTTTTCTACATTTTAAGGATTTTTTTCATGTTTTTAGCTTTTTCCTTTTTTTGCTTCACAGAAACTCATACGAAAGTCTACTAGGACTCGTACGAGTTTTCAATTCTAAGTTAAGACTCATATGAGTTGCATGTGTAACTCGTATGAGGAGGACCCAAGTGTTGTACGACATTTCGTCCAGTCCTTTATGTGTCCTGCGAGACCTTGCATAGAGTCGTATGACCATGAAGTGTCATATGAGACCTTACTCTAACTCATATGAGTTTTGATGCCAATCTGAAAACTCATATGGAAAATAGTGAGCAATTTTCACACCCTTAGGCCAAAAATTTGATTTTTTTGATTTCTTAGGCTGATTTCTTAGCATTTAATGCACCTTCTGAAGTTATCAATTTCTCATTTTCTGTGCATTGAGCCTTACCACATCCTAGAGCTATGATGACCCCACCGAGGCCATCAGGACAGATGAGACCACCTCACCCTTAGAGTTCTACAACAGGTAGACCTACGGTTCTTCATAGGAGATTTTCTAGAGGCGAAGGTGGTCAGCTTGGCAGCAAGGGTAGTGTTGAGGAGGTTCTGGGAGAACATTAGGATGTTACTATGGAGGATGCCCTAGATGCTTCTGATTTTGATCTGGGTGCTGAGGTTTGTCATCCTAAGGTGCACACTGAGGCTGGTACTGTAGCTATAGAGGTTATAGAGGAGGCTGGTACTATAGTTGTAGAGGTAGATCCTACTATGAGATAGACATCTTAGGATGTCATGCGAGATTTGAGGTAGTAGCAGTAGGACTTGAGGATTCATAGTGCCTCAATGGAGGCTCAGCTCAGGATATCAAAGAGATAGGTTCAGAAGCATGAGGTTGATGTGAGGCGGCTCCAGGCTGAGGTGATTCATTAGACTAGTTGAGCATCTTACTATGTTTCTACGTATTACTTGAGCGTACCTACTAAGTAGAGAGTTCCTTCTTATTTTGAGTACATGGATGCTTTAGAGGGAGCCAGAGCACCACGGGCTGACCTACCACTAGATGCACCTACCCCACCACCACCAGATGCAGAGGATCAGGCAGACAATTGATGTCTTAGTTTTCTAATTTTTGTCATTTTTGTTTATATACTGATCATAGCTGATAGCTCAAATGAGCTCATTCTTTTGTATATTGTACCAGTAGTGCACTCCCATTATAGTCTGACATACATTCATACATACATACATACATACATACATACATACATACATACATACATATATACATATATATATATATATATATATATATATATATATATATATATATATATATATATATATATATATATATATATATATATATATATATATATATATATATATATATATATACGAGATCAATTTTTGGTTGTGACTTCATATGCACTTTGTCATTTTGGTTTATGATGTAATATCATGTGATGCAAATGCATGAAATGCTTATGTTACTGTAGAATGTATGGAATATGCAATGCAATGTTTTCTTTCAAATGTATGGATTATGCAATGATAGATGATAGGTGAATAAATGAAAATGTATGTTTCTTTGGATGCACATGTATGTAATGGATGAATGCTATGGAAATGTAAATGAAAATTCAGCGATACACATGATATTGTTTTGTAGGTATATGAAGAAGACAAGTGCTCAGTCATTTGTCAAAATAGATGTGTAACCTAGGATGGTGACTACTTGTTGGTTTAGTTTTAGGGAACCTTCATACAAAGCTCAATCCTTGCGTTATGTTTTATCATAGTTTTGGAGAATCATCAAGCTGAATTTGAAGTCATGAGATAAATGCAATCATGCAAAGTGTAAAATGAAATGCAAACCTAGGACCTAGGACTTAGTCACTGATCATGTGTCGGTCTTTTTCATCATTGATTTTTTTTTTGTTCTTTTCTCTTTAGGTAACATCAGATAAATCAATACAATGTCCACTAGTTAGGAAACCATGGACATATGAATATTGATTTTTGTTTTATTATGTTAGATTTAGATATAAGCATCAAGGCACAAAAGCTAGGATAACCTAAATATCATGTCCATTTTGATATAGCAATTTGTATAAGCATCAGAACATAAACATTTTGATGACTAGAATAAACCTTACAGAACAAACATGCCAAATAGTTGTAGAAATCATTCCATTTCCAATGTGAATTACCTGCAATGACCCATTATCGTTCACATCCTTGGGTAATAGTTGTTCACAGTAGGATTAAGAAATCATTCAAAAAGACAAAAGTTAGATCAAAATTCTTTGAAGCATCCGGGTATCAATGGTTGAGGTACACATGGCCATCCAATACATGATGGAGGTACTTATAGTGGACACTAATTCAATCCAGAATTTTCCAAGTTATTCGATTGTAACTTTCAAGAAGAAGATAAATAAAAGATTATGCCCCCAGTCATCACTCTCTAAATCCTGTAAAGGACATCATCAAGGAGATCGAGGAGACAGAATATGCAGAAATCTCAATGTGAATCACTTAGCATACAAGAAGATTTAAGCATGTCGTAGAGATTATTTTTAGTTTGTTGATGCTTTTTGTTTGTGTTGTTGGTTCAAAATCCTTTCCTAATGAGGAGACTAACTGACTGACTCGAATCATAGCTTGGGAAGAACTTTGACTGGATATGACTCATCTGAAGATACTGAGGACCATAGGATATGATGCTAATTGCCCCCAAGTTTTGGCTTTGATAGGATATAAAACTTTGTGCTGGATTTTTTTCAGACTGACTTTATTGAAAACATGATGCGAAAGCAAACCAGGAGAAATGTACAAACTAAAGCAAGATTGAAAGTTGTGAAAGACCAAGATTGCACTGATAGATGGAGCATTTTGATACAAGTGGTGTCCATTTTCTGGGTTTTCACCATCTTGTCAGAGATTATATTTTTGCTACCAAGGTGCCTGTTTACCAGGTTTTCATTGAGGCACTTTTTATTTTTCTTCTTTTTTTGTATTTTTGATCTTTTCAATTTTTTTGTACTTTTTTCAATTTTTTTATTTTTATGCTTTTTTTAGGACATTTTACCATAGACTGAATTCCTTAGGCATAGAATTTATTCAGATAGAGAATGTTGATTGGTTCTCAAAGCTGTTCTCCTTCAGTTGTTGAGAGTTGATAGGCTCCAGAGCCAAAAGTAGCAGTGATTACAAAGGGACCCAGCCAGTTGGGTTCAAACTTCCCCTTGTGTTCTCAATGGGATTGATTTTTAGTATTCTCTCTAAAGACTAGATCGCCAACCTAAAATTCTCTGTGTCTGATTTTCTTGTTGTAGCCTCTAGACATTCTTTTCTGATATACCCTGAGATGATCATATGCAACCTGTCTGCACTCATCTAGTAGTTCAAGTTCTTGTAACCTAGACACTTTGTAATCATCATCAGTTATGAGACCATGCATTCTAATTTGTAGTGATGGGATTTCAACCTCAATAGGTAGTACCGCTTCAACCCCATATACTAAAGCAAAGGGTGTAGCTCCAATGGGTGTTATGATACTTGTTCTATAGGCCCAAAGAGCTAGATTTATCATTAGGTGCCACTCTCCTCCTGTCTTATTAACTGTGCGACGTAGAATTTTTAGTAGGTTCTTATTGGACACTTTAGCTTGTCCATTCCCTTGAGGATAGTAAATGGATGACCAATGTTGAGTGATCTTGAATTTAGAGCATTAGGAGTCTAAGTCCTTGTTTTTGAATTGGCCTCCATTGTCTGTGATGATGGAGTGCGGGATACCATACAAAAAAATGATGTAGTTCATAATGAACTTTGAGATTTGTTTGTCAGTTACTTGTGTTAAAGGCACTGTTTCTACCCATTTTTTGAAGTAATCTATTGCTGTGATAATATGGGTATGACCATTGGATGAATGGGGATAGATGGCTCCTATAAGATCAAATGCCCATTGTTGAAAAGGACATTGTGTTGTAAAGGGAATTGAATCTATCCCTGGTGCGTGGATTAGGTTACCATGGATCTGGCATTTCTGACAGTTCTTAGCATATTGGACAACCTCTTTTTCCATGTCTAGCCAATAGTACCCAGCCCTAATGATTTTTTGAGCTAGTGTTAAACCATTGGAATGTGATCCACAAATACCTTCATGGCTTCCTCTAATGCACATTGGGACTCTTCACGTTCTAAACACCTAAGAAGTGTACCATCTAGACTCCATTTGTATAGATCATTACCAATGATGACATACCATGATGCATTTCGAATAAGGTAACATTTCTCATGTCTATTAAAGGAATTAGGAATGATTTGGTCACAAAGGTAGGAATATAGGTGTTGGTATTGAGAGGAATCATGACCAACAACAATGCAAATCATTCAAGTTTCTGGACAATCAGAGGCCCGGAATGATAGTGCTTCCACCAGGAACTCATAGCATAGCTCATGTTTGGGTTGCTGTAATAAAGTTGATAGTGTTGCCTTAGAATCATCAACCTTGTTCTCCATTCTAGGAATCTGTTCAAACGTGATAGATATGAAGTATTTCTTTAAGTCATCTACCATGCATTTGTATAGAACTAGTTTCTCATCTTTTGTTTGATACACATCATTGACTTGGTGTATGCTCAGTTGTGAGTCTCCATGAATGTGTAGCTCTGTTACTCTCCACTCTAGTGCTATCTTCATACCATTTAATAGAGCTTCATACTCAACTATGTTATTGGTACAAGGAAATTTGATTCTAAATAATTTTGGAATAGAGTAACCTTGAGGTGTGATAAGTAGTATACCGGCTCCAGATCCATTATGTGTGTAGTATCCATCAAAGAATAGCTGCCATGTTTTAGAAGATAGGTTCATAATAGAGGAATTAGGAAATCCATTTGCATCAGTTGAGCATTGAACAATGGTGCTTTAGCTAACTAATCTGCAATAACTTGTCCTTTGATAACTTTTCTCTCAACATAATCTATGTCAAATTCACTCAATAGCATTACCCATTTTGCTAATCTACCTATGAGGGCAGCTTTGCTCAATAATTACTTCAGTGGATCAATCTTTGCTATTAGTTTTGTAGTATGAGTTAACATGTAATGTCTCAGCTTCTGTGATGAAAAGATGACAACTAGACATGCTTTTTCTATCATTGAATAGTTATTTTCATAAGCTACCAAGTTCTCTTGATGTAGTAGACAGATCTCTCCTTGTTTTCATCATGTTGTGCTAATAATGCCCCCAGTGATGTATCTATGGTGGAGACAGATAAGATTAATGGATTCCCTTTAATAGGAGGCATTAGAATAGAAGGATTTTCTAGATATTTCTTGATATGATTGAATTTATTTTCACATTCCTCGCTCCATGAGAAGTTCACACCTTTATGTAATGTTTTTGTGAAAGGTTGTGATATGTATACTAGCTGAGATATGAAGCGTTTGATAGATTTTACCCTTCCTTGTAAGGTTCTCATTTGACTGATATTCTTAGGAGGTTGCATCTCTGTGATTTTTTAAAATTTAGCTAGATCTACTTTAATTCCTTGCTTTGAAACAATGTAGCCTAGAAGTTTTCCTAAAGTGACCCCAAAGGCACATTTCTTAGGGTTCAGTCGGAGACTAAAATTTTCCATTCTAACCCAAAATTTTGCTCAAGTTTGTTAGATGTTCTGATCTCTTCATTGATTTAGCTAATGTGTCATCAACATAGTCTTCCATAGTTTGATGCATCATATCATGAAAGATAGATGTCATAGCTTGTTGATATGTAGCACCAACATTCTTAAGACCAAATGGCATGACATTCCAATAGAAAGTACCCCATGCACAAGTAAAAGCTATTTTATCTCAATCTTCTATAGCTATTTTGATTTGGTTGTATCCAGAAAAACCATCCATTAAAGAATACATTTCAAAACCTATAGTCATGTCCATTATCATATCGATGTTTGGTAGAAGAAATTCATCCTTAGGGAATGGTTTTTTTACATCTCTAAAGTCTATGCATACTCTGATAGATTTGTTTAGTTTTGAAATAGGAACTATGTTTGAGATCCACTCTGCATAATCTATGACGTGGATAAATCTAGCTTTTAGTAACTTTTATAGTTTAGCTTTGACTAGGAGTGCAATGTGTGGATGCATTTTCCACAACTTTTGTTTAATAGGTTTGAGCTATAGAAGATGATGCATGATGAGATTAGGGTCTAACCCTGGCAAATCTGAGTATTTCCATGCGAAGTTTATTTTCTTCTTTGTTAAGAACTTGGTAAATGCTTTCCTTTCTTCTTCTATCAGAGATTGAGCTACATGATTTAACTGAGGTTCTTCTGTCGTACCCAAATTGATAGACTGAGTTGGTTCTATCAAAAATGGAGATATATCCTACAAATGACTCAGAAGGACATCAAATGTCTCATCCTTAGGTGCCTCAGAGAGGTTTTCACCTTTGGATATGTCTTTTGTTTTTACTATTTTAGGTTTTGAGACTACCCCATAGTGGTTTTCACCCTCATAACTCCTTTTCTTTTTCCTTTTATTCTTTTGACTAAGATAATTGATATATGACTCTATCATGCTAATGCTAGGTTTGCTAATAGAATTCATCATAGGTTCTACAACATTAAGGTAACATGTGAGAGCATAGTCTGATTTGAAGGTATGGATATCTTGGTTTGGATCATTGGACATTTGGTCAATAAGCTCGGGATGTTGGATTGTAAGTTATGGAAAGTATTGGCTGATTGTGTTGATGCATATAGTATTTCCATCATTAGTTATGATCTGAATCACAAATTCAAAGGTGATATTACTACTCAAGATGTTCAGTTCATTAGGATTCATAATGTCATTATTGGATTCCACTTCAGGAGTAGGTAGATCAAACTTGTGAAGTTTTTTATTTTTCTCTAGACTCACATTAGGCATAGGTGCATATTGATGAATGACATCTATGTGTTTTTTAGTGATAAGCTCATCTTCTTTTGGAATAATTCCCCATTCATAGTCATTTGATTCATCTTCTGATTCTTCATCTGGACTTTTGGGAAATATGAGAACATGTGTGAAATCTGGATGGATTCCCCAAGAAGGGTTTCCTTCAGATTCTGAATGGAATTCATATTCATGAGATTCTATTTCAGAATTAATTTCATGTCCCAAATGTTCAGCTATTGTGATAGGTTCAATTTGTTCCTCTTGTTTGATTTCAAGATCAATTGGTTCTTGTGTGGTGACTCTCACTTGTTCAGTAGTAGGTTCTTGTGTTTCTACTACATTGATTCTTTTAGGTTCATCTTCCTCTTTGAGAATGTCTAAGATGTTTTGAGGAATAGGTTCATAGGGGAAAATATCTGTAGCATCTGAATCATCAATGTCACTATGGTTGATTTCCTCTTCCTCATTACTATTTATTTCTAGTTCTATCTATTCTATCACATGAGAAGATCTTCCCTTGACATAGAAGGGTTTCTTCCGATAGCCTAGACTTGTGGTATCCTTGTTTGTCTAGCCAACATGTTCAATGGGTGACATCAGACATTTTCCTCATGCTCCTAGACGTCCTTTTCCAGGATATCCCATTTTAGTTATCAATTTGTTTCCTGGTCCATATGACTTTGAAGGAACTTCTGGTGTTTTAGAGTCACATTTCTGAATAGTCTATGATTGGGATTCATCTTTGAATAACCATGCAAGAACAATTTCCTCGTCCCCAGTTTCTTGTTTTGATACTTTCTCTATGATAGAGCTTCCATTAAAGATAACCTGAGCTTCTTTTATTGACAATTTTTCTTTCTCAGAAGGTTGACCATAGGACTTAGGTGAAAGTGGGAGTGATGTGAGAGACAAGAATGGTTCCAATGTGTATTCTCCCATGCTAGTATCTATGATTTTCACTCCTTTGGAGAGGTCTTTTAGCTTAGATGTAGATACTGTCTATTTTTGTAAAAGCTTCTCTGTTATGGGGAACAAGTTTATTTGCACTTTCTTTCAAGGTATTACAAGATGTTGATGTGTTTGCAGGTGTAGTGACCTCTACTCCCTCATAAGGAAATTTTAGAAATTAATGATATTTTGAAGGGATAGATTGCATCTCATGTATCCAAGGCCTTCCTAAAAGAATGTTATAGGCTAGTGGAAGATCTAGTACTTGATAGGCAATATCTCTGATAACAGGTCCAGTTCTGATAGGTAACACAATGACCCCTTTAGAATTTCTCTCTTGCTTTTCATATGCCTATATGGTTATCTTCTTTTTAGGATCAATAGAATCTTCTGACAATCCTAGTTGTGTAACCAATTTGTAGGAATAGATATTCAGACTAGCACCTCCATCTATCAACACATATTTGACATGATGGTTTTGGATTAAGACTTCAATATGCAAGGGCTGATTATGTGGGTGACCCAATGAGTTGTCATCTTCTTCAAAAAAGGGTATGTACTGAGGGCATGTCAAGTGACCCACCATTGTTTTGAATCTATCAAGATCAAGGTCTTTAGGAATATTAGAACCATTTAGCGTTTTATCCAGGATTGCTCGATGAGTGGGAGAGATGCAAAGCAACTCAAACATAGAGATTTTAGCATTGGTATGTTGCAATTGTTGTATGATGCTGTATGATACCTCTTTGGACTCTTTAGAATTGGAAGATTTGGAAGTAGTCCTTTTCTTAGAGGTAGATGCAAGATTGAAGGGAACCTTTTGAGCGTTAGATGAACCCAAGTTTTGTCCTTGATTAGTAGCTTGATCTTGAGATCGAGTAACTGCATTAGTGGTTCTGTTATCTTTGTCTCTTCTAACAATAGTTATGACATTACAGTGTTCAAACAGGCATGGTTCAACCATGTTGATAACTTTGTTATTAATAGAGTAAGTGTAATTAAATTTAGCACCCATGTTAGGCTTAGAAGATGAATCTCCCTGATTATGCTTCGGAAAAGGTTCTGTGAATGCTGTATGATCATTGTTGGACTTATGGTTGTCAATTCTCCAACATCAATTTTGTCTTGAATGAGATGTTTCAGATGCATGTAGTTGTTGGTTTTACAACCCTTATTATGATGGAAGTCATAGAAATCGGTCTCTTTCTACCACTTAGGTTTAACTTCGAGATCATATGGTTTGATCTCAGGTAATGTGATGATATTATTTTCTAGAAGGGTTTTCATGGTAGATTCTAAGGACTCTCCAAGAGGAGTAAACTGGCACTTTGGTTCTATAGCCCAAGGTTTATAGTCAGTTGAATTTTTAGTTGATTTAGTTTCTTTTACCTTAGAAGCTTTGATGGCTTGGGTCCTAACAGTGAGATTAAAAGTAGGTGCTTTAGGTGGAGTACTAATATGATCAACAACACCATCTATGACAATGTTCTTATTCTTGTTCTAGTTTTTGCCTTTGTCCTTGGCACTGGATCCTGATTCGTACTTATTTTCTTTATGAAGTGATGTCTCCTTTTTGAACAAGCACATTCTCAATTTTGATGGAATTCTCTACCATTTTATCAAAGGATATATGATTTTGCATTTGCAAATGATAATTGATTTTTGGAACAAGGTTATTGATGAAGATTTCCAACTTTTCAATTTCTAGGATAGGTCGAGCATAGAGTGAAAATTTCTTCCTCAATTGTTTGAGAAAGGTCAAGAATGGTTCTCCTGAGTTTTGTTTCAAATTGTAGATATCGATCATGGTGACTGGATATTGGATATTATAGGAGTATTGCTGATAAAATAGTTTGATTGACTCCTCAAAAGTTTTGATTGTGGGGGGCATATTAGAGAACCAACTGATGGCACTTCCTCCCAAATATCGAGGGAAGAGACGCATTAAGAATATAGGTTCATGCATGAATTCCATGGAAAAAGCAAAAAACTCTGTGCCGTGATCTTGAGGATCAGAATTTCCATCATAGTTGTCATATTTGGGGAGTTCTACACCTTTAGGAAAAGGTGGCATATACAAACTATGATCAAATGGGAACGAACATAGAGCATCCATGGAGAATTCCTTAGGTTATTTCTCCTTTTCTAGCTGGTTTAGATTAACTTGCATTGCATGCATTTGTTTCATCACAATAGTGATGGGTGTTTCTTCCTCAGGAGTAACGATATTATCAATGCTAAATCTTAGAGGAAGTTTAGCCCCTTGCTGGGCTAGTTCGAGGAAATATGCCTCTTTGTCTTCATGCAAGAAGTGTTTCATCATTTTCTTGAAGTTATCATCATTCTGATACTCAGAAATTTCAGAGGGTGTGGGTTCTTGATCTGCACCATGTTCAGATTGTTGACCTTGGGAACCTTGGTTTGCTCCTCCTTGAGACATATTATTGCTAAGATGTGGCCCTACGATTGATGCTGGAGGGGTTATGTAACCACTCTTCAAATGTAGATTTCCAAGGACATCCTCTTCATAAAGAGTGGTGTCATAAGGATAATGAATTGTGTTAGCCAAAATTGAGGATGATGGAGAGATTCTGGGTTCTTCTCTCTGTTTTCTCTGTGAGGAAGCTCTATTTTCCACCATTAACTTCAAGTAAATCACAAGAGTGAGATAAGACAACTGATTGATGATCTAGTTTAGGAATAATTGAATGACTCAACCTTGTCAAGATTGATTTGATAAAGGATTGATTGGACGTGAGTGTAGGATACTGTGCCCTAGATGTATGGGTAGATTCCCAAAAGATGGCAAACACAAGCTCACAACACTTAGTCATTTTTGAAATAGATTTTGAGGTTATTTTGACAAGGTCTTTACACAAGATCAGATGGGGTTCGAATCGACAAATTGGAAGACATAATCAAGCTAAAATGACCAATTTTTGGAAAATGAATGGATTTTCTATTGGCTCTATTCCATTCCTGACACAGGGGATTTCTTGATAGATTCTGGACAGTGGCTACAAATAATGAAATTATGGTAAAAATAGGGCTTTTCTGACAATTTTGGGTCAACTCTCGTATGACTTGATCTAGGCTCATATGAGTCAGGATTGGGTCTAATACGATAATTGGCATGTTGTATGACAAATGACTCCAAAGTTCAAATTTTCTTAAGATTGGCTAACAACACTCGTACAACAATATATGATTCCCCGTATGACTTTTTGGGGGTTTTGATAGGACAATGTGAAAAAACTCATAGGACTCTTGGATTTTCAGGATGACAATATCTACCAGAAAAGGATTTTTCTTTAGATTTTATAAATTTCTCAGATTGTTGGTGGATTTTGATAGAAATTGTTTTTAGACCAAAGTTTTGAAGATCTGTGTAGCGGTTTGTCTTGGGTTTGTTCATTTTAAATGACCAACTAGCTGTAGAATCAAGCACATAGGACAACAATCAAGGAGTTTCAAGAAAACCATTATCTTCAAATAATGAGCAAGGGACAAAGCAATTTTGCACATAAAGAAGAATAATGATGTAGTATGATAATCCCTAAGAATTCTACTTGTGTATGTTCTCAAAATGTTTTGCAGTCATGCACATAGCCCTAGAAAATAAAAAAATTGGTTGCACTAGGGTTCGTAGTAATGGTCAACTCTGCAACTTTTGCAATCTCAAGAGGGTGAACTCCAATCTAGGTGCACTAGGGTTTTGACACATTCTGAGAATTTAATCAATTAGAGATGCTGAGGAGATCTGATAGCCCAACAAGAAACTACACATGTGGAGATTTCTTCTACAAGGACATTTATATAGTGGTTGCTACTACCATGGTAGAAATGGCTATTACCGCTTGAGGTTTCATCCACGTGGTTGACCCAATAAAGGGAATGTCCACTGTGGTTAACCCTCTCTAATAAGGAAGACACACAAAATAGACCACATCGGGACTTAGCTTGGATTCAAGGGTTCTGAGTTTCTGATGTACCCAAAAGGGAACATAGCATAATCCTCTAGCCTCTTCACCTCACCCAAACATGGAAAGAAGATTGATTGACATGCTAATTTGAAACCAGCTCACCAAGGTTTGTATGTCAACAATAATGACTATCGATCTCTCTAAGTGGGACCAAGAGAGACCATACCATCAAAGATTGAAGACTAAACCATGTAAGATCGTGAGATGATAAAAAATCCTCCCTACCTACAAGGGGATCTATCTTTGAGAAGAGATTCACATGCAAAACAAGAGAATGAAGCCCACTCTCTCAAGAACACCACAAATAGTATTCATAGGGCCTAATTACTATGTGAAAAAAATATGCAAGAAATCAAATCGAGATTCTTTTTAGAGCCAAAATGAATGTGTAATTTATGAAAGCAGGAAACACTCAAGCTAAACATGTGAGAGGTTCACTTTATTTCCCAAAATTGAAGTGTTATAGAGATGTAGCAAAATACCTTAGATCTGACGCAATACGCTTAGTAGATTTTACCTTATTCTTAATCTTGTTGAGCTTTTCTATGAGAAAAAAAGATTAGAAACAACAAGTATCAATCGTTAGCATTAGCTGTTAATAGAAATCTAAAATTAAAACCTCCAAAAACTACTCAAAAATCTAATACAACTATATAAAAATGGCATGAAAAATTTTATGAGTTTCTACAGCTTCCCATATGACAATCAGGAAATGATATGACAATGGGTCTACTATCATACGATAATCTAGCTTCCAAACGACTATACGTAACAACCCATACAATAATCTAGAATGTCATCTATCGTATGACACCCAAAATACTCTGATATGACTTTCTGAAATATCGTACAAAACTGTACGGACAAAAAAAATAAAAAATTGAAGCTTGAATAAAAATGTCAAAAATTGATAGAAATGATAATGGAAACCTGTTTCAGGGCCCCACGGTGGGTGCTAGAAATGTGCGTGTGAATTTTG
The DNA here is from genome assembly GCA_027943335.1 of Chamaecyparis obtusa. NCBI lineage: Eukaryota > Viridiplantae > Streptophyta > Pinopsida > Cupressales > Cupressaceae > Chamaecyparis > Chamaecyparis obtusa. The sequence goes on from BSBK01008145.1 coordinate 460,391, forward strand.
TACCTAGCTACGACACAACACTTCAATAAAACATTAGAGGTTAGCCAATCAAGAAATCTACAAAATAAGTAAACTATGCTAACTAAGTGATTTACTACCTTCTAGTAGGTGCGAGTATGGTATTCTCAGATTATGACCGAGATCAGTGACAATGCAACACCTAAACAAAGGATTTTAAGTGATGAAAGTAAATGAAAGTATGGATGCAAGTTAATCTATATTTTTGTATTTTCTATGCAATATGATGAAAATTGATCTAAAATGGATTGAAATTGAATTAACAATGCAAATCTAACAATACTACGAAATTGCTATGAAAATGAATGCAATGGAAAAAAATCTCACAAATCACTTGTTCACAAGAACTTGATTCTCCAAGTAATTGAATGCGCAATTGAAAGATCAAATTCATGGGGGGTTTAGAGAAGGACCAAGCCTCATTTATATAGAAATCCAGGGCTTAAGGGTATATGGAAAAATCCATAAATCACTCTTTGATGAACTCAACTTGATTTTTGAGTTATCAATGAATTAGAAACAGTTAACTCACAAAATCATGCAAAATCAGCTTTTTAACTCAAATCAGAAGTTTAGATCACTTTTTAACTTGAAATAGATGTTGAGTTCAAGAAGATAGCAAATTGAATTGATTTATTGATTTAGAGTTTAACTACTCTTTTGAATGTGTAGGGATAATCATGAATTAAATTAATAATTCAAATGAATTATTCTCAACTTAACTGATTTTTGAATTAAAACAACTGATTTATGGGTTAATCAATTATTAAATCAAACTTTATTCCAAAACTATATTATTAAATTTGACAACTTGATTTAATCAATTAAATAAGAATTTAATCAATTATTTGTAGGATGTTTTATTTATTGTCAATATTAAATAATATTAATTAGGAATAAATGTAATTAAATCTAATTAAATAATTAAGTGGTGGAATTAAATTAATTAATCAAATATTCAACATATTCAATTAATTAACTTTAGGATAAATAATGTCATTTATCGCCAAATAATATTCAATTAAAAATAATTAGGAGGAATTAGGAATATTCCCCGATGCAAAATTGATATACAATCAATTAAGGTTTCGATGATTTGATGCGCCGATGTGCCTTTGGTTAGGACTTTTGTGTTGATTTCGATCAATTTTTCGATGTAGGAGGTCAATGGTCCTATAGCCCATTTTTGGGGTATTACACTAATCTATATTTTTTCTTCTAGAATATGTTTAGTGCAGGTTCAGATACTTCCTCACTTGCCTTAGAACGGGCATTGTCATTATTGGTATTACATCCCAACATAATGAAGATGTCCCAAGAGGAACTTGACTCCAAAATTGGACAAAATAGACTAGTAGAAGAGTCAGATGTACCAAAACTAAAATACTTGCAAGCCATAGTCAAGGAGACATTGCGTCTTTTCCCAACTGGACCTTTACTTGTACCATGCAAATCTATTAAATCATGCACAATTAGAGGCTTCCATATTCTAGCAGGAACAATACTAATGGTAAATGCATGGGCAATTCATAGATAACCAAGAGCTTGGAATCAACCACTAGAATTCATACCAGAGCATTTACTTAAAAAAATATAGAGATAGAGAGCATAAAACCTGCTGGGAATGAATTTGAAATGTTTCCTTTTGGGGTAGGAAGACGAGGATGTCTTGGTGCCTCTTTGGCCATGTGTGTGGTGCATATAACTCTTGCGAGGTTTTTGCAATGTTTTCAATGGTTTCCTCATGATGGTAAAACACTTGATATAAATGAAGGAGTTGGTTTGTCAATGCCAAAAGAAATACCTTTGGAGGTTGTTATTAAATCCCATCTCCCCTCTCATCTATACCCAAATTCCATGGAATGATAAGATTAAATGTTGAAGGTTTCATTGTATATGTAGAACTCAATATACAATAAAGGTCCTTTTCTTTCTCCTATAGGAAAGTATAATACCCAAAAATCTTAAAATAAAACAAATTATTGATGTTTTAATTTTTGCTTTTATGCCTCCCCTTTCTCCACCAAAATATCTAGAATTAAATTTATGTAAAATATGTCAAGAGATATTATTCTCAAAAATATGAAGACTTAACCATTATTAAAATTATTTTTAAATCTATTTTCTTTTGAGATCAATTACTTTTTCTTTTTGGCCAAGTTGATAATCTTGTGATATACCATGTAATAGAGTTGGAATTATTTTGATGACGCACTCATCTCAAATAATTATATAATGGAGACACTTCAGTTGTAGTAAATATGACAATGTAGAAGCTAGCTAGCATATGAAAGCTTTTTTTTTGTTTAAAAAAATTTATTATCATATAATATTTCCCTTGAAATTTTTATTTAGGTTGTACTAATAACATTTGTAAGAGGTTGTAATTCTTTGGAGTCTAGACAAAAACATATTTATTAGCATTTAATTTATGCTTTGTTTGATTTTACTTTTATCATTATATAAATTTAAAATGTTATGAGCCTATCAATCCTGAGTATTGGAATTGCACATATTCATCATAACCTAACAAATCAAAGCTACATCTACAATAATAATTTTTTTTATGTATATTAACAAACATATTTTATATTATAATGGACAAAGGATGACCCTTTATGTTCCCGACCCTTAATATTTCATAAATACATAAAAATAAAAGAAGGGATCTATTAGAGAGGGGATGGTTTGGCATCTAGGAACTCAATGTTTCTCTAATAGTTTTTGAAGTGGCATTCCATTCAAATAGAAATGATGCTTGAAATTTACATTACATTAGTTGAACTATGTTCAATATTTTTCATAAAGATAGAGAAGACATCAGTTTTATATGGCCCACAACTTATCTTCAAAGACCAATAAGTTATGGAGGGACAACCAATCTTTCATATTCATAATTGGATACATGTTTTCTTATTCAAGTATCATTGAAGTAAACCAACAATTGTCAATTAAAAAAATATGATTATTTGGATTTGAATCCCTTATATAGCTTGGAAACAAATTTATTATGACATATCCATTATCTTGAGTTTGAACACCTTCTATAATTTTAAAACACATTTTTCATAATAGCTCAATTGTTTTAATTATGTCTAACCTACACAATTTTCAATTGTTAAGAATGCAAAGTCCAATGGTCATCTAATCATTCCTTTCCTCCATCTCTTCATTTATATGATATCTCTTCATATTTAAAGTGTTATAAATAAATGATGAGAGAGAATTATGTTTATAAAAATAAAGGTAGGGAATGCAATCCATAAGAAATTATTGATATAAAATGAAAATTAAAATTGCAATAAAATAAAAGGCTATGAAATATTTACTATCATATCATAAATTATTTATAAATTATATACAATTTTTAAATTACATTAGCTATAAAATAATAAAACTCTAGTTCACGTATCTTCTTTCAGCATGGTCTCACTATATTAGAAAGACAACTCAGTCCCATTGAGATCAGAGCAATGTGGAGGCTCCACCCAAAATTCTTGATAAATGTTTAGTTTCATAAGCTAAACATAGTTGTAGAACAACATGTGCATCTAAATAAGCATCACATAAAAAGAACCAAAATAAAATATCACTAGAAGCACAAAAAAAGAGCATTTCAATATTGTTGTAAAGCTAACTCATAAGTAACAAAAGGTTCTTCATAAAAAGTGATATATCATGCATATAGTTAATTTACAAACAATGTCCAGTTCATTCATAATGCTCAAGAATATGGTTATTAGTGAAATAATTGCATAGAACCTCTTTATAGCTAAGGAAAATATAGCTTTCTATAAGATGGTCACACTAAACAATAGTAAAGAACATGGGCATGTATATGCATTCACAATTAGCTTCTATTTAAGACATTGTTAATCACTATTAGACAATGAACAAATTTTTATAGAAAAATAGGCTTCTTGGAGTTAATCACTATTAGATATTGAATTAATCTTGTTCTCAAATAGGATTCAAGGCTTTTTGGTAATGGGAATGATGATATATGGAATAGGACACCCAAAAAAAGGTGTGGTGTACATAGCTTTTGAACACAAGATAGAGGTGGTGTAGGTCCTAAGAAAATAATTCTTTCCACATTACTATTAGAGATTCAAAATTGAAAACACACACACACACACACACACACACACACACACACACACACACACATACACACACACACACACGCACACACACACACACACACACACACATGCATACACATATGCGCACACATGCGTGTAAACATACACACATATGAGTAAGTGCACCAAGATGGTGAACAAAAAATAGGGTATAAATGGCCACATTCTTTTCAAAATAAGGTAAACCTGAACTTCGAAGAGAAATTTGAGAGTCATGCACTCAAAATTTGGAGATGTGCGAAGAATAAGAATTTTAGTTCTCTAAATATAGTTTCTAAAGTACTAAAGTTTTTTTTAAAAAATGGATAAGATTAAGAGGGTCAAACCCAATGTGCACAAAAAATTGTTCTTGATTTTTTCACAAAAACATAACATAGTGTCTAATGGGCACATCACAAAAGAAATAGTTAAATTTAGTATTTTGAAAAACCCTTTTTTAGAATGATAGGTAAGAGTGAGATCTATAAGTTATGTACTTTTTTGTAGTTTTCTATTGAGTATTTGTTTTATGATTTTTTGAAGTATCCCCATCCTGAAAATAAGGTGCATGTTCGTGCATTGGGCATAACTTGCATCAAAATAATTGAAAATGCAAACATTTTTAAAAAACATATATAGAATCAAATCTAGAAAAATAATATGTAATTTTTAAATTTTTTTGTGAAGTAGATCAAAAGTTATTAAAAAATCATAGACATATCTCTGAAACCTATGGAGACACTGGTAAAGAAAATTGAATTTTACTATGCCAATTCTGCCCAAAAAATGAAAAATTTATATGGTTAGAAAGCTGAGAAGATGTGTAAAATTATGGTAGTAATTTTATAGATACCCACTTGATGATGTGTAAACCTGATGACAACGAAGTTGAAAAATCTAGTTGGAAGAACAAAGGGCATGTAAAGGGAGAGAAATGGAAGGAAAAAAATGCTCTCAAGCCTTAGGGATGTTATCCAATCCTCTTACCTAACCATATCACATTCAAGTTTTTAACCATTTAAAAACCTAATCCAGTTAAACTAAGACAGTCTTTCCTAGTTCTTCATAACACAATCAGGTTCCTAAACACTAAAAACCTGATTGTGTTATCTAGAAGAAGAAATGCATTGTGCATAATTTGGAGTTTTCATATGCATGTAAACTTATTATACACTACACACACACACACACACACACATATCATTACATATATAATATGTGTATATGTATAATATATATATATATATATATATATATATATATATATATATATATATATATATATATATATATATATATATATATATATATATAACAATACGAATGGAGCTATCTCTTAACATAATAAAACTGATAGATAGCATAATGATCTTTGAAACCCAATGATGCCTTTATAAATGAAACTTCCTCCAAGAAAACACTAGAGTCACTTCATATTTTTGGCCTTTGAACCTAGGCTTTAATATTAAATTAATTATTAGAGAGCCCACCATGAGATATTGCATGTATCACCCTCTCTTCAAAACACGATTGCATTTTGGAGAAATTTTAGCTCTTCAAAACTTGATTAAGTTTTGAAGAACTTTAGGCTCAATTTTACCAATTTGTAACCCAATCGGGTTATTTGAAATTTGAAATAACATGGTTGGTTACAAAGAATTTTGGGGTTTTTTTGGGGTGTGACCACTTATCTGTTCAACAATTTTGTGCACTTACCCATATGTGTGTGTGTATCTACACACATACACATACACATAAATGTACACGTACACGTACATGTACACACACACATACACATACACATTTATACATATACATATACATATATATTAATTTTTTTTCATACTAAATGTGAATGTTGTGATACTTTGGCTAAAACTATAATTAAAAGTTAATTGATTTAAGGTTGTAGGATGAGACATAAAAGTTATGAAAATGTTAAGTTTTATAAAGGAGAACAAATCTAATAAATCAAATTTATGAAATAAAAATATTAGAATTAAGCTTTCAGTGTTTTATGTATGCTTTAGAGACATTCTAATACTAATTTCTATATTTTTTATTGATAAATAATTTTGGATAGAGATATTTTGTGCAGTTCTTTAGATGATCTTAAACATTCTTCTTTGTATCAAAATATTTTCAATAGGCCTCACTCATTTTTAAATTCGGAGAAGTAATTTTTTTCTTGTAAATCCTTCTATTGTTCTTTGTTTTGCAAGTTTTTCAGTGCTTTTGCAGGTTTCTCCAGCGCGTACAAGGTTTGAAAGGATGCTCCTACAAAAAAGTTGTGCACATTTACACAGATTTTTGACACATTCAATCTTTCTATTTTCTTATTTTACTTCTTTCAGCACGTGTGCCTTGACTCTGCAATGCTTTCAATTTATTCTCCAGTGCGTTCAAGGATTTCTCTATACACCTTTTCTTAATTAAATAGTGCATTTAAATTTTGTTCCCGCGCTTTCAATATTTTTCTATAGCGCATTTGATAATTTTAATGCTTTCAATTATTTTAGCATCACATTTAATAGATTTTGTTGCACATTTAATTAAACTGTAAATTTCTAGAATCTAACATTCGAAAAATGATTTGTATATGTCTGCAGGATGATTGGTCATAAGAAAGTAAAAAAGCCAGAGACTAGATTCAATAGTGAAGCAAAAGCCTTGGCCAAAAAGATCAAAGAGGAAAATATTGCAAATATTCAACTGGTTTTGGAGAATTCACAACATGAAACAAAGGTATATGAGCAATATTTGAAAATTGTAGAAGCCTATAAATCTAAATTTGCTTCATTAAATTGGATTTATTTACCTTAATCAATTTGTCTCAAATTTGATAAATAAGGTTAGATTTCCAACTTTGTTCTTATTTTTCTTCATTGTTCTTGTTGGTGTTGACTAATTTGTTGAAGGAGAAGTGAAAAGGAAGGAACGAACACCACTAGGTAAGCATAAATAATGGAAAAATCATCAAAAATGCCCCTAGCCTTTGTTAGCTTTGATTGAAGGTAAGCCTAAACTTGGTCAATTTTTTCTTAAATTATGGCCTTGTGATTTTTGTTGAAATCTAGTAATCAAAATAGCATAAAGGATAAAATCAAGCACTTAATCAAACAAACCCCTTGTTTGTGGAAAAGAGTAGAAATACTTGATTCCCATTAGTTTAGTGGGTTTTGGAAATTGAACATTGTTAAAAGTGTTTGGGAATCAAGGAATAGATAGGGATATGCTCTTCACCTTTTGGTGAATCAAACTCCCAAAACCTATCTCTTAATTCCATTTTTATTTCTTTCAATATGAACATGCTAGATGTTTAGTGGGCTCACCTCCCAAGATTTTCCTTAAAAGGGACAGTGAGAGGGATGACCCAAAGTGGGATACAATTGCCTTTGCCACAATAATTTGACCCACTATAAAATAAAATGCATGCATCTTTAATGGGGTGTGTGAAAAAAGGGTGTTAAGATTTCAAACTTCCTTGAGTAGTCCTTCGGGATTGTGCAAAACTCTGACATACCAGTGGTGGGAAGCCTCCTAATTTTTGGAGGATGAAAACCTAATATCCATTTTGAAAGGAATCTTGATTAAATACCTTGTTAAAATAGTAAAGCCTACCTTGTAGAGCCATGTTTACAAACCAAATTATGAACTAGGTAGATTGCTTAAAGTACTTTTTTGTGAAAAAATCATGATAACGTCCTTACAAATTCAAAAAATTTTGGTGTAGAGGGTTAAAAAGAACAAGTGTATTTGTGATTGCTTTGTTTGAAAAATACATAGAACAAGTAAAAGATATCCATTTGAAAATTCATCTTATATTTTTAATCTCTTCATAAAAACAAACAATTACCAAGTTTGGGGAAAATGATTCGAAATCAAACCTTGTTGAATGCCAATTTCTACATGCTCTCATAGACTCAAATTATCTTTACAAGAAGATGACACTTGCCTTGCCAAAGAGGTCCTCGAATTTGAATCCCAAAACTCTTTCATAAATCCCAACCAAGGGGATAGTCTCCCAAATATTTTTGAAAAGAGAATTGATCCAATGGATAAGAACTCCACATTTCACGATTATCTCAATGGAGGAAATAACAAAAACATTAATCATGCCAATCAAGGGCCAAAAGAAACAATTGAAGATAAGACAAACAAAGCGGCTCAAGACATTGAATTTCTTGAAGTCATGGATAAATTAATAGAAAGAGATAGGGAAAGATATTTCCTAAACTTAGCCCAAGAAGGGGTAAAACTTCCTCACGATTATGACGTTGATTAACTTAAGAAAGACAAAGAATATGAAAATCTGATAGGTGTGATGAATAAATAATTAAAGATGTTCCAAACACAAATTGACCTAATAAAAAAGGTAGCTAAACCTAAGCCATTTTCTATCGAAGCCTTGTGCCCATTCCCTTTTGACAAGAGCTTGGTTATGGCACCTTTTCCGATAAATGTGATCTTTCCTAAGTATGATAAATACATGGGTAAATTAGACCCACAAGACCACCTTAGAGAATTTTGTGCTCTAAGTATCAAATTTATGCATGATACAACTTATCTAATGAGACTTTTTCCAAGAAGTTTAGGAGGTCAAGCCATGGAATGGTTCTTGAAACTTCCACAAGGGATAAAGACATTCAAGGAATTAGCCTCTAAATTTGTGACTCATTATTCTTACAACACTGAGCATGAGATCACCATGCTCAACCTATGTGATACCAAACAAAGAGATGGTGAATCTTTCCTAGGGTTTGTTCAAAGGTGGAGAATAGTCTTCGCTAGATATCCATGAGGTATACTTGAAAAGGAAAAAAATGGAAATATTTATGAATAACTTAAATGTGGAGATGAACTATAGGCTCCAACTTCAATATCCCCTACCTTTTAAAAACTTATCGAGAATGGGATAAAAATTGAAGATGTGTTGGTTAAGAGATGAGAGATCAAATTATTCAAAGATAACAAACCCTATACCACACTAGTAAATTTTGCCCTAAATTTTGATGAGAAAAGGTCGAATTGTCTACAACAATTGGTCGAATAGGCGACTAAAACTGTCGTCGATCTTTTTTTGTCGAATTGTCTACATGGTGATTAATCATCAAAATTTTGACTAGACTAGTGGTCAAATTATCCACTGCAACAATCCCTTGGAAGTGGAAGAATAAAACCACCACCTTGGCTGGGTCAATTGGTGTGAAGGTCAAAATTGAGATGTTAACTCAAACTTTTAGTGTTGAACTATCCACGGTAGTTCATGGAAAAGACCATCGAATGCATAGCATTCTGGTCAAAAATAGCGTCAAACTATCCATGAATGTTCATGGAAAAGACCGTCGAATGCATAGCATTTTGGTCAAAAATAATAGTGTTGAAAGGTCAAAATTGAGACCAATCCAAAATGTTGTTTAAAAAAAAATTGTGGTGCACCATTTCAATATATTCCTAGTTTTAGTTGAATATATTGGTTGTCTATAATTAGCATTGCAGTGTCAAATGTAGCATGAATTCATAATATGTGTGGGATTTATGGTAACTAAAATATAGCATAAATTATAGTCCAATGAGATGAGATCAAGAGATAAAAATATTAGGGCTTCTTCTATTATAGATATTCAAGTTAAATCCTCAAAAGAAATGACAAAGTGTTGAAATTGGGAAAGATAACACATCCAAATCTCTGGGTATGACATACCCCAAAAAACTTGGACTACTGCAAATCCCAATTGAATTCACTAGAAGAGACACCTATCAGTCATGGTATTTAAGCTGGTCATGATGCAAGAGGAACTAACCAATCAAAAAAGAAATTTTACTCAAGTAGATTAGTAAAGGATATGCACAGATCATAAGGAAAGAAGCATCATATAAAATATTCATCACACATTGTGGTGAAGTGCAAGACATATCTACATGAGGACCAACATTGTGAAATAAAGTGGATAAACAATTAGAATCCTTACTTACAAACTAGAATATGCACATAAGTCCTTAAGGTGCCTCCATGAACTGAAAATAGTAAGTTAGAAATAGGAGGAAACACAAATACCAGAAGTAGAGACAACCAAGGTCCTATTTCAGTTGTGGTCAACTAAGTCATAGAACTATAGGATGCGACATAAGATAGGATAGTAGAGTGAGAGCAACAAAGTCAATTCCACTAACAACACCTCTTCACTGTCTCAAGACAATACAAAACGTTCATGGGCTAATGTTAAAAGCCAATGAAGTACTACACTCTCAGACCAAACATTAAATCCTTCAGATTCATCAAAGAATTCTAATGAGTAATATCACATACCTAATTAAAGGAAACTAAACAAAAACAACTGCTTAAGCTGTAACTTGAAAGCACTCTAATACTCCAAATTACTCAAGAGAAGACCATCATGTTAACTATACAACTAGTATTTTCTACCTATTTTGTAATCAATGCATCCATAACATGAGTAACTTAAACCTCATCATTCCCATCAACCAACCTTGGCTGCCAAAAAGTTACCACTAGCAACACTAACTCCAACATCATGCCAATGATCATTGTCACCATGACGACGAAGACTTGGTATTGGTGGCCCAGGAGAAAGTTTGGTTTCTATAGCAAACCATATTGTCCCAGCTGCTTCCAATGATTCAGTGTCTGTAATATGATATTGCCCAACATATTTGGCCTTGTTTCCTACAAAATTAAATATTTATGTTAACCTAAAATGTTCCAAGACATTGTGGGCAATTCCCAGTGTTAGCTTTAGTTTAAAAAAAAGGTTTTAAATATCAATGATGAATCACTACTTTCGTCATCTTATATTATCCTATAAAGTTCTGACATCTAGATGATAGCCATGGAAACATATATGCAAGACCTCATAGAATAATAAATATTTTTCATTACGTTTATAAGTGTGACCTCATAGAATTCATTTTCACTTAGCATTTAGCAACATATAAGGTCATACTTCTAGCTGACATCTTTAAGACAAATGACAATCAAGATCAAATAGCTAAAAAATATATAATAGTATTACTACTAAATATTTTTGACACAAGGATAGCTAAAATATATCATCACAATTGTGAAAAAATGGATATGAACAACTTCCCATCTACAATGTGAGACCTTTTTATTTGGAGGCCAACAAGAAATATGTAATTACCAAGCCATTCTTGAAATAATGGAAATAGATTTCATGTTCACATAGATCCCAGATCATATCTCAAAAGCCCCTCATATTAATAAATACCCCACAATATGCTTTGAAGTATACAAAAGACAATATATATCAAAATGTCTAAATGCACGTAAAATAATTGAATGGAAACTGAATAAATAACTAGAAAATGCCAGCTGAAGCATGCAGAAATACCCTAGTTCACTTCCAAAATTATACATCATATAAATAGATGTTCCTAGTTTCTTGTCTAAATGCAAGAGAGCTCTTAAGCTTTACTCCTACTGATCCTTGTTTCAAGATTTGCCTTATAAATTGATCGCCTTCTTTGCTATTCGAACTCTATAATTGTTGAATCTCTATTTCCTAGGTTACAAAGAAAGATCTATCAGCCCTTGCTTATGTAGGCTCACTGTTCCATTTATAAGGAAGTTGGCTTTCTCATTTCCTTATATAAGTGTGTCAAGGTAAGTCTCTTTAAAGTTTTGCAAATTTGGGAAGTGTCCCATTCCTCTATCCAATTGCTTCCACTGTCACTGCGTAGAGCCTGAATTGGTATTTTTGAAACACCTTTAGCTATTGTCCTTTGGGCTTTGTTATTGCACCCCAAATATCCACCTTGACTCCTAATAGAAGAGCATGCACTACTAAATTATCACAATGGTTAAACACATGTCAAAGCAAGATGAAAGATGGTGTCATAATTTAGAAGCAACCATGCTCCACCTTTAGATCAGTGCTGAATCTATAAACAACAAGCATGATCCACTATCATGGATGGTTATAACATCTATGCATTGGATAGGACTTGACAGAGGGGGTTAAGGATGTGGTGCAGGAGCACCAAGGTCACAAGCAAGAGGCAGGATGAGCCATAGGGACACTAATGGATCCTAGGGAGGAGTGGAAGAAAAATGGCCTTCAAAGGTCATCAAGACATGTAATAAGGCCTATCATGGTCTTGAAATGGATCACATGTTGATCATATTGTAATCAAAGCTTTAATGTAAGCCTTAATGGCATTTGAAGTCTCAAAAGTACCTAGGGGTCACTAGGAATGGACTAAGGGTTGATCCTAGGTTAGGTGTTAATGGAATTGACTTATAAGGGTCTTAATAGTTGTAATAAGGCCAATAGAGCCTCTAGATGATGCTAAAAGCACTAAAAGTGCAAGATTTTGTAAATTGCCTCTAATGGCAAAAATGGCCTAAAATGGGCTTAATGGGGTTAGTTGGGTTAGTAAAGGTTATAGGATGAGAAAGGTTATCATTAAAACCTTTAGAAGTCTTTAGTTTTGGCATTATATGTTTAGGTTGTCGAGTTGACAAATTTTTTGTCAACTTGACAACAAATCTCTAAGTATTTCATGTTGTGAATAGTTAGTTTTGATAGTTACAGACAGTTACAAATAGTTAAGAGGTTATTGTCGGGTTTGAGGGAGAAGATGCAGTCTATTTAGAGGTTATTCCATGTGATTAGAGGGGAGAGATCATACTAAATATGAAAAGGTATGAAGTGAAAGGTTTTTGGAATGAATAAAATTTAATTCTCTGCAAATTAGTAACTCACTATCTCATGGACAGTCAAGACACTAGTGTGTTGTTCTGAGTGTGATCTCTGCTTTGTGTGGATGTAAAATGTTTATTTGTTTGAGATTTTACTTGTTATTATTTCCATTACATTATTTTTCCCTGAGAATACCAAGAAACTATCTAGTGTAGTGACAAAGACTGGCTCCTTAAGGGTACAGTTGTATGCACCCTAAAATGGTCGCCTAGACTTTGGGCCCCCATTTAGCGATTTGTCAAATCTCTGAATCAATATTTTCAAAAATCAGCATTTTTCAATTATATCAATTTCTTTGATCAAATCCTATTTCATCATTTTTTATTATTCCTTGGGTTAACCATTTTATCCTAAAGTCTTTATTTAATTAAAAAGAATTTCCTACTCTTTTAATAAATAAAAAGCCCCCACTTTTCCTTTTATCCTAAGTTGCACAAATAAAGCATTATTCTTATTTTTTTTAAAAGAGAAAAAATACTTTTTGTCTCATATGGACACAAAAGTCAACTCTTATTTTTCCATTGGAGGATATTTGTGCACATGGATTGCTCTTCTTTGATGCTCCATCGTTGATTAAATCTTTTGCCTCTTAATCTCCATGGTCCATTCCTTTTCATTTCCTATAAAAGGAGAGCTCTCTTCCTTATTTTCATATGCATTTTTTAATACTAATGTTATGCTACAGGTTTTCTAGGTCATTTGGAGCTCTTTGAAAACATCCTTGCATCCAAGCTTTGAAGACATTTTTGTTGCATCTCATTTAGTTTGTTTTCATAGTTACATAATCATGGCATTCTTAGTATAGATTTCTTTTATGCAATAGATTAATCTCACATAGCTTAATTAGGAGGGATTGTAAGACTTTTACTTTCCTTTCATAGTCTAGCCTGTATGAAAAGAAAGTACAAGCTAGACTATGAAAGGAAAGTACAAGTCTTACAATCCCTCCTAATTAAGCTATGTGAGACTAATCTATTGCATAAAGGAAATCTATACTAAGAATGTCATGATTATGCAACTATGAAAGCAAGCTAAATGAGATGCAATAACAATGTCTTCAAAGCTTGGATGTAAAGATGTCTTCAAAGAGCTCCAAATGATCTAGAAAACCTGTAGCATAATATTAGTATTCAAAAATGCATATGAAAATGAGGAAGAGAGCTCTTCTTTTATAGGAAATGAAAAGGAATGGACCATGGAGATTAAGAGGCAAAAGACTTAATCAATGGTGGAGCATCAAAGAAGAGAAATCCATGTGCACAAATATCTTCCAATGGGAAAATAAGAGTTCACTTTTGTGTCCATATGAGACAAAAAATACTTTTTCTCTTTTTAAAAAAATAAGAATAATGCTTTATTTGTGCAACTTAGGATAAGAGGAAAAGTGGGGCTTTTTATTTATTAAAAGGGGAGGAAATATTCCTTTTAAATAAATAAAGACTTTAGGATAAAATGGTTAGCCCAAGGCAAATAATCAAAAATGATAAAATAGGACTTGATCAATGAAATTGATATAATTGAAAATGCTGATTTTTGAAAATCTTGATTCAGAAATTTGACAAATCGCTAAATGGGGGCCCAAAGTCTAGGTGACCATTTTAGGGTGCATACATAGAAATGTACACACAAAATTAGTGCATTTCTATGAATCCTTACATGCAAGGAAACTCAAGAATGAGCCCTCACAAATCAATCCATAGCTCCCTATGTATGGAGTTGCAAGATTGTAAAATTTCTCTCAGCTAGTGCTATGAAGCTAATGACCTTGCTAGTCAACCACACAATGAGAGATTCAAATGAAGACAAGGGCAAGAGTGCCAATATCCCCAAGAATCAAATGAAATGCAAATGCAAGTAAGCTAAGAATGAAGATGCAAGCTAAGCTAAATGATGATAATGCAATGCTTGAAAGGAAATCTAATCTATGAAAAGAAAGTACAAGCTAGACTATGAAAGGAAAGTACAAGTCTTACAATCCCTCCTAATTAAGTTATGTGAGACTAATCTATTGCATAAAGGAAATCTATACTAAGAATGCCATGATTATTCAACTATGAAAGAAAGCTAAATGAGATGCAATAACAATGTCTTCAAAGAGCTCCAAATGACTTAGAAAATTTGTAGCATAACATTAGTATTCAAAAATGCATATGAAAATGAGGAAGAGAGGTCTTCTTTTATAAGAAATGAAAAGGAATGGACCATGGAGGTTAAGAGGCAAAAGACTTAATCAATGGTGGAGCATCAAAGAAGAGAAATCCATGTGCACAAATATCCTACAATGGGAAAATAAGAGTTGACTTTTGTGTCCATATGAGACAAAAAATATTTTTTCTCTTTTAAAAAAAATAAAAATAATACTTTATCTGTGCAACTTAGGATAAGAGGAAAAGTGGGGGCTTTTTATTTATTAAAAGGGGAGGAAATATTCCTTTTAAATAAATAAAGACTTTAGGTTAAAATGGTTAGTCCAAGGCAAATAATTGAAAATGATAAAATAGGACTTGATCAATGAAATTGATATAATTGAAAATGCTGATTTTTGAAAATCTTGATTCAGAGATTTGACAAATCGCTAAATGGGGGCCCAAAGTTTAGGCGACCATTTTAGGGTGCATACATAGAAATGTACACACAAAAGTAGTGCACTTCTATGAATCCTTACATGCAAGGAAACTAAAGAATGAGCCCTCACAAATTGATCCATAGCTCCCTATGTATGGAGTTGCAAGATTGTAAAATTTCTCTCAGCTAGAGCTATGAAGCTAATGACCTTGCTAGTCAACCACACAATGAGAGATTCAAATGAAAACAAGGGCAAGAGTGCCAATATCCCCAAGAATCAAATGAAATGCAAATGCAAGTAAGCTAAGAATGAAAATGCAAGCTAAGTTAAATGATGACAATGCAATGCTTGAAAGGAAATCTAATCTATGAAAATAAAGTACAAGCTAGACTATGAAAGGAAAGTACAAGTCTTACAATCCCTCCTAATTAAGCTATGTGAGACTAATCTATTGCATGAAGGAAATCTATACTAAGAATGTCATGATTATGAAACTATGAAAGCAAACTAAATGAGATGCAATAACAATGTCTTCAAAGCTTGGATGCAAAGATGTCTTCAAAGAGCTCCAAATGACCTAGAAAACCTATAGCATAACATTAGTATTTAAAAATGCATATGAAAATGAGGAAGAGAGCTCTTCTTTTATAGGAAATGAAAAGGAATGGACCATGGAGATTAAGAGGCAAAAGACTTAATCAGTGGTGGAGCATCAAAGAAGAGCAATCCATGTGCACAAATATCCTCCAATAGAAAAATAACAGTTGACTTTTGTGTCCATATGAGACAAAAAGTATTTTTTCTCTTTTAAAAAAAATAAGAATAATGCTTTATTTGTGCAACTTAGGGTAAGAGGAAAAGTGAGGGCTTTTTATTTATTAAAAGGGGAGGAAATATTCCTTTTAAATAAATAAAGACTTTAGGATAAAATGGTTAGCCTAAGGCAAATAATTGAAAATGATAAAATAGGACTTGATCAAGGAAATTGATATAATTAAAAATGCTGATTTTTGAAAATCTTGATTCAAAGATTTGACAAATTGCTTAATGGGGGCCCAAAGTCTAGGTGACCATTTTAGGGTGCATGCATTTGCCCCTCTTTGACTAATGTGAGATCAATTTGGGATAACATGTGGTCAAAGAATGAAGTTGCAATGTGAGATCGATTTGAGATCACAAAACAATCCAGATGTGTGTTCATTTTGGGAACACATCAGGACAAAAATAAGCAAAGGCTGAAAGACAAGACCAACACCGTCACTGCTAGGTGCAAATCAAGCCTTAGACAAAACTATTACCATCGTTTCTAGGCAATAATCAAGTTTGAAAAATAGGAGATAAAAATTGAAAGACAAAATCACCACCGTTGCTACTAGGTGATAATCAAGTCTCCAAATAAGAATCTCAAGCTGAGCTGAATGATAAATCTGAATCAAAGATTAAAGCTAATAGGTACTGCCCCCTTAGAATTGAAATCAAAATTAGGTAGAGGAGAATAGAAAATTGATAAAATTGATCAAAACACTAGAAATCATAGTCAAAGAATGGGACAATAGGATAACCATCAAGCAGTGAAGACATGCCCCAGGTTGACTAGGTTTGACTGGAAAAGATATAGGATATAAATTAAGGCAAACCTAAGAGAAATAAAGTGAGTGAGATTGAATGATAGACTAGGAGGTTTGAAAGAGATGGGGGTGAATAAATGAAGATGCCCCAACAAAGATCGAAGGATCAGGCCTCAAGTGATCAGCCAACTGCATAGAAGAGGGTGAAATTTTTTGAAATGCAATTTTGACTATCAAGATGAACTCAGATTTTGATTTTGAGTCTAAAAATGGATCCAGAACATCAAAATTAGCTAGGGGTGCAATTTTCATGCAATTCTGAGGTATTTTGAAAATTAGGTCAAAAAGTCAAAATGCTATAAAAGGGGTAAAAAAGTTAAATGCTATATAAGATTAACCCCTTGTGATGACAGGAAAAGGATGTGATGTGAAAGACAAGGAGTGAAAGACATGATCAAGAAAGATTAAAAGGTGAGCACAGTTGACCGACAAGTCCGTGAAAGATAAAGGAGAGCTCTCTCCATATGCAAAAAGGAAAACTAATCTAACATGAACCTAGAAATGCAAACTAATATGAAAGTGGTTGACTTGCAAGGTCACAATGCTTATAGACATCTAATAATCATCATCGAGCTTTATTGGTAGCATCATAAGATCATACAATACACACTAGTATGACTATGGGTATATGAATATGATCTATATCAGATAGAATGTGGAAATCCCACCTAGACACCAAAGACATGTAGGTCAAGATGACTAGTGCAGTGAGATTACCTAAGTTTGTTATAGCAAGATTACATTTACATCAAGCACAAGAAGGTCAAGATAGCTATAAGCATGCACTCACAAAATAGTCAAGGACAATATCTTGTCAATCCTTAATGTCAAGTAAGACCAGCATAAATTCTCATGATAGTTAGGATCAACGAAATATACCCACAAGCAGATAAAGAAATAAAACATGTTCTCATACCCTCAGTCTTCTAGCTATGCATCATCAAAGATGTCTCAGGGAGAGACCACTCAATAAAGAAATCCTCATAGACAACACACAGAAAAATAAAGTCAACATATCTCCATTGAGTTGATTGTTTAAGTTCTTGTGTGTTGGTCATAGAGTCAAACTTTGAGTATCAAATTTGATAATGAGTGATATCGCATCATACTTAGACTGGTGGGTAAGACATATGATAAGTGTTGAGAGACACTCGACACTAGGGTAGTGTTGAAAAACATTGTTTGGGGTGGTGTTGAAAAACACCTCTGTGTGAAATGCCCCAAGAGACAAATGCACCTAAAGGACCTATGCGAACAGGTATACCTCCTAGACAAAGACAAAGACCAATTCCAAACCAAGTCAAATAAGGTCAAGGCATGATGGAGAATGGCTAAGTGTCGAGGATGCATGCTAAAAGACAAAGGTGCAAAGGCCTCAAGTAGTGCCTATTTCCAAGTTTTCACCACTTGGAGATTTTTTTGTATTTTTGCTACCAAGGCGCCTATTTCTAGGTTTTCACCAAGGTACTTTTTCTATTTTTTTGAATTTTTTTTGCATTTTTTGCATTTTTAATATTTTTTTAAGACTTTATATGCTTTTTTGGATTTTTTCAGCATCATATGTGAATTTTTTTGGTATTTTTTCAGGATCCATAAATATGTACAAAGGATGCCCCCAGAAAAAATAGGCATCATGGATAGAACTTCTTGAGGTGCAAAACATTAATAGGATCAGTGAGCTATTCCCCCTATTCATCAAATAGCAAGTAAGCACCTATCCCAAAAGCAATAGTAATAATGTATGGTCCAAGTCAATTAGGTTCAAATTTGCCTTTTTGTTCTCGATGTTGTTGGTTCTTAGGATTCTCACGTAGTACAAGATATCCTACTTGAAATTCTCTAGGGAAAACCTTCTTATTGAATGCTTTGGACATACACTTTTGGTAGACTCTCATGTGATCAAAAGATGTTCTTCATTTCTCATCAAGAAGTTCCAATTCTTGCAATCTCATGGCATAATAATCTTCATCTGTAATCAAACCTTTGAGAGAGACTCTAAGTGAGGGAATCTCAACTTGTAAAGGTAATATTGATTTAGTACCATAAGTGAGGGCAAAAGGAGTAGCCCTTATGGGAGTACGTATACTCATTCTATAAGCCCATAAGGCTGGATTGATCTATAAGTGCCAGTCTCTACCATTCTTGTGAACTGTTCTATGGAGAATCTTAAGAATGGTTTTATTAGAGGCCTTTGCTTGTCCATTTCCTTGTGGGAAGTAAATGGAGGACCAATGTTGCTTTATCTTGAATTTCTTGTAGAGGTGTGTAAGGGTGTTGTTTTTGAACTGACCTCCATTATCAGTGATTATCTCAGAAGGTATCCCAAACTGACAAATGATGTGATTCAATATGAACAAATAAATTGTCTTTCCTGAAGCAACAGAGAGTGGAATGGCTTCTACCCATTTGGTAAAGTAGTTAGTAGCAGTAATTATGAACTTATGTCCACCTGATGAGTTGGGATGAATCTGTCCAACAAGGTCAAAGGCCCAGTGCTGAAATGGCCAATGAGAAATAAAAGGAATAAGCTCCATACCTAGAGCATGAATCAGGTTTCCATGTTTCTAATATTTTTCACAAGATTTGGCAAAAGCTACGTTAGTTGACATCCATGAGGGCATTTGTGGAGGACATTCCAATGGTCTTGCCATGGCCCAAAGGTTGCTTAGGGTGGGGTACTATTGGCCCACAATGCAAATGGATGCTATAGCTTTTGCCAAATCTTGTGAAAAATGTCAGAAACATGGAAACCTGATTCATGCTCTAGGTAGGGAGCTTATTCCTTCTATTTATCATTGGCCATTTCAGTGCTGGGCCTTTGACCTTATTGGGCAGATTCATCCCAACTCATCAAGTGGACATAAGTTCATAATTACTGCTACTGACTACTTTACCAAATGGGTAGAAGCTGTTCCACTCTTTGTTGCTTCAGGAAAGACAATTTCTTTGTTCATATTGAATCACATCATTTTTCAGTTTGGGATACCTTCTGAGATAATCACTAACAATGGAGGTCAGTTCAAAAACAAGGACCTTACACACCTCTACAAGAAATTCAAGATAAAACAACATTGGTCCTCCATTTACTTCCTACAAGGAAATGGACAAGCAGAGGCCTCTAATAAAACCATTCTTAAGATTCTCCATAGAATAGTTCACAAGAATGGTAGAGACTGGCACTTACAGATCAATCCAGCCTTATGGGCTTACAGAATGAGTATACATACTCCCATAGGGGCTACTCCTTTTTCCCTCACTTATGGTACTGAAGCAGTATTACCTTTAGAAGTTGAGATTCTCTTACTTAGAGTCTCTCTCAAAGGTTTGATTACAGATGAAGATTATCATGCCATGAGATTGCAAGAATTGGAACTTCTTGATGAGAAATGAAGAACATCTTTTGATCACATGAGAGTCTACCAAAACTATATGTCCAAAGCATTCAATAGGAAGGTTCACCCTAGAGAATTTCAAGTAGGAGATCTTGTCTTGCATGAGAATCCTAAGAACCAACAACATCGAGAACAAAAAGGCAAATTTGAACCTAATTGGCTTGGACCATACATTATTACTGCTACTTTTGGGATAGGTGCTTACTTGCTATCTGATGAACAAGGGGAATAGCTCCCTTATCCTATTAATGTTTTGCACCTCAAGAAGTTCTATCCATGATGCCTATTCTATCTAGGGGCATCCTTTGTACATATTTATGGATCCTAAAAAAATACCAAAAAAATTCACATATGATGCTGAAAAAATACTAAAAAGCATATAAAGTCTTGAAAAAATACAAAAAAATTCAAAAAATGCAAAAAAAATTCAAAAAAATAGAAAAAGTGCCTTGGTGAAAACCTGGAAATAGGCGCCTTGGTAGAAAAAATACAAAAGAATTGAAAAAATGAAAAAATAAAAAAAATCTCCAAGTGGTGTAAACCTGGAAATAGGCGCTACCTGAGGCCTTTGCACCCTTGTCTTTTAGCATGCATCCTCGACACTTAGCCATTCTCCATCATGCCTTGACCTTATTTGACTTGGTTTGGAATTGGTCTTTGTCTTTGTCTAGGGGGCATACCTATTCACATAGGTCCTTTAGGTGCATTTGTCTCTTGGGGCATTTCACACAGAGGTGTTTTTCAACACCACCCCAAACAGTGTTTTTCAACACTACCCTAGCGTCGAGTGTTTCTCAACACTTGTCAGATGTCTTACCCACTAGTCTAACTATGATGCGATATCACCCATTAGCAAATTTGATGCTCAAAGTTTGACTCTATGACCAACACACACGCACTTAAACAATCAACTCAATGGATATATGTTGACTTTATTTTTCTTAGTGTGCTGTCTATGAGGATTTCTTTGCTAAGTGGTCTCTCCCTAAGAAGTTTTCGATGATGCATAGCTAGAAGACTGAGGGTAGGAGAACATGTTTTATTTCTTTTTCTGCTTGTGGGTATATTTCATTGATCCTAACTATCATAAGCATTTATGCTGGTCTTACTTGACACTGGGGATTGACAAAGTATCATCCTTGACTATTTCACAAGTGCATGCTTATAGCCATCTTGACCTTCTTATGTCCTCATGCAAGCATAATCTCGCTATAGTAAACCTAGGTAATCTAACTGCACTAGTCATCTTGACCCACATGTCTTTGGTGCCTAGGTGGGATTCCCACATTTCTATCTGATATAGATCATATTCATATACCCATAGTCATACTAGTGAGTATTGTATGATCTTGCAATGCTACCAATAATGCTCGATGATGATAATTAGATGTCTATAAGCATTGTGACCTTGCGAGTCAACCACTTTTCATAGTAGCTTGCATTCCTAGGTTCATATTAGTTTAGTTTTTGCATCTTGCATATGGAGAGAGCTCTCCTTTTCATCTTACATGGACCTATCGATCAACTGCACTCATTTCCCCATTTCTCGATCATGTCTTTCGCTCTTGGTCTTTCATCTCAAACCTGTTCCTATCATCACAAGGGGTTAATCTTATCATCATTTCTATATCTCAAAAAATGTCATTTTCAGAAACATGAGTCTATATCATACACATGAGAATTAAACATACATCTATGAGAGAGAATATACATGAGCATATAAACATACATTTTGAGCAAAATGACAAGACAATACATAAATTGATGCATCCATCACAAGTGAGATGTAAACATAAGATATATCGAACATCCAGCAATCTCATATATAAATCAATGTCATCATACAACATACAATATGAGATCCCAAAATCTGGATCACAAGTCTCAGGATATGTCTCAAAACATCTAAACCTAAGCCCTAACCTAGGTCTGACTCTCCCTATCACGTGGTGGTGGTGGAGGTGGTGCTGCTGCCCTGTCTGGCACCATATCTGATCTGCCTACCCTCTGAGAGTAAGATGGCACTCTTTGTCCCTCAAGTATGGCCTGTAGGTAGAGTCCATGGTAATAAGAAGCTCATGCTGTCTCTTGCTGGATCTCTATTGCATCATCTTGTGCCACCTGCTCCCAGTGTGCTATCTCTACTCTAAGATCAGTGATCTACTGATCTCTCTCTACCCTCAAGTTAGCTAGCTACTACTCTCTCATAGCTCCTCAGCTACTACATCTCTACCTCTAGAGCTTGCATCCTGGCTCTCAAGTCATCCCCTCCTGTAGGCTGATCTTGTTGTACCTCTGCTTGTCGGTGAGCTGGTCTTGCCTCGTTAGGGGTCACCGATCTCTATCCCCATGGCTATTTCTAGCCACCTGATCCTAATCCTAATCCCTCCCCCCTCTCCTCCCCTCTCCCTCTCCCTCTCCCTCTCCCTCTCCCTCTATCTCCCCCATCATCCCCATCCCCACCCTGAGCTACTTTCGGAGCATCAGGTACTATGAAATGAGGGAATGGTGCCCTCCGCCACTCATCCCTGTATGTTGCATCAGATCCTACATCTACCATATTGGGAAGGTACTCCCAAGGTTCCCTCCTAATGCTATCTATCTCTACAATAGCTTGTTGATAGTCCAACATGGGTAGGCACCCATGTCCCTCGTCATCCCATGCCCTGGTATAATTAGTAGTCTCTATGGAGACCCGCTGCTGCCTCCTGAACTGTCGCCATACCCAAGTAATGCAAAAACTCTTGACAATCTCAGAGTGTTGGCCTACCAATGGTCAGCTACATACCATATAGCTCAACTCATCATCTACATCCCCCCATGCCTCAGCATCCCTGTATGGCCTCCATGTGAATGAGGTCATCTCATCTAGGATTCATCTATAATGTGTCACATCCCTAGTATGGGCATGTGATATGAATCCTTCATACCTATATATGTACAAGCATCTCCATTCTCTCAACTGAACCCTAGGCCGTATCACATCAATGTGATCCCAAGCCCACACCTGTGCCAAGATGGCACCGCAAGTCCATGTTCGACCATCCCTATAGATGATCTTGTGTAGCTCATGATACATCTCAACAAGTATGGCAAGTCCCCATGCCATGCATCAAGGTTTGCCTACCAAGTCCACCAGTAGTCTACCCCATCTAAGAGGGAATCCCTTCTAACTATGATCAGTCATCAAGGCCTATGAGATGATGGATGCAACAAGACACGACACTGGGAAGTCTCTGCCAAAATCATCAATTAGTCACTCCTAGCTGACGTGTCTGTTAATGATAGTGACATCCTGAAACATGCTCTGGATAGCATGTCAGCCCTTAGTGGCATCCTAATCATAGTACACTTGTGCCAGCAAACAATCATGTTAGTTTTCATCATATGGAAACATTATATTTAAAGGATTATATCTTAAAAGCATGATTTTACTCATCAACTCTCCATGGCATGGTACTCAGAGAATCCAATAGATGTCCTCCAATGTGATGGATGCCTCTCCTATGGGCAGGTGGAAGGTGTTGTGCTCACTCTTCCATCTCTTGGCAAGAGCAGTCAACAACCCATGAATATCTTGGATATCTAGGAACCACACCAAATATCCAAATCCCATCGCTCGCAAGTCAGCCTTGCCTAAATCATCAAGATCTCAGATGCACTTCAGCCCCACCACCTTCAGTGCTCTAATGAGTAGCACTGGAAAGTGCTCTTGCAAACCATTAAACCAAGCCAGATGTTAGTACATATCATGATGAATGTCTAAAAATTAGTACAAGACATATGCAATGTAAAACTTGTCTAGACCAATGTCATTTTTTGCTCAAAAATACTTAAAATATAAAATTTTGCACTTAGGCAATACTGCTTTTGGAACAAGTATCATGGGATACTTCTTTCTATAGAAAAGTGATATACCTTTGGTTATGCAATACTTCACCCAGTATCATGCGATAGTTTGCCAGTTATTGTGCAATACTGGTGTCTATATGCGTGTGATACTTTGGGGACCCACAAAGTATCATGCGATGTTTCTACCCAAAGGGCGTGATACTTCTAAAGTATCACGCGATAGTTCACCCTAATCTCAAAATTTGAACTTTTAAAAATTTAAAAACATGCTAAACACATATTAAATGCAATAAATGACTCAAAATAGGCACATTTTTCAAAAACATACCGGGGCAGGATAGTGTGGAGGCCAGTTGTGCAACCAGGCTCACTTGAATCGATGCCTATGGACTCGAATCACTGCTTGCTGGGCCATTTTTTCTCTCTAAGCTCTTGAAATTCTCAAATCAATAAAAGTCAAATGGTTTTGAAAATGACACTTTTTACCCCTTTTATAGCATTTTGACTTTTTGACCTAATTTTCAAAACACCTCAGAATTGTGCAAAAATTGCACCCCTAGCTAATTTTGACATCCTAGATCCATTTTCAGACTTGAAATCAAAATTTTAGTTCATCTTGATAGTCAAAATCACATTTCAAAATTTCTCCCTCTCCTGCGTAGTTGGCTGACCATTTGAGGCTTGATCCTTCGATCTTTGTTGGGGCACCTTCATTTCTTCATCCCCATCTCTTTCAACCTTCTAGTCCTTCATTCACCTTCATTCGCTTCATCTCTTTGAGGTTTGACTTCATCTTTTTAGTCAAACTGGGGCATGTCTTCACTACTTGATGGTTATCCTGTTATCCTCTATCTTTGATTATGATTTCTTGTGCTTTGATCAAGTTTATCAATTTCCTGTTCTCCTCTCCCTAATTTTGATTTTGATTCTGAGGGGGCAGTACCTATCATCTTTAATCTTTGATTCAACTTTATCATTCAATTCAGCTTGAGATTCTTATTTGGAGACTTGATTATCACCTAGCAGCGATGGTGGTAATTTTGTCTTTCAATTTTTATCTCTTATTTTTTAGACTTGATTATTGCCTAGCAGCGATGGTGATAGTTTTGTCTAAGGCTTGATTTGCACCTAGTAGTGACAGTGTTGGTCTTGTCTTTCAGCCTTTGCTTATTTTTGTCCTGATGTGTTCCCAAAATGAACACACATCTAGATTATTTTGTGATCCCAAATCGATCTCACATTGCAACTTCATTCTTTGACCACATGTGATCCCAAATTGATCTCACATTAGTCAAAGAGGGGAAAATGTATGCACCCTAAAATGGTCACCTAGACTTTGGGCCCCCATTTAGTGATTTGTCAAATCTTTGAATTAATATTTTCAAAAATCAGCATTTTTCAATTATATCAATTTCCTTGATCAAATCCTATTTCATCATTTTTTATTATTCCTTGGGTTAACCATTTTATCCTAAAGTCTTTATTTAATTAAAAGGAATATTTCCTCCTCTTTTAATAAATAAAAAGCCCCCACTTTTCCTCTTATCCTAAGTTACACAAATAAAGCATTATTCTTATTTTAAAAAAAAGAGAAATAGTACTTTTTGTCTCATATGGACACAAAAGTCAACTCTTATTTTCCCATTGGAGGATATTTGTGCACATGGATTGCTCTTCTTTGATGCTCCACCGTTGATTAAATCTTTTGCCTCTTAATCTCCATGGTCCATTCCTTTTCATTTCCTATAAAAGGAGAGCTCTCTTCCTCATTTTCATATGCATTTTTTAATACTAATTTTATGCTACAGGTTTTCTAGGTCATTTGGAGCTCTTTGAAGACATCCTTGCATCCAAGCTTTGAAGACATTGTTATTGCATCTCATTTAGTTTGCTTTCATAGTTACATAATCATGACATTCTTAGTATAGATTTCCTTTATGCAATAGATTAATCTCAAATATCTTAATTAGGAGGGATTGTAAGACTTGTACTTTCCTTTCATAGTCTAGCTTGTACTTTCTTTTCATAGATTAGATTTCCTTTCAAGCATTGCATTGTCATCATTTAGCTTAGCTTGCATCTTCATTCTTAGCTTACTTGCATTTGCATTTCATTTGATTCTTGGGGATATTGGCACTCTTGCCCTTGTCTTCATTTAAATCTCTCATTGTGTGGTTGACTAACAAGGTCATTAGCTTCATAGCTCTAGCTGAGAGAAATTTTACAATCTTGCAACTCCATACATAGGGAGCTATGGATCGATTTGTGAGGGCTCATTCTTGAGTTTCCTTGCATGTAAGGATTCATAGAAGTGCACTACTTTTGTGTGTACAATAGTCAATGGTCTATTTTGAAAACCTTAACTATGTAAGGGCACTCCCATCATTGTGATCTCTATGAATTGGATGGGTGATGTCTAATTATATTATATGTACATTATGGAAGTTTGATGCAGGGTGGAGTGCAAAGTGAAAGAATAGTGAGTGACTGGTGAACACATAGTGAAGGTGCACTTGGAAAGCACCAAATGGTGGACATGAGTGATCTAATGGCTGGAGTAAGAATGTGATGGTGGAATATGTCTAGGGGGATGTATTGGAGAGTGTTTGAACCATATTTGTACTTGTGTGTTGCTGGGAAGGGCATTTGCCACAAAGCCCTAGATTTATGACCCTAGGAACAAGGGTTTAATGGTTTGGGAGTTGGGTGAGTAGTGTGACCAATAAAATTAGAAATTTGGTGGTTTGGAAACCTAATATAAGACTATTTAAGGTCATAGAGTCTTGGAGAGTAGTGGAGTATAGGGTTGCTTTGATAAAGGGGGCTAATTAGGCCTAGGAAAGAGAGCAAGCAGCAGTAGAAAGGTTCACTAGTCAAGGAATGAAGTCTTGAGATTGAGATGGGTTTTGTAACTCCCAAAAGGGTACTTGGAAAGATAATTACTTTACCAGGTTGTTTGGAAACATTTCATGGAAATTGCAGATTTCTATCTAGACAGGGCTACTAGGCAGGCCTAGAAGGGCTATAGTGAAGAATGATGAAAGATGGATTGTTTGGAGTTGTTGAAGAGTTGAAACATGTCAAATGTACCATGATAAGATGATCCAAGGTGTTAGGGTTAGTATGAGAAGCTTGGTTGAGATTTTGGTATGGTGGAGGTGCTAGGTACACTAGGTAACCCAGGAGGGTATTTGAAGTCTGATTAGATTGGATTGAAGAATTGAGATAATGAACTCATAAGTATGGATGTGGAAGTGATCTACCAGGTCAGAGAACTCTATTTGATTATGTCTAATGTATTTTTTCCAGAATTCCAGGGAGGTACCACTACACATGCCAAGAAGGGTATTCACCATGAAGATTGGCACCAGTACATTGTGCGAAGAGGCATCAATTCAGTCATTTTTATGATTCCATTATTGCCTTCATGCAATTGGAAAACTTAGAAGAAGCTTATGGAAATTCAATGGGACTTGAATTTTTGTGTCCCCGGGAGTATGATGCAGGTGCATCTCATGACTAGCAATATTTTGAAGATTTTGGATTATACAAAGATAATTTATATTGTAACATGGCTTAGTAAGCCATTTTTGTGTCTTCATGATGTAATTGAGCATGAGACTCAAGTAGGGTTAAATCCTAGTAGTCTAAGACATAATAAATAAAGGGTTTGTAAAATCACAGGTTTGTAAAATCGTGAAGTTGACAACCTTGTTGTCAACTCCACGATACTATTCTAGTGTCTCTCATGTAATTAGGGTTTACTCTAATCGGTGATGAAATCCATTAGAGAAATCAGTACATTAGAGAGTCGGTTATATTAAAGAGTTAGTTTTTGATTGAAATCAATTTTGAAAGTTCTTTATGTTTACACTTTGAAAAATTGATAGAGTAGTGGTAGAGTAGGTGATTGAGAATCGGTGAAAGGAGAAAGAAACTATGTAATGAAGGAAGGAATAATAAAGAAAATGATTGGCTATCCTTCGATCCTTCATCCCCTTGTTTATAGTTTCTATTTTTGAAATTGCCAAATGATTCGAATAATGAGGAATGAATTAATAATGTTTTGTAGCAGTGTTGTATTGAAACCTGTATTATATGCAATTCGGTTTCAAGATCGGTATGAATGTTTTGATAAAAATCTCATTTTGAGAGTTCATTGTTTTATTTGAAGTTTGATAAGATTCTTGGTATCAGGTTTATTGGAGTTTAATGTTTTTTGAATCGGTTACGTTTGTTATTAACAAACAATTTTTTGAAGATCTCTGTTTTATGACAATCATGAAGGGAATGGTGGAAACCGATAGGGAAAGTTTCATAAATTTTCAATAGTCTATATTTCATTTCATCTGAGTTCATTCTGGTGTCGAATGTGGACATCGGTAAGCTGATGAATTATTAACTATTGCTAGATAATGCAAGGTTGTGGTTATTCAGTGTAAGGTGGTAAATTGGTAGTCAGATGGACTATGATGACCGATTTGATAGTGAGGAATGATTAAAGGATTCAAAGATCCTTAGATGGTGGTGTTCGTTATTTGAATGATGCTAAAGGTGGCGCAAGTTTTCCATATGTTGAACCCAACCCTGACAGTAGTAAAAAGGTGATGAACCCGTGAGGTAACTATGTGTCCACTATCATAGGATAACCAAGAATGGCAAAGAAAAGGTAGAACCCGAAACATCAATTGGTATTATTGATCACAGATTCAGTTGTTATCATTTATCCATGGTTTGAATTGACATTATTATTCTGTTGATATCATATTTTAGATTGTGTTTGGGCTCATTTATCCTTCCATTGCCGAGCTCTGCATCATGATGGAGGTAGGTTCCTATGGAGGGTGTTTGAGGATAGAGGAAGGTTTGTGACCAATTACGACATTCTTAATATTGTTGCATTCTCCCTCAAGAAGGTTCATACCTTAGTCTTTGACCTTTCTAAGCATCATTATTGTAGTTTCCCTGACAATATGTAGTGCATTGTTATATACTTCACAAATACGCTCACTACACACGTACAGTGAAACATGTGTCTAATTTATGGTCAAGTTCTATTGAGCTTGTAAATGTGATTTCAAAAGCACATTCCCATGTACAGAACTAGCATGTCCACAAAACATGAATGAGAACAAGGTGAAAATCCAAAGCCCATTGGTTGGGATTTCCAAAGAGAGAAGGCATGAGATGATTGAGGATTGTAGTCTTCTAACAATGTAAATTTCACTTTGAAAACTAATATAAATGCTTTAGTTCTTTTCTTGTCAAGAAAAATGATCTCCTTTTGCTCTCCTAAATTATGGTATGAGTTTTTTGATATTAACGAAAAGGTGCCATCTTCTCTCAATTTTTGGTACGAGGGTATTAGGGCACATAATAAAAGCCTATGAGATTTAGTTCCTTTACGATAGGTCAGAACTGAGTGGGCTTTGATATCATGTTAAAATTTATAGAGATAATAGCAGTACAAAGACAAGATGCATACAAATAAAACTATCTATATATTTTATTGAAGAATATTACATGCTACATGTAGTCTTTAAAGGGCACAATTTCTTCAAACGTGGATCTAAACTTGACAGCTAACTTAAACTAATTAGCTACCTAATAAAATCCAACTCTAACAAACTATGAAAACTAAAACTAACACTGCTAGCAATATGTTTAAGATTCAGTTTATACATGCAATGACTTATGATTGATTGTGACATAATGGAGACTTACTACAACATATTTTTCTTTCTAAACTCTGCTGGCAATAATCAACTCGTAGGAGAATGTGGTCACCATTTTTTTTATTTCTCTTGTCCATATATGAAATTTCTAGATGACATTTTTAATGTTATTTCTACGTTCATGTTTTGTTTTGAACATATATGAAATTTAGTATTCCATTTTTGTGTATCTACAGACTATTAGAACTGTTCAAGATGTTCCATCCTTGGAAAGCAGGAGCAACAGAATCATATTTAAAGATGTATCTTCAAATTACCCTTGACGAAAAACACTGCTCATGAAATAGTTATTTGTAAGAGTCTAGAATAGGTTATTAAGTCTTTAAGAAAGGGCTTATTGTTTAAAATATTCAAATGAAGTCATTTGGTTATTTGAATTTTCAAATATTTAAGTAAACAATGGCTAGTTTAGGGCTTTAGCAAGAAGTTTGAGTTGGTTACTGTTTTAAAGATCAAATCATTCAACTAATCGATGAAAGGTGGTTGAAGTAGTTTTTAAGAAGTTTTGTTATTCATTAAGGAGTCTTATTTAGGGAGTCTCTGTCATGGGATAGAGGGCAGATTTTTGTGTAAAGACTGGTGAATACACAACAATAAAACCCTCTATTTTTTTGAGTCTATTCATTCCCGAGAATCTCAATTTGATTTGTTTTGATGTGTCAGTGAATTAACAAGGTTTTTCATTCAATATCATCATTTGGAATGTGTTTATTATTGCATTGAACTTGCTGTCGCGCCTATTGTTTTGAACAATGTTCTTTTATCTTAACTCTCTGTGCAGCAGGTTTAGAAATAATGTTTAGAGTTGTTCCATGAATACACAGGCCTAATTCATGGAATGACCATTTGTTAATTTTTATTATTATGCTTCTAATTTTGCACATGCAGAATCGGGTGGAACAAGTGTGATCACAGTGTGAAATATGGTGGAAAAATAGTGTAACAGATGCCAAGTATAGTAGTGGCAAATCTAACCAAACAAAGGATGTATTTTGGGTTTGAGAACATTATATGATGTTCACTTGATGGTGAATCCATCTTCAATTCATTGCAAGAGTGTGTAGAACCGAAAGCTTGAGGAAGCCCTAGATAACAGGGGTTTGAAGGCATAAATTGTGGGTTTTGGTGTTGTAGAGCCCTTGAGGCTAAACCGTTTTAGATTTGATCCATTTATGACATAAACAAGCATTGTCTAGGATTTGGGACAGTTAGGAGACCGTTGTGTAGTACTTCCTTTGTTAAACCAGTGAATTTTGGTGCATTGAATCAAGGTAACAGTGTTGAACAGGGGTGTTTATCCAAAACAATAGTGTAAAAGCTTCTGATATGTGAATGAATCAAAAAAGGGTATCCCTAAATGTCATCACATTGTCTAGTGTTTTGAGGAAAGGTAGAGTTATTCATGTTCCAAGTCTGCTGCAGGATTGGTTGTCAGCCTGTTAGACTTTTGAGTCCAATTTGAGAAAGCTTTGTGAAATAGGAGTATGGAATTGAGATAGAGTCCTAAAAGCCTCTGAATCCAAGTATTAGGGAGTCTATAAGATCACAATCATCATTCAGGAGTGTTATAGAAGGCTTTAGCAAGTTAGATTATTGTAGCATTTGTGGTTGATTGATAGTGCTTAAACCCCTGAAATTATCAACTTTCATTGTGTTTTGAATACCACCACCCTTCCCTTTGTATCATTTAGGAACATCATTGATGATTCATTCATTTCACAACCCACTCATAAATTTTAATTTTTAAAGGTAAGAATTGAGGAACGTAGAATTGTGTGAAATTTAATGTTGATTTGAGGCATATATTATTAAATTTTTTTGGTAAGTTAGTTCAAACATAAGGTTTTTGGTATTATTCAAATAAAAAGATATATAGATAGCAATGTAAGTGTTTATTGTTATACATATTCAAACATATACTTAGACATTTATATATGATAACAATAGCTTATTCGTTTTTGTTAAATTGGTCTGAGTGTGTTGTCCTTCAAGCACAAGTACTTGGCCTCAAGTCAATAGCATCAAAGCACCTCATTATTGTCTATCAAATCATAGTGGTATTGGAGTTTCTCATCTAAATCCTTCTTCAAATTTTGCATGTCTACTCACACAAGGTCCACATGGAGAAAGTAAGCTCTAGAAGTTCATTAACCTTGATCTTACTTATCTCCATAATCTCAATAGAAGATGGTAGACAAATTGATAGCAAAGATGCAGAAACAAAGGGATGATTTGGAGAAACATTATGAATGGATATAGGCTATAATCATGAATCTAGATTAGAATGTCACATAATATCATATAAACAACAAAAACACCATAAACTTGTAATCATAGCATCACGATCATACCATCGTATCATCATATGCTTCAAGTTCAACATCAAAATAATAAAATGTCAAATGATAAATCATAACATTAAGTTCAAGAAAAGGAAATAGAGCTTGTATAACCATATTTGTTTGTCATACCCTTTTTGCAAGGAACTCAAAAATTATTCAAATTAAACAAGTATGAACTATAAGAGACTAAGAAAGAAGGCAAAGGTGTTACCTCACTAGGATGATAGTAATAATGAGACAAAGAACCATGAAAATTAAATCCAAGGAGACCAAATCTGAACATCCGGGTTCGTTTAAATTCAAAAATTGGTTTGCCTTCATAGCACTATCAAGTCAACAACATGAGCATTATTTTGTGTCTAGAGTGTCATCAATGTTTTTAAATGTAGAATGAAATGGTTGTAAGTATGCATTTCTACAACATGCAAATGATTTTGAGATATAGACCTATGCAATCCAATCTCCCAAGGAATAGACAACACCACTTATCACCATCTTTGCCAAAACAAGATTTTTCATAAAGCGATGTTAGAATAGTTACTAAAATGGTCATAAATTATGTTCTTATAGTAAAAGAATACTTTGACTTAAGAAAAAAACTACACAATATTAAAACATGACATTGTGCTTTAAAAACTAAAAAGGCACCTATAACGAAGAACTTCATTTTGACTTGCTAATTGGTTGTCACTATTAACTCTAAGCTTATCTTTAAAGTTTGAGCTTCACTTGGTTTCAAGAATAGTTTAATATTCTCTACTAAACAAGGCCAACCATGTGAAGGTGGAAGCTCATTTGGCCCCTCCCCCCCCCCCCCTAACATCACTCTAAATTCCCCATTAACATTTAATAACATTCATTCATTCATTCATTCATCCTTTTTTGAAATATAACATTCAATCATTATAATCACATGATAACATTCATTAACACATAAAATTCATTAACACACAACATTCATGAATAATTCATTAACACAAAATTCATTAAAATGCAACTTTCATGAATAATTCATTAACACACAACATTCATGAAGAATTCATTAACACATCATTCATCAACATTACTAGTACAAAATTACATCCATTAAGACAACGTTCTTTCATTAGCAAAAAATGTTAATTACAATCATTTCTTTTTGGGTTTCTTGCTATTTTTTTTAATCATGTAATTTCTAAGAGGAAGATCAATGTCCTCGTCATTCCCCTCCTCTACTAGTTCTAATTCCAACACATGTCTCCTCCTCATCTGTTTAGGAACACGAGGCCGCTGCGCCAAAGGGGGGTCTGCTGCAATAACAACTACTTCATGAGTTAAATTCACACCATTTTATATTAGTGAATTACAAGTATTTATTTAAGTAAAAGAACTATAAATCAAAAAATTAATTTAAAAGAACAAAACATAGATTTTCTTTACCTGAATGTGCCACATGATCTACATGGTGATCAGTTTGAACATCCTCCGGCACTCGTCCAACACGACATGATTCTGTATCCTCTAAAATATACACAAAAAGGCTACTCCAAGTTCAATTTAAGATATTAAATTGTATTAATAATTACATAATTAGTTTTAAATAGAAAATGAGCACCTCTATGGATAGTACAATGCACATCAGGGGCTTCATGATGTGGCGTATGATCTGTGTCACGATTAAGAGGCTGCATTGCAATGTCATGCACATTATTATCAAATAGATTGTTCTCAAGTATTCAATTTCTAATATATTTTTTGGCATATTTACCTATACACATGATGCAGGAGACTCTTCAGTTGGGCTAGTGGAAGCTTGCCGTAGGCGTTCAGACACGGCTTCATAGCCTTCCTTGAAGGCAATTTTTTTGTGTTCTTCTGTGGCCTCTAAATTAAAATCAGAGCCTTGCATTTTTTTATTAATTAACAAAATTATTTGCATTTTATAAATAATTTTTCTCTGTAATTCATTTACTGCTACTTACAATTCGTGTTTTAATTTTTGAATATCCACCAGAGCCAAGTCTGTGCTGCCCAATCTTTTCCAGCCTGGCCTTTGTTGCCTTTGATGTGTCCTGCAACCTATGAAAAGTTTGAAATATGTTAGATGATATAGATATAAAGATCACTAATTAGTGCATTATTGCATTAATGTACTAGTATTTAATACTATTGCATACCTTCTCACATTTTTTGGTGTAATTCCTCTTTGAGCATCCCCTTTCTCCTTTGCATCCAAAATGAACTCATTCCAATCCCTCACTGGAATAAAGGGAGGATGCTCGTACTTTGGGTTCTGGATGAGACCCTTTCTATATGAGTCCCTCACAGTCTTAAGATGTTTGCAAGCTCTTTCTAACACCATCTTTTGATCAAAAATATTATTACCAAACTCATGCTCTAAATCTTTAATGAGCTGATCTTTTAATTTTTTTTCTTGCAAGTTCCACCTTTTAAGAAAAAACACAAAATTAGTAGATATAGCTAGTAAAAGAAAAGACCTGAATGAAAGGAAAAATGTTGTACCAATTAATAATATGAAAAAAAATAGTGGGATAAAGTTAGTTCACTTATGATGTTCCACCTTGTACGTATGGTGGGCCCGAATATTTATAGTGCGAGATCATAAAGCTTCTTATAAAATGAATCATTTCCTGCAAAAAATGTCATGGGATAATCAATCCAAAGCTTGTTATGAAAAGGTAAATGCATATTACAATATAAAAAATAATTATTTAAAGTACCTGGAAGCTTAGGACATTTTAAAGGCATCGATTCATCATTGTCAATCAACAATGACGTCTGCATAACTCCCGTGCTAGAAACACAGGTAGCTCCAGGAAATGATGGTGAATTATCACCAATACATGTACTCTGATCTATATTTGGTGTACCAGACGGTGCCACCAGTGTATCTCCTACTCTAAAAAAATAATCCACTATGTGATGCACCCAAGATTAAAGTACAAATTATCAACTCATAATTAACACAAAACCAAATATAGCAAAACAAGGATTTACTAGCTGGAATAGATCATGAAGGCATAAATGTTTGCATGCCCCTTATTGCCAACATTGCACTTGGCAATCTTGAATGGACATCTATCGACCTCCTAGGAGGAGTCTCCTGCACTTGATGACCTGAAAAATACATTGTTAGCAAAGACATCCTGAAATAATAAAAGTAAGAGTTAACTTAAGAAGTTTTTGAATGTTCCAAATAAAAAATTTCTTGTAACTTGTCAACTAAAGGATTATTTTACCAGTCGCGGTTGAAGCTCTGCTAGTACCGACCTCACCGCATTGTCCTTGACCAGGTTCTAGATCAGTTGCCAACAAATCTTGTAACAAGAACACATATTACATATTTTACTTCACAACATAAAAGAGTATAAAATATAAACCTTTATTGAACTTTTTTTATAACTAAAGATTCATTACTACTTCATAACGATGTGCTTATGCTCTCAAATCAGATAGCCTCTTCATCGTCTCCTCGATTGGAATATTTTCTTCATCCAAAATTCTCATTATTTCTAAATTGATTTTTTAAATTTTTTTCTTCAACATAATTGTTACATTGGGCATTTCTGCAATATCATCATCAGAAGGGGTAGCTATTGCCTCTGTACTTACTACAAGTGCTTTTCCCCTATCCTAAACATCAAATTGTGACAGGAATATCAGTAAAACTATCATAAAAACTCCAAAATAGTAAATAAAATAACGTAATAATATAACATTTTCCAACTATCTAATTTGTACAATTTCAATAAGGTTTACCCTTGTTGAAGAATGGGTGGGAGGAGCATCCTCATGGCCTCTATCATGTACATGATCCATATCGTCCTATGACAAAGATTAAACATAAAAACTTCAGCGAACTGAAAGAAATAGACTTAGCAAAAAAAAATTATTAATAAAATGGTATATAGTACTTACCACCCTCAAGATAGTAACTTTGTTTATATCTATGTGATTTAAATGGTAATCTATTAGCAGTTCTCCCCCTGCACTTATTGATTTTATCGCACATACAAAAACTTGATTCCCCTCACGCACCTCAAATATGCAATTGGGTTGCTTATTAGTTGAGGAAGGTCATGTACTATTTATAAAAACCTGCAATATTACCTGTTGCTTTTGGTCTCCAATCAATGTACATTGCAAATCTTTTACTTTGATCATTTTCTTTCCATTGTATATAATTAGTTGATAGTGCATACCTATGCATACTTTTTTTATATTGAACAATCCACATCCAATCATAGTAATTGTAACACGGACCAACATACTTGAACAATTCAACAACTTTGTTGTAACATACCTTTATTCCATCCATGGAAAATAGGCCCAAACCATGTAATGAGGATGGAGCAATGTGATATATCCTCTCATTAACACAAAAATCAGTGTTAATTGGAGGTAGCTCATTGGGTACCCATTCTTTCTCAATGTGTGTGTATCAAAAGGGCACCTTGATGTCGCCTTTGGTCTCATCATCATAAGAACATGACCTAGCAAGGAAAACTTGCATGCGTTTATCAAATTTTTTTCTAATCTTTTGACCTCTAGTTGATCTCCCTATTTTAGTTGTACTACATGTAGAACTTTCATCTACCATTCCCTCATTTCCCTCATTCGATGTAGATAGATCTGACAAGTACCTATTTGGTGGGTCCTGCAATCCATCAAATGAGATATTGTCACATCCTCGCTTCAAATGAAATTTTGATAATATTTAAATAATATATATAGAATAATCAAGTCGTGACCCATACATACGGTTCTTCTTTGTCTATACATGAGAGATATAAAATGTACTAAGTTGAAAGTGCTTAGTGATAAACAAGAAGAATATAAGAAAATTATGTCTATTTATTGACTTATACCTGCTGATCCATGTCACTATGCACGATCCACGCCAAAGGGGTCAAATTTTTTGCATATGTTAATCATTTATCTTAAGTTAGCTAAAAATTACATGATATGTATGCTACAAATAACTTAGAAGACAACATGAATAATATGCAACATCATAAACATGAACAAATTTACCTTATATATGGAATGCAAGATCATCAATAGAAGGGGTGACGATGTCTGTAGTCAATTGCCTGTTTGCAAAAAGGGTGATAATCAAACACAATATAAACATTGGTAATTATAAATCACATATGTTGTAATCATTAGAATTGAACACAATAAATATGTAATCATTACAATTGAAAGAAATAAATCATGTCAATCATTACATTGATCATTTCAATTATGTCATTGATTATCTTCATCATCATCATCATCATCATCATCACCATCGCCATCATCACCATCATCACTATCACCATCATCATCATCACCATGATCACCATCACCATCATCATCATCATCACCATCATCATCATCATTATCACCATCATCATCATCATCATCATCACCATCATCTTGATCTTCATCATCTGCTTCTTCATCATCTTCAATATCTTCTTCTTCTATAACATTATACTTTATCGGCCTTCCTCTTGGATCATGTCTAACAACAAATGACCAACCCTATTTATGTGGAACCTTTGAGTAAAACACTTGCTCACATTGGATTGGAAGAACATAGGGCTCATCTCCAACTGGCTCAAACAACCTTGTATTAATCATTGTAAATCCATTATCATGTTGAATAATAGTTCTATCTGGATTATTTTGATTTAGTCGTAACCTGTACCATTTGACGATGAATAGAACTACTTTGAAGGAGTTAAAGTCACACTCAATTATATCATCTAAGATGCCATAGTATTGATTTTGAGATTGTTGGGGATGTATGTCATTTCTAGATGATATATTGGTGACCTTGAAAACTGCAGTTATCCTAGAATCACAAGTTTTCTTTGTGTCATCCAACTTTTTTATGCGAAATTTGTGGCCATGATAGTACATAGATTTGTGGTGCTTGACCTGCAATTTTTCAAGCATGTGTAAATTATTTGCATCGTGAGTTGATACAAAACATACGTCGAGTCATGATCATTAATAAATTTGTATGTACCTCTCCACCTCTTAAACCATGTGCTAGATCAATTACCATTGACATAACATTGGAATCTCCATTACGATGAGCTTCTCTAACCAATGAAGCAACACCTTCCCATGTTAATGAGCAACCCTTTTTTTGACATCATTCAATCCATACCATCATCCAATCAAGATTGTTCGCAATATACAAATGTATTGCATCCCACTCTCGACCAACTGTATCAAAAAAAATACACCAATTATAAATAACTCATGTGGAAGATTTATAAGAATTAATTAACTACAATAGCATCTTAGATTTACCTCTCACTTTCCTCAATCTACCGTTGCCCATCAAGTACTCCCCTTCAAATTTGTTAATGGGGTTAGGATCCCAAATACGATCTACATGGATCTTTGCTGCAAACATGAATTACCTTAATAAATGTATGCCAATCATGTGTTTTCATCCCTAGCCCAAATTCACTTTTCTTTGATATGAGATCATTTATGTTCATAGAAAATCCTGTGGGAAATCATATTTTTTTTATGACTTCTTTTATAGCATTGCTCTGCTGCTCTGATAATAACCAACTAAGGGCACTTGTATCAATCTGGTCTTCATTGTTATTTGATCGAATGCCATTTTTCATTGCATGGTTGGATTCTTCAATGTCACTACAAATTTTGACAATTTGGTCTTTGTCACGCCTTCCATCTAAGATTTTCCATAATATCTTTGTTACATTCTTTCCAGTTTGTGGTCCAAAGATGAAATCTCATCATTCAAAAAGTTTAAGAAAGAAGGTGTTCGATGACGAGATTTCATCTTTTGACCACAAACTGGACATGCAAATTTTCCCTTTGTCTAAAGACCTACAAGATCATGTATAATTGGATTAAATGTGTTAACTTTGTGTTGGCACTATAACATACCAAAAAAGAGGTGTTAAGAAGAGAACATACCACAAAAATGTGTTAGCCCAGGGGCATCATGTATTGTCTATACAAGCATTGCATGAAATTGAAATTGTCTTTAACCTATTGGGCTAGAGATGTCATACATAGTAACCCCATTCCATAACACCATCAACTCGTCGATAAGGGGCTTAATATATACATTGATATCTTTAACTTGGTACATACCTAGTTGAATGAACAAAAATATTACATAATTATTATGACCATTTTGATGGATTATTAATAATAAATTAATTTAGATGACCATTAAATCAAAAAATACCTAGAACAATCAGTGCCAACATTATGTGCTCCCTCTTTATACAACCAAGGAGGTATGTTATTTTTGATAACAAAAATAGGCCACACCGAGTAAGTAGATCTCATTTCTCCAAAAGGATTGACACCGTCTGCTGCCAATGAAAACTTGAGATTGCAAGGTTCTTCTTTAAAGTGTGGCAATTTTTCCTCTATTTCCTTAAATGCCAAACCATCCACAGGCATTCGCATAATGTCATCTTGAATTCTATTGCATGCATGGTAATCCATAAATTGTGCCAAGCTATTGCACCTGAATAATTGTTGCAGATGTGGAATAATAGGAATATGCCGAAGAACCTTGCGAGGCACCTTTTTTGTTATTCGATCTGATTGATATCTACTAATATGACAAATAGGGCATTCTGTTGCAAATTCATGCTATTTATGATATATAATATGATAGTTCGGACATGCATGTATTGTTTGATAGTCCATTCCAGTATCTTTCATAATGGCAGATAATTCTCGGTATGAGCGAGGTAGAATGTTTGATGGTGGTAACAAACACTCACCTATCAACCTATGACTAGAAATATAATTTGTTAATTTAAAGAATATTAATTACTACATGATTCACCCAATGTTAATTGTAAGGGAATTACGACTAAAATAATGAAAAAAGATGACATACCTTAACATACGTGTCATTGCTATGTTGGATAAACCATTTATAGCCTTCAAGTTCACCAACAACAATATAGTGGCAAGAAGAGTTTTTTTGGAGCCTTCATATAGGGGCTCATGTGCCTTCTCAAGTATAGGTACATCAAGCTCTGCATCAACATCATCATCTTGATCATCATGATCTTCTTCATCATCGTGGTCTTCTTCCATGGTATCATTACCTTCTACTTCTATATTCACACCTCCATGTTCCCTCATTTAGAAATCCACATTCTCCGGATTGTCATGGTCCATTACATGAAACTCAGGGACATTGACCTATATGAAAATGATGACCTTATATTAACCATGACCATGATGTCATCATCAAATCATGTCTTATGTATTTTATAAATTATTAAAATACATACCAATGGATGAAATTTGTTTCCCCCTTCAAT
Organism: Chamaecyparis obtusa; assembly: GCA_027943335.1. Lineage (NCBI taxonomy): Eukaryota > Viridiplantae > Streptophyta > Pinopsida > Cupressales > Cupressaceae > Chamaecyparis > Chamaecyparis obtusa. The sequence continues at coordinate 501,122 of BSBK01008145.1, forward strand.
GTGACCATGTTTCCTACAATGTTCCTCAGCTATTTTGATTAGATATCTTAGAGTCTTTAAGGCCTTACAAATTTTGCAAGGACAATAACATTTTCCATCACCTTTTCTTTTTAAGTTAGACCACAGTTTAGAAATTGTCTCCCTATTTTTTTGTGCGTTGATATCATCAGACATGGTCTTTCTTGAATGGAATGACTCATTGGTGGAAGAAGAATGATTTGTTTGCAACCTGCAAATACAAATCATTACTGAACAACCATTTTCTCAACTATAATTTTCTCAACTAGTGGTCTCATATTCATGTGTAGTATTGTCAAACATATTGAGCACTTTAAATAAAGAATACAATGGAAAAGAAAGAGAAAATAGCTTTAAATCAAATTTTTAATTCAGAATTTTTTCTAAATGCCAAGTTACTGGCTAATTCTTTTAACCAAAACCAAATCCAAATCCAAGTGTAAGTCAAAAATCAGCTTGTCAAGTACTCATCAAATCAATATATCTTTTTATTTGAATGTCAATTTTTACTGTCTAAAAAAACTATACATGCACACCTATGATTCTCTATCAGAAAAATATGAATAATAGTCTTACGTTCTCAATTATCTCCACCAGAGTGAATGGTCACATGTTTGTTGGTTTCAATATAACGCTACGAAGCTATCTTTATAATAGCTATTTATAAATGCTACAAAGCTACCTTTATAATAGGTATTTATAATATTATGTGTCATGAAGTCTCTTTATCACGTAAAAATTAACTCTCCATATTGCTAGCTGTTGAAATGTCAATGCCTGTGTGTGTGCATTTACAGTCACACATTGCTCATCATGTATAATACCAAAAACCTAATGTTTGAACTAACTTACCAAAAAAAATTAATAATATATGCCTCAAATCAACATTAAATTTCACACAATTCTACGTTCCTCAATTCTTACCTTTAAAAATTAAAATTTATGAGTGGATTGTGAAATGAATGTCTCATCAATGACGTTCCTAAAATACGGTAGCAAGAACTTTGGTATCCAATCACTTAATAGCATAATAATGTATAAACATGTACAAAGAAGGTAGATGAAAATTCTTATATTGCATGATTGGTATTAGTACTGTGGAAGGTATGAGAACTAGTTTTGGATTGTACCAAGACCTTTATAGTGCAATATGAACTACTAATATGAAAATCTCACAACTAGATACAGTTGCCCCAAGCAAGGCAGTTTGCATAATTGGACAAGTTGAAAGGTGCCATGAAGAACCTATAATATAAAGTTGTGATTCTCTAGTTGGGACAGTCATCACACTATTTAGAAGAAATATGAAGAAATAGTACTACTATCTAGGATATGCTTGTACCATTCTTTGGCAATTTCTTTTAAGGAATTCACAAACAATTTTATCAAGGCATACTCATTATCTGTCTCATATTCATGTGGAATGGATATGGGATAGTCATCACACTATTCCAATCCATTGATCCGGCCAACCCATTCATACTTCTACACAAACAAATTAACTCACCAAAATGCTATCACTTTGGGATAGTCATTATAGGGACAATGACCAATCTTTCAATCAAATGCACCTTATGTTTGATGTGTGGTGGTAACTTTCTCTATTGTTTAAATCAACTACACATGAATATGAGACATACAATGAGGATGCACAAATAGGAATGATTCATATGTTTCAAGGTACATTAGGAACAATAGATTCCAAGTGGAGATGCATTAGGAACCTTATTGTCATTCACTGAGATGTAACACTGAGGGAATGATGATAGTTGGTTGGAATGGTTATGTTAGGAAGTTATGGGATGGTTATGTTCCTCAACTATGTATCTATCCTCCACCCAATGATTTTGAGACCAAGTGTCATGTAATAAACCTTTTATTTACCGTTGTATCTTTGGTTTGACTATTTAAACTATGGCTAGATCTGATGGTCGACACAAGATCAATGGCTAGGGGCAAGATGGCCAAACCCAACTTGCAACGATACTATATTTTCCATTTCACTGAGCAATGTCTTGTGGCAGATTTTAGGCCATGCAACTATCTACCTATTCTAACATGACCAATTAAAGATTACCACCTGTCTGGTCCCATGCCACATCCCTATTGCTACTATAGCTCACCTTGGATGCGTATGTAATTGCTGATGTTTACCATTGCAGCCCTCCTACAAATCAAGAGAAGATTAGCTAGGTTGATTATCTGCAAACACAAATTCTTTATAGAACTGGTAACTAGCCTATGTGGAGATAATAAAATCACTTAAGCTATGGGAAACTACCTATATGAAGTCAATGTACATTTAGACAAAAAGCACAAAGGTGAATTTGTAGGTTAAAGCTAAGAATAGGTATTTCACATAAGTTTGAATGAGTCAGATCTTAGATCATGTAGTGCACTGTGAGAAGATTGTTATTGATGTAGAATGATGGTCCTTTTTCCTTGTGAACTTTCAACCATCGACATATCATTGAATCCATCTTGTGCAAGGACAATAGATGGAGCATATGTGTGAGACAATTATATTAAATGGGAGGACTGAAGTTTAGTATGGCCTGTTATCTGGAAATTGATAAAGAAGTTTTATGAGACTCATTTGAGTTATATGATTATATGACAAGGCTTTGTTTTCTTCGTTTTATTTAGAAAAATAAAATTCAATTTGGCACGCTGCCTTGTTAGGTTTAAAAATTAAAGCTAGAATGAAGTACAAATGACAGTTCTTGTGTGCTTATGTGAGAAATCAAAAAACTGTTTGGACAAATAACTCTATACTGAAAATCTTAACCATGACTAGGAGTAGCTTTTAGAATAAGATTTGCTTAACTTCCCAGTATTATTATGTTCTTATATACACTCTTATTGTTTTAGTAATGCCTACATTTCTGAAGCTCTAGTATTCTTTTGCATTTAAACTTTAAGCATTTTGAGCATTTTTACGATGTTGTATATTTGTTATTGTAAGATGGTGAATGCATTTTCACAATGATTGAATTTTGTATTTTGTAAGTTATTTTCTACTTTGTTGATGGATCTATTGAAGTGTGTAAACATTGTGAATGAGAAATGAATTTGTACTCTGTAGTACATTGATCTATTCAGGCTAGTGACTTTCTCTTTTTTGCCATTTCCCTTGTTGATTCTTTAATGCAAGCCATTAGAATTTGAACTCCCTAAGCATGAACATTGATTTTTTATATTATAGTGTAAGCATGACTCAAATTGTTTGATAGAAAACCTGTGTGAAGGAACATAATATGTTTCATTTAGTTCCATGGATTTTAAAGAAGTATAATTGTTAACACCTCATTGTTATTTGTATAACATAGGATAAGAGATGATATCCAGCAGCATATATGTTAATCTCCCTGAATCTTTCTCCTTTTCCATAGGGTTTGAATTTCCTATCAAACACTCACAACCCAAGTGTATTGTCTTAAAATGGAAGCACTTCCATGATAAGAGCATTTAGCCCTCTGAGTAAGTGGTTTGGGGTCATGTCAAATGCCTTGAATGGATATTCGACTTGGATCTGGCTTTTCCCCCTGTTCTACCCCATTTTTCCATTTCTTTCTAGCATTTTCTTCCATCCTGAACTGTGAACCTGAGATTCTTGACCATAAGGTCAAGGTCAACCTCAACCCTGACCTAGTCAGGGTCAACCTCGACCTTAACCCTAAGGTTTGGGATCTTGAGTATTGGATTCCAGTTTCAGGATCTCATCAAAATCTTGCATTTTTCCTCTTCGGGGCCACTATTTCTCGGATTAAGTGTCAAATTCTCAAATTAATATTTGAGGTGGACCTTTCTTGATATTTTTATAACAATCCTAATTTATTATTGGAGATTAGCCTTTCTCAAGTTTTGTGCCTAGTACTCAAATTAACTTTGGGGTTGGCCTTACCTCGAATTTTGTAACAAGGCTCTTAAATAATTATTTTATTTCTTTATTAAGGGTGGTCCCCTCCTAGAGTTTTGTGTCAAGACTTTAATTTAATTTTCCTTTCCATGTGCACCTCTATAGAGTTTTGTGCCATGGGCCCTTAATTATTGTTTTCTACGAGGCCCCTCTTGTGCCCTAGATCACTATAAAAGGGAGCCTTCCTCTCTCATTTTCTCCATCAAGTTTTGCAATCCATTTCTCAAGCTCTCAAGCAAGAAGATCAAGTATTCAAGACTTCAAGCATTCAAGCATCCAATTCATCAAGGAGATCCATTAGTAGCCATTGAAGGATTCAAGCTCTATGGAGCTCTCTTGTTGAAGATCCATCCATTCAAGCCTCTTCCTATTCCAAGATCCATTCAACATTGGTGTTGAAGATCTAAAGGAAATTGATTGGAGACATCCTACATGTGATTCTACATTCATTCATTCTTGTGGATTCAAGGATTCGAATCCTCCACAAGGGTTTCAACTCAAGCAAGGTGAATTGTTCCATTTACTTTGTTTATTCCAGAAATTTCAATTCAATTTCAAGGTTAATTCCTAAATTGGGGTTTGGCTGAGGCAAACCCCCCAAACAAACAACCAAAACCCCTCTTTTTCTTACAGGTATAGGTGCAAAACTTTGGATCTGAGAGTAGATTTGGATACCCTTTTCATCAAACTTTCGAGATCCATGAACAAAGTCAAAGTCAACCTTCATTTTCCTGAGGTCATCCTTGACCTTTTAAAAGGTCAAAGTCAATCTGATCAATTCTGGGAAAAATGTTTACGAGTTTTATAGATCTCACAGTTTCGATGTAGGTATGTGAGAATCAATAGTTTTTTAGATCGTTTGATAGGGTTTTCAGCTGATTCTTTTTCGGAGGTAAGTACCTTTATTTCTTAATTTCAATATTAGTCATCTACATTTACTTTCTATATCAATACAATTTCATGTAAGTATAAAATATTGGCTTTGGGGTCTCTTTTATGTGCAAAATATTGTTCTAGGACCCCATACACTATTTTATCCTTTACACCAAGTTTTCACATGAATGGTATGGGGAATAATGTTGTATATAGAAGCATTCATACTCATAGAGGAAGTGGCCATGCTAGCACAGCCACAAACATAGAGGAATATTATACACAAGAAGAAATTCTTGAGTGGTTTCATATGGCATTCAACAATTTTGATAGTGCTAATGGCTTATGAGGGAATATAGGATTGAAGAGTAGCTACTATGGTAGGAGAAATCTACAAAGAAATGGAAATAGGCGATGGTAATTTTTTAGACATGAGTGATTGAATCAGTTGCATTGTATCTAAGCACATCCATGTAAAAGTTTAACTGTAAATAATTGTTTTCACTTGTCTGTATCTAATTCAAGTGAAGGAAATCCAATGAACGTGTAACAGTAACATTAAAAGAATGTTGTTATGGATAAAATCATATATCATTTTAATATTCTATTGAAGAGCATACTTAGGAACCGCAATCATGCATTTTAACAGGTTCTTCTATACTTCCCCAGTTTCCATTTAGTTTCCAAAAGAATTTTATAAACCTTGGTACTATTGTGTTAAGAATCCTGACATAGAACTGCTTCTTTAGAGATTCCAAGTTTGTATTTCATGGAATCAATACAAATTTTCTGTATGCAATATTTGAATGCCAAGAAATTTTCTCTAGTACATGAATTGTTTTTGTTATTTGATTTGATGAAGTAAGATTACAAATTAGTTTTATGGAGCTTAAAGTCTAAAACTAGGACTCCTTAACTTACAAAATGCTAATAATTCAAAGCAATAATGCTTATTAAGCTAGGGTAACATGAAATTTGGAGGCTCCCAATTCATGCCTTTATTTACAGAAGTATTCACTTCAGTGTGAATGGGATTAGTAAGTTCGCTATTCCCATCCTCTAGATGAAGACAAAGTGAAACTTATCCTTCTGAAGTGTTAAATTTTGAAAAGCTCTAATTACTATTTTTGAATGACGAAAAAATGCATTTTATACTATTTTTGAACAAAGTGTTGCATCAATCTAATTGCCTTTTGAAGAAAGCTAGAAGAGGTGGCATCAATTTCTGTTCATGATTGTGAAAGGATTTAATTTCTCTATAGACACATGAATTTAGTTTTGACATATTAGAAATCCCAAACTCAGTGAACATTTATTCTCATCAGTATATATTAGCAATAGCTATCGTACTTTTAAGACTTTCCAATCCATTAATGTAAGCCTTCTGACATTGTTTTTACATGGTGCTAATAAATTCTATTTATTCATAATTATGAATGAGACCTGATTCAGTCATAGTCCAAAAAGGGATTAGCCTCAAAGCATTGAGGTTATTGACTAAAAATAGTTCATGGATCACTCACATGTTATTCAAGTGAGAAATTTATGCAGTATTTGCACTGTGCAACTAAATAAAATTGTTAATTTTCTTAAAACTAAAAATGCCTTATTACTCGTTATTGTGATTTTTGACTCAAATGCCATTGCAAATTATTTGTTGAGAAAACCTAGATTTCATTTAAAAGATGTGAAATGGTAACACAACTTAAATAAAACTGACCAGAAGTAAATGCATGTAATGTCAAGATTATAGTCCATGAAAACACCTAAATTTATCAAGATCACAATTTTGTCAAGTGTTACAAAACATACATAATGTAGAACCAACACAAGAATATTGAGAGATCTTAATGACTTGCAAAAGCAAAAAACTTAGGAAAACAAAAAATATAAATTTGACAACTCAATGCACTTGTTTGCTGCAAACAATTTAGTAACATTACACAAAAAAAGAATGTTAAAAATACTAAATCATTCAATTGCAATTAGTACTGCAACAAATACCAGAAGCCAACCTTATATTGAAGCAGTCTACTTTTTTTGTAACAGACACCAGTAAAAACATACACCAGTCTGTTCTCACTGTTTTGTAACAGAGACTCCCTATGACCATTCATAACATAACCATTCCAACTAACAAGGAACATAACCATCCCATAACTTCCTAACATAACCATTCCAAACAACTATCATCATTCCCTCAGTGTTAAAAGAATTAGCCTCATAACCAACTATCATCGTTCCCTTCCTAACATAACCATTCCATAACTAAGATGTAACAAAACCCTCACTGTTCCATAACAGTCAATCAATACTGCATTGTTTCTACATTTTAGGAGTTAGTAGGCTATTATACAGGTTAGAATAACACATCCCATGAAGCCAGGGCCCTTGGATTTTCATGGGATGGTCATATTATGAAAAGAACCTAGACTGTTGCAAGAAAACTCAAACTTATAATCTATCAACTGATACCAGGCGTCTAACTTTCAGCACAATGTGTATCAATCTTGTTCAAACAAATAATGAATGAAAAGGAACTTCTATTACATCTTAGTGAACATCAATAAGGTTCCTAATACATCTCCACTTGGAATCTATTGTTTATATGGAACAGTTTGCTTAAACGAGCACTGGTGTTTTGGAAATATATGTAGTCCTTGTTATTATAGAAACCCATAATTTACATTTGTGGGTTCTACTAGACTACTATGTATTTTCTATGACTATTGTTCATTGTGTAGTTAAATGTTTTGCTAAGAAACAGTTTGCCACTAGTTAGAAACTTACACTTTGGATAATGCACCCCAAATTCATACTCATGCATTTTTAAGCTTGATTGTGTAGTATTATTTAAATTTTTTCCACAGAGTTCCATCTCCGATAGACCATGTTTGAAGGTATTCTAATTGGCTTTGTTATGGGAATCAACCCTTAACTTGTATCTCCTCCATGAGAATCCAATGTTGTTGGAAGGGGAGCAAGTTAAGGTAATGTATGCAAGTAATTAGAAGGCTCAAAATTTGGGGAGACTGATTTAATGCTTCAAGGCCGAAGCCCTAAATTGGGTACATTTCATTTATGTAACTAACGAAATGATAAATGCTATAATGGAATGAGTTGGGAACCTGTTAACTTCAGGATCAGAATCCATCGAAGATATCAAGCAACATTACCAGAGATGAGTACAAGAAAATGAAAATGCAGTGCACGGTAATGAAATATAGAAAACATGAATTAACATACCTCAAACTCCATGGAAGATAGTAATGAAATGAGCTAGTAACCTCAGGTGTAGGCGAGCTCTTCAGGAATAAGCTTTGCTCTGCTCCTTAGCTTAGTAACCACAATCCTGATTCGCGTGCTCGCTACAACCATTAAAAGTGAAAATGAGAATTGAAATGTTCTTTTTAAGTAATATTCTTGTATTCGTCAAAAATTCAACTGTCATAATAGTGGTCGAAAGTTCAACGAACACGGGCATGGTTTTAAAAAAAAAAAAAATTTTCCTTCTATACCTCGACCAACCTAAACCATTTTCATTAATGGTCGAAAATAACAGTCAAAAAATGATGTCAAATGTACTAGTGCCAACACTAATAACTATCATAATTCATCTAATTATAATAATAATAAAGGAGCCAACAATCGCAATATAAACCTAGACTATGGTTGAAAAAAAATAACAAAAATCTTGTGAATGATGGAGTTGTGGAAGCACACAACTTAAAGGCTACTCCCTTTAATTTATCAAGCGGGTGAATTCAACATATAATGTCAATCAAATGACTAAAGCCCCTTACAATAATAATAATTCTAACAACAATAACAAACCTTTTAATAATTCCAATGTCAATAAACCTAAACCATTCTTTTCCACATATCAAAAGATAAAATTCACCTTTTTAGGTGAACCATTGAAAATGCATTAATAAACTTGGTGGCTAACAAAATCATTACCTTACTTGTAACGCCTTGCCAGGGAACCCAAGAGAGATTAAACTAAAACATGCTACTAAGTTTGATGAATAATTTTTTTTTCTACAGTTTACATACAAGATAAACATCAACATGGAAGCAATTACCATTTACTCACATTAATACAACAACCAACACTGATTACAAAAATCAAGGGTCCCATGATGTAGAATTACTTAAGAATAAAAATCATCTAAATAATATCAACAAAAGATTCCATAACATAGAAATTAAAATTACATTATACATCAATAATTACAATCCTCATGGATAACCATGAAACCTAAATAAACTCACATCCACTGCACATGTCGTAGGGTATGTGTAATCACTCTAACAATAATAGATACAATATCCAGATTAGGTATCACATGTGATACTCTAATACAAGATTACAATGAATGAATATAAGAATAAACTGGACCAATGAAGAATCATAAGAGCTCAACTGTAGAAGCACCATCAAGCAATGGAAGCAAGATGTCAAATCTCAGATGGTAAAGAATAACTACCATATGTCCATGTAGATCCACAAAGGTCTACCCCACCATGCCGAGGAGATAACAACATACCCCACTCGGATAACCAATACCAAAGAAAGATAAAACCACTAAGCAAGGGGATCTTGAAAGCTCTCTAACTTAGGTGAACAAAATATTGTGATAGGTAAGACTCACTAATCCAGAAGCAACCGACACATATAGGATAACTAGACTATGCATAGGAAGGGTGTCATCATGTACATCTAACCCTTGAGTCTCATCCTGGTAGTCACTTTGGACCCTGTCACTCAAGTGACCATACATGGTATCAATGACTTCTCATATAGACAAAGCCATTAACTATGCTAGACACACACCTCTCAAAGGTGGGAAAGCATCATCTCATCCTCCATCTTAGTCTATACTAGCACTCAAGCATGGGTGAGAAAACACATCTTATTAAGCTCATTTAACTACCCCTTAATTACATATTAGGTTTACACTTGATTAAGATTACTTACAATAAGTGATCCTCGCAACCACTTGTGGGCCCCGATGCTTATTGCAATACATCCCCTACTACATATCTAGGTAACCTACCCTAGGATCATAGATCTCATATAGATCTAACATAAGTATAAAAATAGGTAGCCCCAAATCCAGATTCAAACACTAGAACTAGAATTGACTACATATATCCACTTGTAAAGTACAATAAAACATGAGCCTATAAGATCAACTAGGGTGATAAAACATGATCACACTCACCCCATAACATGAACAGAACACCTGACCATCGAAATTCACACCCTAGCCTATGTTTACCTCCTAGGTCGTCTAAAGCCCCATAAACATATACAAGCAATAGAAAACACCCAGGATGATAAATTAGGCATTTACTTCATACATAATTGAAAATGAAACAATAAGCATTTAAGTTCAAGTAATGACGTTTACATAATCCATAAATCAACTCGTTCATTCACTTAAAGAATCAAATTCTATAATTTAGCAAATACAATACTAATATAAAAAATGTACTCTAAAGTCTATAATAGATTCAAGTTATGAAACAAAATGCCCAATCACAATAAATGCATATCATTTATCCATCATTTTAACCATTTAAAAATATACATGACATAAAATTAATAAGTCCCTTAGCATAAATATAAATTAATATATATATATTAATTTTAAGTTAGTTAAGACTTGATGCAATTAGTTTCTGGATTCGATTGTGTAAGTTTTTTTAGCATCGATGTTTTAGATCACACTCCATGATCCATCATCAGGAATAGAGAGTGAAGAATGAAAAATAAAAATTATGGATCACGGAGTGTGGTCCGAAACGTCGATGCTAAAAAAACTTACACAATCGAATCCAGAAACTAATTGCATCATAATGGATTGTGGAAATCTGATGTTTTTAGTTAAGACTTATTCCATATTATTAAAATTATTTAATAATCTAAATCTTAACAAGAAAATATTTAATTTAAATTTAAATAAACTAATTAACACATTTTATTTAAAAAATTTAATAAAACTAAATATATTTAAAATAAAATTTAAATTAATTAATTAATAAATAAAAAATAAAATTAAAAAAAACTTCATTTAAGAATAAGTGGGGGGGGGGGGGACCCACGACCTGCACCCCACCCCATGCTGCATGGTAGCCTAAGGCTACCGGTAGCAGCCAACCATGTGACAACCTAGGTACTGTCGTCGGTAGTGCTTAGCCTACCATGCGATAGTCTAGATTTCTGTGCGGTAGTCCTGTTGCTGCCATGAGGGGAGGAGAGGTGAGGGGATGGGCCCTTCCTCCCTCCTAATTTATTTTTTTAATTTTTTTTACAGAATATAAAACCAAACAATGCATTTTTCAAAGAATGTATTTTTTCTTTTAACAAATCCAAAATCCGAAAATTCTAAAATGCATATATTATAATTTCTTCCAAATTTTGACTTTTTCATGTTTTGGCTTTTTTGGATAAATTCCTTTTTGTTTCACTGTGTTTTTTTTTTATGATTGTATTTTTTTCAGAGAGTAATTTTTTTTTAGAATGGAATTTTTCTATCCAAGTTGATTTTTCTTCCACAACC
>BSBK01008145.1:517500-582812 GCA_027943335.1 Chamaecyparis obtusa
TGCACCTTCTTCTACCATGGAATATCAAGAAGAAGTGACAAAGGGGAGTATTCAACCTTTTAGTTTAGAAAAAAGTGAAAAAATAAAAATGGAAAGAATTTAATGTTGAAAACCACATTGTGGCAACATTAAATAAAAAAGAAAAAGAAATAAAGAGCGTTTCTGAAGGTGAAAACCCAACAGAGGCACCTAAGGATGAAAGGTTGGATACTTTGCCTAAGCATTACGAAGAAAGATCACCTATCTTAATTGAACCAACAGAGAAAGTGAATATAGGATCAGAATCGAAGCCAAGAATCATACACTTATCAATGTCTCTATCTAATGAGGAAAAAAAGAATTTCATAAAAATTTTCAAAGAAAAACAAATCAATTTTGCATGGTCATATAATGATATGCCTAGATTAGATCTAAAATTAATCATGCATCATTTGAATATCAGAGGAGTAAGATTGGTAAAACAAAAATTAAGAAAAATGCATCCACACATAGCTTTGCTCATAAAAGTAGAGTTGGAAAAATTACTGAAAGTAGGGTTTATAAGAGCCATTGATTATGATGAGTGGATTTTGAACATTGTGCCTATTTCCAAAGTAGACAAATCCATCAGAATTTTCATGGACTTTAGAGATCTTAATCTTGCATGTTCTAAAGATGATTTTCCTCTACCAAGCATAGATGCCATCGTAGATCTAATAGCTGGACATTCAATGTTCTCACTTATGGATGGGTTTAGTGGTTATAATCAAATAAAGGTAGCACCTAAAGATCAAGACAAGACAACATTCACATGGGCATGGGGGACATTCTACTGGAATGTTATGCCCTTTGGTCTCAAAAATGCCAGAGCAACATATCAAAGATCCATGATGACTATATTTCATGACATGATGCATAAGTTCATGGAGGGTTATGTAGATGATATAATTTCTAAATTCCACTCAAGGGAAGAACATCTACCCATATTAGAAAAGATATTTGTAAGACTAGAACAATTCAAAGTCAGGGAATCCAAAGAAGTGTGCATTTGGTGTACAATCAGGAAAACCATTTGGATACATAGTTTCAGCCAAAGGAATAGAGGTGGACTCAACCAAAGTAAAGGAAAACATGGAAATGGGGGCACCTCAAAATATCAGTCAAATGAGATCTCTTCAAGGAAGGATTCAATCCATTAGAAGGTTCATTTCTCAATTAGCAGAAAAATGCCACAATTTTACTCAACTCCTTCACAAGGACATAGTTTTCAAGTGGGATGAGAAATGTGAAGAAGCATTCACCTTATTGGAGAAGTACCTAATGAATCCTACAACATTAATGCCATCAATTAGAGGCAATCCATTAATATTATATATCTCAGCTATAAAACATGTATTCGGGGCACTCTTGGCTCAAGAGGATGAAGCTGGAAAGGAAAATGCCATATAATACATAAGCAAAACATTGGTGAAGTATGAGTTGAATTACACCTTCATCGAACAAGCATGTTTGGCCATAGTTTTTTCTTCCCAAAAATTACGCCATTATATGTTATCTCACAAGATTCGACTCATTGCAAAAATTAATCCCTTAAAATACCTTCTCAGCAAAACAACATTGAATGGGAGATTGGCCAAATGGGTCATGGTTCTAAGTGAATTTGATATAGAATATGCAGACCAAAAGTCTATTAATAGCCAAGTAATAGCTGATCAATTAGAAGAATCACCATTACAAGATGAACATCCAATTAAAGTGGAATTTACAGATTCTGAAATTGTTAATGTTGAAGCAAAGACATGGCAATTATATTTTGATGGTTCTTATAAGCAACATGGATCAAGAGTAGGAATACTTTTGGTTACTCCTCAAGGGTCTAAAATTCTAAAATCATACAAATTAATGTTCCCATGTACAAATAACATAGCTAAGTATGAAGCATTGGTCATTGGCATAAAGTTGGCATTATAATGGAAAGTAACAGAGCTACAAATCTATGGAGATTCCCAGTTGGTTATTAATCAAATTAATGATGAGTATAAAACTAAAGATGATAAGTTGATACCATACAAGAATATGATTGAGAATCTTCAGAAATACTTCACTCTAATCACATTTGAGTAAGTACCAAGGGATAAGAATAAAGCAATAGATGTAATGGCTACTTTGGAATCACTTCTCCAAATACCAGATCAAAGCGCTCGATATGAATTCCTGGAAGAAGAAGTTGAGCAACTCGCATTTGACCCTTCCCATCCTCATACCATTTTTTTACTAACAATTCATGAATCACCTTGGTATGGAGCCATTTACAGCTATTTGAAAGACCAAATCTTACCCTTAGACCAAACTAGAAATTGAAAGAAAATCTTTATACGCCAAGCTTCTCGCTATACCTTGATATCTGGCATGTTGCATCACAAGAGTCTAGATGGAATGCTTCTGAGATGTCTAGAGAAAGAGGAATCAACCATAGCCTTATAAGAAGTTGATGAGGGGATTTTTGGGTCACATTCAAATGGTTTAACCCTAGGTAAGAAAATTTTTAGGATAGGATATTTTTGGCCTTCTATGGAAAAGGATGCCTGTCACTTTGCAAAAACTTATCATAAATGTCAATATCATGGGAACTTGATCCACGTACCAACACAAGAGCTTCATTCTTTTACAACACCTTGGCCCTTCTATCAATATGGTTTGGATTTGAATGGATGATTTATCCACCATCTTCAAATGGTCATAAATTCATCATTGCTGCAACAGAATATTTTACCAAATGGGTGTAAGTTGTACCCTTATCCACTGCCATAGGAAAGAAAATATCCTTATTCATATTAAATCACATAATTTGTAGATATGGAGTTCCTCATTCCATCATAATTGATAGTGAAAAATATTTCAAAAATAAGGATTTGAAAGAATTATGTACAATATTTCATATGGTACATCACCCATCTTCAATATATTACCCACAAGGTAATGGGCAAGCAGAAGCTACAAACAAGAACATCCTTAAAATATTGAAGAGAACGGTGGATAATTCAAGTAGAGATTGGCACATTCAAATAAACCCTACTCTATGGGCTGATAGAATGAGCATTAGAATGCCAAAAGGAGCTACACCATTTTCCCTAGTCTATGGAGCAGAAATAGTTTTACCTTTGGAGGTAGAAATTCCATCCTTAAGAGTCTCATTGCATGGTTTACTAAGTGAAGAAGATTATAGAGTGGCTAGATTGCATGAACTAGAGATTATAAATAAAAGGCAAGAATGAGATTTTGACCAATTAAAAGTGTATCAGAATTGAATAAACAGAAACTATAACAAGCATATCAGATCAAGGGCATTCCAAATAGGTGACTTAGTGTTGTGATAAAATCCCAAGAATCAAGCAGAAAGGGAGAAGAAAGTAAAATGGGAAGAAAATTGGTTAGGACCCTTTGTGATCACTTCATCTTTTGGCACTGGCACTTACAAACTAGCTGATTGTGAAGGAGAGGAGTTGCAAGAGCCAATCAACATTATACATCTGAAAAGGTTCTACACCTGAAGAAATTAAACAAGGATAGAGAAAAAGAGTATCAAAGATATCAGATGAGAGATAATCCTATTTATTGTACATAGTCAAAAGAGATCTTGAAAATACCAAAAACATTGAAAAATAGAAAAGAGAAAACAAATAAAAAATATAGAAAAGATAAAAAATAGTGGAAAATTGAGCATGAAGAAAGCCAAAAACATTCAAAAATGATCTTAAAAAAGATGTTGTCTTGGTGAAAACCTAGAAAATAGGTGCCTTGATGATATGAAAACAAAAAAAGTGTAAAAAGAGAAAATAACAAAAAAAAGAGAAAAAAAAGAGAAAAAGTACCTTGGTGAAAACCTAGCAAATAGGTGCCTTGGTAGCAAAAAAAGGAAAAAACTTTAAAAATAGAAAAAGAGAAAATCCATTCAATCGGTGAAAACCTGGTAAACATGCGCCATTGAAAGTCCAAGTCAGTCTCATGCCTAGTGGTCATCCTTGTAAATATTGCATTCGCCAACATTTGTATATATTGCATAATAAAACCCCACAGTTGCATTTGCAAGTGCCTAAAGGTTTTGTCACTAATCCAATCTGCAAATTGTCCCAAGTCCAACAATGCAATCACATCAAATTGGGGGAAAAAATTTACTCTCTAGGAGGAAGGATTCATCAAAACAAACATTAATCTGACACCAAATCAATTCATCAAAATGCAAGTGAAACACTCAATCAAATCTAAATCCTAATCCAAATGTCATTCAAACGCAAAATTCTGATCCAAGATCTCACAAGAGCACTTATCTTTATCAAGATTAAAAGTATAAAATGGATAGAACTATACTTGAAATATGGATTTGAAAAATGGTGCAAAATTTTTCTAAGTGTTGACATGATTGATGCAATCATGTCTTTCTAGCGAATCAATGAAAGTTTTTAAACTACACAAGCTATGATGAAAGCATGATATTTTATTGATTTTTGAATGAGTGTCTTAAGGTCAAAATTTTGAAGTATGTATTATTTTTCTAAGGACATGATCATCAAAGAATCATCGAGGACATTTACATATGGGGAAATTGAGATCTTTGTTTGTTTACGCAAAAGGATACCTTGGATATTTTGATGTTAAATATCATAATACCAAAATCCACTTGCAACATAGAATCCAAAAAAATCAGTATTCGTACTCTCATGATTGGTCTCAATCAGTGACACTCGTACCAAAGATGGGAAAGCACCATGTAAAAAAAGAAAGAAGTATTCATATCATCATAGTTGAACTAGTGATGGTTGTAATAATTTCAGGATTCCAAAAAATGCTCAATGATGAATACAAGCTCCTAATTTGTGAATAGTGACAGTTAGCTGCATCCATCCAAGATTAAATGCATTTAAGTAATTTTCCTTTCTTAGTTTGAAAACATCAATTGGAAAAGAGAAAAACAAAAGGGGATGGAGTAGATCAAAAATTAAAATGCACATCAAAAACTACATGTGATAGAGTGTGTGGGACATCAAAATAAAAAATAAAAAACAAAAGGTGTTTTGCATTAGATTAAAGGCATGTGTTATATTAATTTTCAATTGTGAAAAATTTTCATCCATTTAAAACATTAACCTAAGTTCATTTAAATTAAAGTGCATTAGTTTGCATTCATTTTAGTTTGCATTCATTTTAGCCACATTCATTTTCAAATAAATCTCCCATTATCATTATAAGTCATATCCAATAAACTCATTTACTTTAGTTTAAGTTCATTCATACTCATTTTTATTAGCTCATCACATTTCATTATTCATAGAATTTCATTACATCTCATTGCATTTTATTAAGTTCATCTTAAAACATTGCATACTGTGAGAAAGACTTTCGAGGGTACCTGTTATCTATTTTGAAAGGCCTAAATCAATCAAACATTAAGAGTTTAATCTAAGCATGCAATCAAAACAAAACAAATAAACTCTAAGCTACCCACCTCAGATTGAGCCAAAAACAGGTGCACCCGAGCACTGTTTGATTTGCTCTGATGAGGGGGATGTGGGCATGCTCTCTAAGCACTTGGAGCATATTCTAAATGCATTCTAAGATGGATTGAAATCCATGAAAACCCCAAAATGGCACAAAAATAGGTATAGAACACCTGATTTGCCCCTAAGGCCTCGAGGATCCAAAAATGCTTTAAATGGAGATTAAGCTACATGATGAGTAATCTAGGATTGATTTTAAACCAAATGAGATGTGATATGATGCTATGCTATGCAAAACAACAATAAAAACTATGTTAATCCATTATTACTAAGCTATGATGAGTTAAAATGCTTGAAAGTAAACTAAATTAGAATGATTTGCTAAGATCTAACATGAAAATGGCATTATAACAATGCATGAGAATGAAAGTAAGCTAATTGATTTTTGCTCTTGAAAGGAGGGGTATTTATAGGATTTGGGAAGGAAGAATGAGTGGCCAGGATTGAAATCCTTAAGAGAGGCCAAGATTCATTCAAAGGGGAGCACATGGATTGTGCTAGTTTAGGGATCACCTCCTTGTGACAAGTGTCACAAGGGCATTGGATTGAAAGATGGGAGGAATGTGCACAATTTGGGAAATGTGCCTAAGGTCAAAGGGAGTAAGAAAGGGGTGAGGGGCTTCTTAAATGCACCATAAATGCATGTAAGAGGGATAAGGAGGCCTTAAATGCCTTAAATGCATTTCAAAAAGGGAAGCCCTCTTTGTTGACTTTGGGGTAAGCTTAAGAGTTGGCTAACCTTGTTGAGGGAATGTGACAAGGTTAAGGGAGGAATTAGGATTAGGATTAGGAGATTTTAGGATTAGGATGGGTGAAGAGGTTGGATTTGAGAAGATTCTAGAAGAGTCTAGAATTCTCCTTGGTTTTATGGAATAAAAGTTTATTCATTCCAAAAGCTTAAGTTTTGGGAATATTTATTGAAATATTTTCAATAAATATGAAATTTAAATATTTAATCTTAATTAAATATTTAGCCTTGGGATTAGGGTTAGAAAAGATGGGATTAGCCTTTTAATCGAAATTAAGAAGGGATTAGAAGATTTTGGAAGAGGTTAGTGGTCTAAAGGAAATTGGCCAAGTTTTGGGCAAAAAATAAATAAATTATTTATTTTGAGATTTTTGGTCAATTTATTAATTAAAATAATTAATAAATAAGGAGATAATGTTTAAATAAGATTTAAACATTCTTGGAAGGTATTTCTTAATTAAATATTTTAAATTAAGATAAAGGGATTTAATGACATAAAAATAAATTAATTAATTAAATAATTAATTAATTAATAAATGATGATGTCATCGGTGATTTTTTAGAAAATAAAAAATACTTTATTTTCTAAAGGTTTTTTAGGTGTCTACATTTTGCCCCTCTTTGATGCGATGCCGCAAGTGGCATGGCGTCAAAGACAAGAAAATAAGATGCCCAAGGCTAGAATTTAGAGGAATAAGGGATTGTGCCCCCTCGAGAAAATAACACAAGGAATAAACGTTGTGGAATTTTCTCGAAAGGAAATAGAGAAGGAACAACTGAGGAAGCAGGGGAGATAAATAACCAAACTTCCAAGAGCAAAGATGGGTGAATGCAAGATGAGATGAAATGCAAAATGCAGGATGCAACTACATGAGGATGCAAGATTAATCTATATGATGCAAGATGTAGGGGATTTGGGGAAGCTCCATGCTTTAGATCTTTTAGAGAGCACAACCTAGTTTGATATAGCAATGCTAGAGACCTGCCAAGGATACTAGGATCACGAGGCCTTGTCACCAGTGTTGCATAAGACAGACGCTAAAAAGACACGCAGGGTTGCCCCAGCATCACACATGAGCCCAGAGGAAGCATGGTGGAAACGATGCTGAAGAAACCACAAACACACGACTGACTCACAGGCAGAAGCAAAAGATCAAAAGACCTTGCCCCAGATTATCCTCATTCGCTACACACCATGATATAAAGGATCGTGGTGACTTTGAGTAGAGAACAACGAGAAGCCGTAAAAGATTAACAAGACCCAAAGGACAAAATCCAAGGTCAAAATGATAACTCCAAAAAGACATCCTTTGCCAAGGAGAGAGATTTGATTTGATTGATGGTGGGAAGATTGGTCTGAACGTGTGGAAGGATACATCGACACGGACTTGGTGTGCTTGGTGGAAGATTAAGTCAGACAAGGAGGATACAACTGAGGGGACCCGTGATTAGGCTTAGGTCAGACAAAATAGAAGCATACATCTGTGCGGACCCGATGTTGATGGGGAGAATGCTATGTTGCTAATTGGAAAATGATGAAGTTCAAAGATGGTCATGATGATCAAGGATAGTTGACAATTGATGTTGCTGAAGTGCGAGGTTGGGTAGGACAAGATTTTTGATCAAATACTGCTACAGGACTAACGAGGATATGTACAACAAGACAATGACAAGGGCCAACTAACACAAAGGATGGGACCTAAAGAAACATATGTACAAATGAGCTTAGGTGGAGACACGATTGACGCTATGGTACAAGACTCAGGATTAGGATGTACAAAGAACCTCGGGATGAAGCTGAAAAACTCCAAAGATATGCAAGAGGATGCCCCAGTAGGGCTGGAAGGCCAAGATGGACTGGTGATGGATGATGTGTCCTAAAATGACACGGATTTGGGAAGGACATATCCCAACGATGATGATTGGATTGAGATCAAGGCTTGCTACAAGACTAAGGATTTGGATTGGATGGATTGGCTTGATCTTGGATGTTGGATAGCTAGAGGATGTGGATAGGATTGCAAGATTGCTAGAAGACTACTAGGAATAGTTGGATATGGATGGATGGCATTGGATTGCATGAAAGGTAGCCTATAGCTAGATACCAATGACAAGGGAAGATACTGGGTGATGGAAAGATGGAAGAAATGCTTAGGATGAGGATGATGGAATTGCTACGAGATTTGGATGGAGGAAGATTTGGATTTGGATGGAGGAACTGCTTAGGAGACTTGGATGACAAATTTTCTTGAGGATTGGATAGGGGAATGCTTGGGGAGATTGGATGGCAGATTTGCTTGAGGATTGAAAGATGGATGCTGGAGGAACTGCTAAGGAATCTGGATAGAGAAAAGCTCAAGGATTGGATGGTGGATTTTCTTGAGGATTGGATAGAGGAATGCTTGGGGAGATTGGATGGTGGATTTGCTTAAGGATTTGGGAGATGGAAGATTTTGGATGAAAGATAGTCTCCAAGGAATATGTCACCAAGGAATGAGATGCCCCCTGCTTAGAATAGTTCATGTATTTCAGAGGCATTAGGATGGGGTATGATTGGACAGAAGATATGCTGATAAGAGGATGAGGAAGGTAGATGGAAGATAGGATGAATGGATTGGATAGAGGATATGTAGCTGAAAGGTGTGATGGATGCCAAGAAGGTGCCCAAAAGCATGTATACCTGGTAGTCTTTGTTTTGTCATCAAGATCCAAAGGAGGATGGAGGTGAGAGACAAATGGGATGGAGGAGATGTTGGATAAGAGGTGATAGAAGGGAATGGCCCCCCAACTGTAGAAAGGAATTGGGGGGACCCTACGCATGACGCCTGTTTGCCAGGTTTTCACCATGGTACTTGTCCAAGGCACTTGAATTGCCAAGTTTTCACCATTAGATGAATGTTTTTCTCTTTTCTTTTTTTTTTTGATACTTTTCTCTTGATTTTTTCCAATTTTTTATGGATTTTCTAATTTTCTGCTGACTTTGTGCTAATCTTTCACTGATATGCTGATTGATTTTTGACTTTTTGTTGATTCTCTGATTTGATACTACCTTCTGATTTGATGCTAACTTTCTGATTTCGCTGACCTGCTGATTTCTCTGATTTGTCGCTGACTTTCTAATTTTGTTGACCTGCTGATTTCTCTAATTTGTCAATGACTTTCTTCATTGATCTTTCTG
Source organism: Chamaecyparis obtusa (assembly GCA_027943335.1). NCBI lineage: Eukaryota > Viridiplantae > Streptophyta > Pinopsida > Cupressales > Cupressaceae > Chamaecyparis > Chamaecyparis obtusa. Next base: position 526,961 of record BSBK01008145.1, read on the forward strand.
ATGTGCTTGGATGTTAGTACAACTTTGTTAGGATAGAGGAATTAGGCAAAGGCATGGATGAGATGGGGTAGATGGGAGATATGGTGGTAGAAAGTGTTTAGATGGAAGGATGGAAAGTGATCGTGATAGGGGGATGTTGTTAGGACCAACATTGGCACATGTTGCGAAGAAGGTGGCTAAAGTTGATGGGACATGGAAGATAGAGGTGGATGTGATGGAGGGTTTATGCTAGGAAATTTTGAATCTTTGGGACCCAAAATAGATTTAGGAGATGGAGGAGAAGACTGAGTAGCTAGGGGATTAGCAACTTTGGATGCCATTGTGGATGTTTCTTTTAGATGGATTACATCTTTTTGCTTTGGGATCCACATCATTTTTGCTTTAGCTTTGGTGGGCCTTTGTGGCCATTGGTATGCATCAGGTTTTGTTTTTGCTTTGCTCGGCCTTTGCGGCCATTGGGATGATTTGGATTGCTTGATTGGATTTTGCTTTGGTTGACCATGTCGTTTAGACTGGACATGGCAATCCTTAGATCTTTGTGGATGTGTCCCTTTATTCATATTGGATATGGCATTCAAATTGTGGGGAGCATCGGAATGAATATGAGGAGATGTGCGAGATGGAGGAAATATGGATGGAGAGATGAAAGGAGATTGGTAGATAGGATATGTGGGAATGTGCCTTTGTTGATCTTGACTAGGGATGCTTGGATTTTGGATGAAGGTCTGAGTAGGATAAGATGGGGGATGATATTTTGGGATGTAAGGGCCCAAAATGGATTTGGTATGTGGAGGATATGTGTTGGTATATTTTGGGACATAGGGACCCAAAATGGATTTGGAGGATGGAGGAATGTGATAGGTTGTCTTTGGTTGTAACGATGGAGGAGGAGGAATGGCGTTGTATGCTTTGGAAGATGTGATGGTGGGTTTGGAAGGATGCTTGAATTTAGCTTTAGTTGTACCAACATTTCTGGAGGAAGTGCCTTCTTCTGATGTGTGACTAATTCCACATAACTTTGGATGTTTCTTGTCTTGGATAGGCTCCAGATTTCCTTGTTCATGGATGCCTAGGCCTTTGCCTTGATAATTCCATTTCTTGAGCATTTTATCCAAACAAGGATATTTCTGACTTGGGGAATATGATAAACATCTAGTTTCTAGTTCCCTAATGGAAGATATGAAACTAATTTCTTCTGCTTCAAGTGGACTACCTTTGACAAATGTAAGTGATCCAAGAGGATAGAGTGATGGTTGTGGGATAGTTTGGATTGGAAGATCCTCAAGAGGAGAGGATAGGATGGTGGGATTTTGACTAGGATTGGGAGATGGTAATAGATCTTCAGTTGGAGAAACTGGGATGATAGGATCTTGGATTGGAAGAATTGGGATTGTAGGATTTTGGATTGGGGGTGATGGAAGCAATAGAACATGTGATGGGGGAAGTGAAGGGATTGGATCTTGATTTTCTTCTGTGAGTATTTCAACATGCTTTTGGAAAAGATCTTGACATGATAGGATTTGTGTGGATAGAGTGATGGGGGATGTATGGATGGACTCATCAGAGGGGGTGAATGGAAGGATGGGAGATTTTGTAGCTGTGATGTCTGGAAGAAGGAAGAACTCTTCAGATGGTATGGATGAACAGATGGAAGATTTTGTAGCTGTGATGGTAGGAAGAGGGGTGAATTCATGAGGCTCATTACATATGCTTTGGATAACACTAGGAGGAGGTAATGTTGGTGGGGATTGGATGAAAGCTTTAGATGGAAGGGACTCAATGATGCTAGGAGATGGAAGAGGATCAATAAGTGGGATGTATGGAAGATAGATAACAAATGGGAGTGATGGATGGGCCTCATCAATTATGGTTTCACATAAAGGTTTGAGATGGCTTGGCTCTTCAAATTTAGGAGTGGGATTTGTTTTTGGCTTCCTTGTGAAACTCCTTGGAGACTTCCGGTTTGGAGGAGGTGAGGGGTTAGAATGTGTAGAAGATGGGGAGCTTGGATGGTCCTCACATGAAGGTGGGGTGGAAGATTTTGAACTTTCTTGAGGGGATGATGGTGCTAAAGAGGTAGAGGTGATGGATCGAGGTATGGGATATGAAGTGGTTTGAAGGATGCACTCTTCTTGTGGGAGGGGATTCTTAGAAATGTGGTTTGGAATAGAAGATGGTGGATTGAGATAGGATGGAGGATTGGGAAAAAGGATTGGAAGACTTGGTGTTTGGTTTTGAAAGGGTTTTGGAGGATAAGTGGATGGAGGTTTTAGATAAGGGAAGTAGCGTGAAGTGTTTCGAAGGGATGGTGGTGATTGGGATATGACCATAGCAGGAGATGGAGGTATGCAGGATGCATATGGAGGATGTGTAGGTTTAAGATAGAGATAATGTGTGGATGGATAAGATAATGGATTTGCCTTGCCAAGGACATGAAAGGGAGTGCTAGTGGATAAGCGTGAAGGCATGATAGGATATTTTGGAGGAATGATTGGATGCTGGGGGATGTTTGGAGCAAACTTGCTAAGATTTTCAAAATATGCATCATGATCTACAAGGCTTTCATAATCTTTGGGATAGGATGGATTGAGGGGAGAGACATAATAACCAAACTCATCATAATAGTTTTGAGACATGCTGATTTTCGGATGAGTTGGATAAGGATGAAGGACGAAGATGGATTGGAAGACTAAGACTCAGATTGGAATGACTGGCAGGATCAGATTGGGATTGGATTTGGCTCAAGATTGGAAGAAAACTGACTTTAGAGGAAGACAGACAAGGGGATGGGGGATGACCAAGATGACTCTGCTAACCTAAGATAGGATGAAAGGATGACAAGATTGGATTGGATATGACTAGAAGACCATGATTTGAGTTTCTAAAAGCCTTGGACATTTTTTGGATTTTGGGAGGATTTGGACTGACATGGCTATTCTGAGTATCCTGAACCAAGTTTTAGATCAATTTGATGTTTTCCAATGGCAAAGGATAGATTTCAATAAAGATTTTCAAAAAAAGCAATCTCCGCAAGGGACAAAGAAACCTTGCGGATACAAGCAGGATGACTGACTCTAATAAAGCTTTGAAAGTGTATGTTCCAACAATGTTTTCATGGAGTTTTGACTGTCAAGCACTTCAAACAGATCTACCTAAGGAAGGTGAGTATCAAAATCGCTTGCCCACAGCTTGGTATCCCCTAGAAGGGAATACAAATGGTGAGTAATCTTGAGGTGATCCGGTAAACCCCTTGGATCGGTCCTTGCACAAGGATTTTGATACTTTCAGATGTGGATAGGGTAGCCTCTATTTTATCAGGTTTTTAATAGTTCCGTGGAGTCTCCATACCCAGTTATGCTGACCGCCTGTGACTCACTTAAGAGCCTAGCCAACAACACTAGGGGAGGAATATTTACCTTTCCCCAGACATTTGTATTTGGCACAAGACGCCCGGTGATTAGGAGATGTAAGTGAGTACTTTTTGCCTTCACTTTATTTATATACCGGCCAGGGGGGATACCGGTTTGAGGTCATTCTTTGAGGAGGAAGCGCTTTTCTCCCTGGACGTGCCTCGCTAAAAGTAGAACAAGTGAACTTGTCCGAGTCCAAATGTTCTACGTTGCTTACTTTAACAAGGATTATACAAAAAATGTAAAGCTCCTAGATGCACATCAAGCAAGTTTATTCATTTTTCCAAATTGATTAAGTGATGTTTGAACTTTGAAAATGAAGACACACGTGCTTAGATTTTGATTTGTTCTTTCTTCAAAACGTAAATGATTTGAGTGGTTGCAAGTTCTTTCCTTTTGGGCATTCAAGATTGATATTTGCGAGTTTGATTTAGGAACTTTGAAAATGTGATTTGTTTTATCTTTAGATCATTCAAGATTGTGTTCATTTACTTGCTTTTGAAATCTGAAACAAGAGAGGGAATAGAGTGTTTGTTCCCCTTAGTGCATTCAAGATTGGGTTTGATTTTCAAAATGACAGTGACACTTTAGGACCTAAGTTCTTTCCTTTAGTTTCATTCAAGATTGAGTTTGACCTTTTGTTTGCAAAATAAAAAATAAATCCAGTCCCAGACAGAAAAACACCAAAAAGCGACACTGTCCAGCTTATAGGCGATGCTGGAAAGTGCAAAGGAGACATTTCATTCTTACAGGTGACATTCTGTACCCTTGCAGGCGACAGATAATTATGCAAAGGTGTGATTTCTTTATGCAAGGCATGATTTCTTTCTGTAAAGGCGTGATTTCTTTCTTTAAAGGCGTGATTTCTTTCTTCGAAGGTGTGATTTCTTTCTGCAAAGGCGTGATTTCTTTCTTCAAAGGCGTGATTTCTTTCTGCAAAGGCATGATTTCTTTTTTCAAAGGCATGATTTCTTTCTTTGAAGGCGTGATTTCTTTCTTTGAAGGCGTGATTTCTTTCTGCAAAGACGTGATTTATTTCTGCAAAGGCATGATTTCTTTCTGCAAAGGCGTGATTTCTTTCTACAAAGGCGTGATTTATTTCTTCAAAGGTGTGATTTCTTTCTGCAAAGGTGTGATTTCTTTACATTTAAACGACAGAAGAAGAAGTAGAAGCAGAATAGAAGTTATCGCTGGCAGAAATCTACCAGTAACCAGGCGTGAAAACAGTGTCTGTAGGCGTGATTTGATTTCTTCAAGGCGTGATTTATTTTGTCAGAGGCATGATTTCATTACTGTAGGAAAAATTTCTTTTTTTGAAGGCATGATTTCTTCCGTTTCCTGCGATAGAGAGGGAAAAAGTTGTGATTTGATCAAGCTGATTGTGGTTTGAGTCCCACCGGGCATGCCAGAATGTGAGCAAGACTTTCGAGGGTACCTGTTATCTATTTTGAAAGGCCTAAATCAATCAAATGTTAAGAGTTTAATCTAAGCATGCAATCAAAACAAAACAAATAAACTCTAAGCTACCCACCTCAGATTGAGCCAAAAATAGGTGCACCCGAGCACTGTTTGATTTTCTCTGATGAGGGGGATGTGGGCGTGCTCTCTAAGCACTTGGAGCATATTCTAAATGCATTCTAAGATGGATTGAAATCTATGAAAACCCCAAAATGGCACAAAAATAGGTATAGAACACCTGATTTGCCCCTAAGGCCTCAAGGATCCAAAAATGCTTTAAATGGAGATTAAGCTACATGATGAGTAATCTAGGATTGATTTTAAACCAAATGAGATGTGATATGATGCTATGCTATGCAAAACAACAATAAAAACTATGTTAATCCATTATTACTAAGCTATGATGAGTTAAAATGCTTGAAAGTAAACTAAATTAGAATGATTTGCTAAGATCTAACATGAAAATGGCATTATAACAATGCATGAGAATGAAAGTAAGCTAATTGATTTTTGCTCTTGAAAGGAGGGGTATTTATAAGATTTGGGAAGGAAGAATGAGTGGCCAGGATTGAAATCCTTAAGAGAGGCCAAGATTCATTCAAAGGGGAGCACATGGATTGTGCTAGTTTAGGGATCACCTCCTTGTGACAAGTGTCACAAGGGCATTGGATTGAAAGATGGGAGGAATGTGCACAATTTGGGAAATGTGCCTAAGGTCAAAGGGTGTAAGAAAGGGGCGAGGGGCTTCTTAAATACACCATAAATGCATGTAAGAGGGATAAGGAGGCCTTAAATGCCTTCAATGCATTTCAAAAAGGGAAGCCCTCTTTGTTGACTTTGGGGTAAGCTTAAGAGTTGGCTAACCTTGTTGAGGGAATGTGACAAGGTTAAGGGAGGAATTAGGATTAGGATTAGGAGATTTTAGGATTAGGATGGGTGAAGAGGTTGGATTTGAGAAGATTCTAGAAGAGTCTAGAATTCTCCTTGGTTTTATGGAATAAAAGTTTATTCATTCCAAAAGCTTAAGTTTTGGGAATATTTATTGAAATATTTTCAATAAATATGAAATTTAAATATTTAATCTTAATTAAATATTTAGCCTTGGGATTAGGGTTAGAAAAGATGGGATTAGCCTTTTAATCGAAATTAAGAAGGGATTAGAAGATTTTGGAAGAGGTTAGTGGTCTAAAGGAAATTGGCCAAGTTTTGGGCAAAAAATAAATAAATTATTTATTTTGGGATTTTTGGTCAATTTATTAATTAAAATAATTAATAAATAAGGAGATAATGTTTAAATAAGATTTAAACATTCTTGGAAGGGATTTCTTAATTAAATATTTTAAATTATGATAAAGGGATTTAATGACATAAAAATAAATAAATTAATTAAATAAATAATTAATTAATAAATGATGATGTCATCGGGGATTTTTCATAAAATAAAAAACACTTTATTTTCTAAAGGTTTTTTAGGTGTCTACACATACAACTAGTTTATTTCATGCATTATCTTTTATTAGGTTGCATTCATATTAAATCATTCACCAAGTCATTAAAGTTCATTGCATTAGTTGCATTCATTGATTAATCATTATCATTAAATAGCATTATTTCATCATTAAGACATTTACAAACATTGCATTGCATTCATTCTACATCATTGCATTTTTAAGATCATATCATTAGTACATTGCATTGTTCATTTAGGTGCATTCATCCAAATTCATTCATATAAAGCATTACAATATATTCACATTTATATCATTTCTAATTACATCTAGAATCATTAATTCATTCATATCATTAATCATTAAAGCATCCAATTTCATAATTGCATCCATCACATTTTGCATCACATTTATATACCATATATTCATTGCATTTATTATTCATCCATATCATCAAATAAATACATTCATAAGTACCATTACATTGCATTAATCATTAAACCCTAGCATCATCATACAACATTAAAACATGTGACATATGCATCCATCTACTCTATGTCATAAATAAGACAAACATTTGCATCAATAGAAAAATTAGACATGTGCATTCATATCATAAGCTACATTTGAGAAAAGGCATAAACCTAAAGTATATAGAGATAGAATCATATAGATCTGCATATCATATAAAGCACCTAAAAATGAAGTCCAACACATGATGACATCATATAAAGTAAACCTAACAACTGCATATCAAAGTCCATAGTATAATCAAAACTAACAGTATCTGGAAATCAAAGTCTATCAAAAATATCAACAAATATCAAAGCATGCGTAATATCAACTAATCAAAGAATAATGTGAGTCTAATGTCTCGAGATAAAAAATGAATCATCATATACATCAAACAATAAAGTATCTCATATAAAAAATAGGTCAACTGCTAGAATCACGAGCACCATCAGGACCATGATACACATCTGGAGCTCTACTCGAGCTAGCTTGTAAACCATGCTAACTCATAGCAACCAGGAAGGTCTACATCATTGAACTCAGCTGAGTAACATGTTGTCTCATCTCTGACATCTCAAACTGCAATGATCTGACATCTGAGGCCAAGGATAGCACAAAAGTCTATTCTAGTACTTGTGTGGGTGGAGCCTACGACATAGCCTGAACAGGTGGCGTCTGTGGAGGTGCCATAGAAGAATATGGGATGGAAGAAGATGGAATGGAAGGAGACAAAGATGGAATGAAAGAAGAAGGAGATGGAAGAACCGAAGAAGATGGCATAGAATAAGCAATAGGAGCCTGTACTGGAGGAGCTTTTGGAGGATCCTGTGGTGGTGTTGGTGGACCCTGTGCTTGATCTAACAATATCTGTGTGGCCTGAGCATCCACGTTGGCCATAACTTGATCACCCAACTTTCTAAAAACTCTCAACTGGTGTTGGCCCCATTTGGCCAATCTATCATACCAACCTGGGGTAGAGCTTTGTAAGGTCCACCTCGAACTCTAACCCAACCATCCCTCATCCAAAATCAGCCACCTGTAGGAGGAATCTATGCATCAATAATCATTGAGATAAAAACCCTACCCCCTCTATCCACTTTCCAACCTCATCATCCCTGACAACCTCATCTTCAACCTCTCCCCCCACCATCATCATCTCCACCATCATCATCTAACTCCTCCTCGATGCCTAAAACTCTCTCGACATGATCAGTAAATCTTAGAAAAGGGTTTCAATCAAACCACTCGGCATAGTCATCGGTCATACCATCATCAACGATATGATTACGTATATCCCACACAAGGTGGGGTAGCTATAACAAATCCTGGAGAGTTGTCATGAAATCTAAGGGCCCCAGAGAGACCTCTCTACCTATACATGGGTGTATAATACTAAACCTTGAGGCATGCCCTGAACCTGACCATATTATCTCAGAACCCTCTAAAAAAAATTGGTCAATGATCAGTGGTGTACACCCTATCATCCACTATCGAATACACATGAAAGGTAACTCGGTCACATCCTTAGGTCATGCCTCACATCCGATATGTTTCTAATAAAATAATTTTTAAAAAATTTTTACGCAGAAATTTTTGGCCTTTGTCAAAGTTCAAGTTGTAAATTGAACCTTGAACTTTGAACTTGAACCTGCCAGCTCAAGGTTCAAAGTTCAAAATGCATTTTTCCTAAGAGTGTCATGGCAACACAAGTTAATTCGTCGTGGTCATGTGTTCCTTTGTAATTGGTAAAATGAACTTTGAACTTTGAACCTCCTCTTTTATGGTTCAAAGTTCACATTTCAATTTGCACTTTGACAACTTTGTATTGAAATCTTCCAAGTCAAGGCTTTAGTATCATAGTTCAAAAAATTATGAGCTTGTCATAGATGTCCCAGGGGTCCACCACAGTTGTCAAGTGTGTACGTTAAATAAAATATTGTGAATCTTGTACTTTGAACCTAATATTTATGGTTCAAAGATCAGATTTCCAAATGTAATAATACCAAAATAAGAAGCCGTGAGACAAATCATTGCATAATGACATCAAAGCGATTGATGTGACTCGAAGAGTGGCGCCAGCTCAGCTCAAGGGATTTCCTTACCGAAATGGAACATGTATAATAGGTTGATAGCATTTATTGTGGCAAAAAAAATTATTGCATGGCAGTTCTCTCGAGTTGATGGAAATCGAAGCAAGTGTTTGTATTTATTTTCCCACCACTTTTGTCTCTTCATTCTGCTTTGCTTATCTTTTGGAGGCATCTTGGAGCGGCGAGGTAAAATTTTCAAGAAGAAGAAAAATGGTGAGTTCTACAACAACCTTGGCCCTGTGTTTCCTTTAAGCTTCTTCATTTTAAAAAGAAAAGATTTGGGTTCATAGGAATTTTGCAAGATTTTGTTTCAATATGTCTTCTTCCAAGGTAACATTCATAAAGGAGAATAAATTTTCTCCTATCAATAGTTCCCTTCCTGAAATGAGAGATACTATGATAGTGGATGATGATATTAGGGAAATTATGAAAAGATTGAGAAAAATAGAAGGTGAGGCCATAGCTACTAGGATTGTAGGGAGTGGTCCATTAGAAGCAGTCAGTTTCCTTGAAGTACTTCCATGCCCAGAATTAGTGATGGAATGTCGTAATAGGTATAATAGGTCTAAGAGATGTATTAACAAAGAAAGGGGTGAAGTTCTAGTGACTATAAAAAGAGAAGTAATAATGGTTGTGTTTAAGATTCCATCAGTAGAGGTTTATGGGGATTGGAGTATTGAAAAATCCCTAGCAGACTTTGATCAAAATAAGAGAGAATATAGAAACAACATAGCTAGAGATTGGCTGTTAAACCCAAAAAAAAGGGGGCTCCTGTTTACCTAGGCCCCTTAGGAAAGATCATTTGTTCAGAGAAGTAAGAGATATAACAATGATGTTAAACAGAGTAAAAGGTAACCCTGTAGATACCAACTGGGAGGACTAGATGTACATTTTTGTGCAGGCCATTTTAGACGTGGCTAATGTCATTGATTGGGCTGAAATTATAGCAAAAAAATTGCTTGAAAGTTTATCCCAACTAGCCTTGATTTCAAATTTCTATATGTCTTCATACCTCTTTTATATCCTTACTATCTGTAGAACTTGGGATGGTCTGTCACATGAAGAATGGAATAGTAGCATGACTATTTATGAGTATCATCCCCTATTACAGAAGAGAAGAAATCCCTTAGATTTCAAGAAAGTACATGATACCTTTATGTCCAAACTTGTTTTTGAGTTAAGATAAAAGTCTAGTTGTAGGATGTATGAAGAAGCGATGGAGTTTGTGAAGATTTATGATAGCTTTTATATTCAATTCCATACTTTTAGTTATTTGAGAGTGGGAGGTTTCAATGATGATCCTCTGAAACTTCCCAGGTACTATTTAGACAAGTGTATTTTACTAGAGGTAGGGAGACAGTTGCTAATGGTGGAAAAGAAGTACAGGGTTAAACGAGGTATCAGTGCCTTCTTCCCACTAGAATTTGGGCATTACCGATTCAGGTTAATGCATGATTTTTCCTTCTTGATAAATGAACTGAAAGAAATGAATCTTCAACCATACCAGGCTAGGAACTATTATGACAGCAAGGGTTTTGTGGAGAATCATTTCAGAGTTGATGCTATGCTCCTTCATCAACCAAACCTAGAAGACTTATGGGATGATTGCACAGATGAAATTGAAGTCACAAGGAGACTGCACTTCAGGTTTTCTCTAACACAAATTGCTACTTTAAAACTTCCTTTCAACATTAGAAACATAAGGGATGAAGATGAAAGTGTATTAGAATCATAATGCATGGCATCAAGTGCGGAATTTATGACTAGAAAAGTTGATTGGACTAAAAGGGAGGAGGAAGATATAAAGTTTTTGACTAAGGAGGTTTTCAAAAGAACAAAACAATGGCTTAAATCTCAAAGGAAGAATAATCAAGTAGCCCCTGCGTTGAGAACCAGAAAAAGTATGAGAAAAAAATTGAACCTTCTCCTATCTCAACTAACAAGATTGAACCGTTACTATCTGTAGGTAACACATATCCTCTAGAAGTCCCTAACATTGAAGATTCAGAACTAGTTTCTGATGGCACTGTAAAGTTTACCAGGTGGAGAGGTAAAATAAGCGAGAAATTGGACTCAACTTTCTGCATTGTTCTTGATTTAGATACAGAGTAACCCAGTGTAAAGAAATTAAAGAGACTGAAAAGAAAAAAAGATCCAACCATGGATTCAATATCAGTAGGAGTTAGTGGGAATCTAGGTCAACAGGACTCGATTACTCCAACCAACCTAGGTAGTGAGATCTCCTTACAGAATGCAAGCCCAAAGAATCCTAATTGGTTGGACTTATCTATGAATAAGAAGAGGAAAATTGCTCCTACTTCAAATCCTATTGGAGACCTAGTCAGCAAGTATCTCAGAAAGTCTCCAAGGTCAAAGAAGCCAAAGATAAAATCTATGGTTGACGTAGACCCAAATATAGGTCATTAGGTTGCTGAAATATTCAAGCCTAATTCAAATAAGGCTAGTGCCGAGGTCACTATACAAGATTTTAATGTAGAGAAGATAGACCTAGGGGTGGCTTCCAGGGTAGCGAACTTGAAGATTTTGAACTCTACAAACAAAAAGATCAACCACTAAGTACTGAAAGATGCAGAAGACAAAGCCAAACTGAAACAAGCTCTATGTGAGATGGCCAAATACATTCAGTAGTTGCAGAACCCTATTCCACAGCCTCTAGCAATGGTCCCTTTGAATCTAGATGTTAAGTCACCAGATAATGAGAAGTTTCTTGACCAAGTTCACAAGGAAAGGTTGCTATCTAAAGCATTTTACAATTGGATGGGAGAAGTTGGTGAAAAAGTCACCTATTTTGCATGGACTTATGAAGATATAACTAGGAGGTCTTCCTCTCTGGTATCTACTATCAAAGATAATATCAAACTCTGGGAAGGGAAGAGAGATGGCTTGGAAATAGAGATAACCAACCTGGATGAGGCTTTTGTCTATGGTATAGAAAATTTTTAATTGAGAAAGTAATACCTAACACTGATGCCAGTCTCTTATTTGTAGCTAAGGTTAATGAAGAATGGTGATGTAGAATTTTTGATCAAGGTATTGAGGAATCCAGACAAATTATGAAGGCACTAGCCTGTGTTGCAGAAGTTCTTAGCAACCATATTGATTGCCTCTACAATCTAGCCAAGAATGAAATTAAGGTTGGAATTGATGTAGCAAAAATGCGAGAATCCTTCATAGAAAAGGCACAGGGATTAAAAGATGCTAAAGAAATGGTGGCCCATGATTGCTCAATCATATCCTAGGTGCAATCACTGACAATCCTCAGTGATGAACATATAAAGACACTAGAGACCAAGTTGGAATAGTTGCAAAATTGTAAGTGTATCTAGGAGTAGAGGCTTGATCTAGTTTCTTCATCGAACCAAGTGGTGCTGGAGAAATTCATGGCGGCCTTTGAGGAGCAGAGTTCCATGCACAAAGAAGCTAACGCTATCACCAGTGCAGATGTTGTGAAAAGCCAATTAGTTAATTAGTCCCTAATAGGGCGATTCCAAGTAGTTTAGGGATTTAGTTAAATTTTCCTTTTATAGACTATTAGTTATAAAACTGATGAAGCCCTACGCGACTATATATTAATTTTTGAGGGACCTTGAAAGGGCCAGTTCTCTAATTTTAGAAAAAATGAGTTATTTTGATATTTACTATGAATACTTTGGAGATGAATGGTTTTATTTTGAATTGGAACATATGATATAATATTAGTTGATTTATAGAAGATAATAGTATCTCTCTTGGATCAGTTGGTCTGACTGTTGCATGTATTTTAATTTTAGTTGGAATCGGATGCATGTGTTGCTTTGATCTGTATTTATGTTTTGTGACCATTTCTCCATTCTTCACCTTATTTTTGTATTTGTTGAATCAATCATTTAGGGAATGTTTTCGGATAATCTTAGTCAGTTGGCTTAGATGAATGTGGATCTTTTCTTGGAGTATTGAATATTTCTAAAAATGATTTTATATGAGGAACTGAAAAGCCTTTCTTGCTTTCAGGTCAAAAGTATTCTTTTTCTTATGATTTTTCATTCTTTTCAAATAAATGGATTGTAAGGATTGATCTTTATATAAGGTAGCTTCTCCTTTAATTGCAGAGAGTTTAGTTGTGAGTGACTAACTCAACTGTTGTATTATTTTTTCTTTGTGATTGGGTAAGAGAATTCGAGGATAGTTATAATTTTTGATAAGAAGGAAAATCTGTATACTAACAGATTTTTGGTGACTCTACTGGGGAGACACTAACGATTTGACCAAAGCTTAGATCTTTTGTTTTAATGATTAATTATGGTGCTATCTACTGATGTAATTCCTGGTCAGCAAGAAGTTCTCCCAGTGTTACAACCTAACCTTCACTTCACAGATACCCAAGAAGACATTATTGTTGATCTTAATGCAGGGGCTTGGAATCTGAGAATGAGTGGTCCATAATATCAAAAAGTCATGTTAGTTATTGAAGAAGAAGAAGAAATTGGAGAGTGGCTAAGAGGTTTACCTATAGCTCAAGAAGCAGTTGTAGTGGAAAAAGTGGTTCAAAAGCCTTAAAGTTAGGTCTTTCTTTATCTATACCTCTATTTCAATTTTAATCAATAAGCTGGTGGAGAAGAGGTACACAAGAGGTGATAAGGCAAAAGGTTTAGTTGATGAAGATTTTGAGGCACTAAAGAAGTTGAACTTCACACTTAATATCCCTATGAGAAGGAAGTTTCAAACTACTAGTAGACCATCTTCACCTACCAAGTTAACCTCATCCATTTCTAGTTTTCAAGCCCTCACATTATCTAGTACATTAGTCCCATCTCTTTTTAATCCTCAACCTCTAAATTTTTCTCTACCAATCATGGCCCAAAACTAGCCTTGGAGAGCTCAGGTTGGTCCCCTTGATATAACCAATTTTAATTTACAAGCTTTGCCCAAAGGAGCTAGAGATGTTCTACCTAAGTTTAGTGGAGATGGAAGAGTTTCCCTGAGTGATCATATTAATGCGTTCAATACTGCATGTAGCATTATAGGAGTGGGTTCAGAGGATGTTTCTATTTGTCTTTTTGTTCTGACATTAAATGAAGCCACTACAAATTGGTTTTGTCATATTCTCAATGGCTCTATCAACTTGGAATGCCATAAGAATAACCTTTGAAGCTCATTTTAAAGCTACAGATGATGAACATTATTTATTATTGCAACTCTCACAGTTAAAGAAGGAGATGCACGAACCAATGTGTGAATTTATTGCCAAGTTCAATAAACTATTGCAACAAATTCTAAATGCTCACCATCCTAGTAATGAGAACAGAAAAGGTTTGTAAATGCTATGCCTCCAGATATCAGTTTTCATCTAAGATGAGGTAGGGTAGCCGATTTGGCAGTTGCCCAAGCATTGGCAGTGGAACTTGAAGATGATATGATAACTGTTGGTAAATGGAGAAGAGAGGTATAGACTCCAAATAGTCAAGAATCTACATCTGAATCTATTGATCCTATTGTTCAAAGACTAGTAAATGACATGATTACCCTTAAAAGGAAATTATTGAAGTCCACTCTTGCTTTATATCAAGATATTCCTAGGAAGTATGGAAACCAAGGAATAGGGAGTTATGGAAAATAGGCGAATGCTTTGCCACACTAGCCGAGACTTCAGATTGAAGCACCTCCCGCTAAGAGTAACATGTGTATCTTTCATTTGACTGATGAGCATGATGGTGATTCTTTCCCTGAGATAGTGTGATACAAAAAAATGGAAGCCAACAAAGAAACTATTGTGGAAATCCCTAGCAATGAAGAGAACTCTGGAGGACCTGGCAACTCTATGAGTTACTATCTCGAGTATGAGTTTGATTTAGACTGAGGTGGTGACATTCTTACAACTCTGGAGGAACCTTCATGTTTAGTGCTTACCTGAGGTCAAAAAGGTGGCCAAATTAGTAGTCGTGCTTCATCCCCTTTCCAAGGAAAGAAAGATAAAGAACCAATGAGTCCAGCTAGTAGCAGCGCTAAGACTCCAGGGGGGAACCGATAGGAGTAAAAATCCTTAAAAGGTCAGACTCTTCTCTAAGCCCACTTTTGATTTCATAGAGTTATGTAAGTCTTCTAAAATCCAAATATCTCATGCCGAATATTTGAAGTCAAATCCTGGTGAATTAGATAAATTGGTAGCTTATGTGAGGGGCTCCTCTCCTATCGTGCAGTCCAGTCAAACAAATGTTGTGTCCACTAGTGAGATCCCTGTAGATTCTAAGATTAAACAACACGAAGTTAAAGAACCTATTATCAGTCCTGAATCCTCAGTATCCACTCATGTAATAGGGAAACTTGAGCCTTTCTACATTTCTTTGTACATCCATGGTCATAAACTTAGCAATTGCATTATAGATTCTGGAGCCTCTGATAACATCATGCCCTCACCAGTAGAAAAAGCTCTTGATTTTCCCTTAACAAAAAATTTTGGTAGGTGTTACTCCATGGATTCTAAGTAAGTCCCTTTGCTTGGTCAAATCAAAGATGCTCAAGTTGCATTAGTAGATTTCCCTGACAAGAGGCTCAAGTTGACCATCTTGGTTGCTGACATACCAGCCAGTTATGGTATGCTCTTGAGCAGAACCTTTTGTAGAGATCTGGGTGGTGAGATAAAATTAGACTAGTCTCATGAAATCATTCCTATTGGAGATAAGAAGGTCACTCTATAACCTGAGACTAAGTGTAAATACACTATTTTTCCCTATGAAGATCCCAAGTCTCATATCTTGTATCAAGAAACATATTTTTATAACTATTTGATCATGCTAGAAATTGATGTCATAGATGAAAAATGTGTTGATAATGAAGAACTTTGGACTTTGAAATTCGATGGGAGTTGTTCATCAACTGGTTCAGGTGCTGGAGTGGTATTGATATATCCAACTAAGGAAAATTTTCCTTTTTCCTTCAAGCTTGAATTTGAGAATACTAATAACACAACAAAGTATGAAGCTCTGTTACCTGGGATTCAAGAAGCAAAAAGAAAAGACATCAAATTACTAGGAGTAAAAGGAGATATTGAGTTGATTGTAAAATAAGTGAGAGGAAAATATGCAGTAAGAAATGAAAGGATGAAGCATTACAAAAATAGAGTTTGGGTTGAAATTGAAGGATTTGAAGATTTTTCAATCGAATCCATACCTAGAGAACTGAACTCCAGAGTAGACGCCCTAGCTGGTTCTGCAACACTGTTAATTCCTCATCCTGACTTCAATAGTGATCAATACACCATTGAGCTAATTCACCAACCTAATGTACTTGATAATTCCAACTCTTGGCAGGTCTTCAGTGATGATGCTCATGTCTTGATGTTCCTTCAAGGTATTGAGAAGTTTTCCTCTGTATTCTTCAAAGGGTCAGAATTTGAGTGCCAAGAGTTCTATGTTGATGAGGAGGTTGAAAAAGGAGAAGATATTATTCAGTTAAAAGGAAATCATATTCCTAAAGGTCTTGTGACCATGGAATTTTTTTTTGATCGCAAAGACTACTTTGTTGGCCAAGCTAATGGGACAAAAGAAGAACAATCTAGTAATTACGAGAAAATCAATATTGGGAGTAATGAAGACCCTAAGTTTGTCAATTTGGGTACATGTTGCAGTCCAATGGAGAAAGTAATATTCAAAAAATTTCTTTGAGAGTTTAGAGATGTGTTTTCATGGTCATATGAGGATTTGAAAGACTTCAGAAATGGGAAGTTTCAACACCATATTGCTTTAAAACCAGGGGCCAAACCCTTCAGACAAAAATTGAGAAATTATAACCCTAGGGTGGCTGATGCAATTTTCAGAGAGGTAGAAAAAATGCTTAAGGCTAAAATTATTTACCCAATTCATCATTCTAATTGGGTAGCGAACATAGTACCAGTTTGGAAGAAAAATGGAGAAATTTGAATCTGTGTTGATTTTAGGAATCTTAACCAGTCTAGTCTGAAAGACAATTTCTCTCTCCCTAATATGGATCATATTCTTCAAATGGTAGTAGGGTATGAGATGATGTCAATGCTAGATGGATTCTTAAGGTACAACCAAATTAGTGTGGCTCCTGAGGATCAACATAAAATGACATTCACTACTCCTTGGGGCACGTTCACATATAATCGAATGCCATTTGGTTTGATCAATGCAGGGGCGACTTTCCAATGAGCCATGAATTCATCATTCAGCCACTTAATGAATAAAGTGATTATATTATATCTTGATGACATGACTGTCTTCTCTCACAGAAGGAAGAAACATCCTAAGGATTTGAGGCTCATCCTTCAAGAATGCAGAAGTCAAGGAATCTTGCTCAATCCTAAGAAATCTATTTTCTATGTGACTGAGGGAAAATTGTTGGGTCACATAGTGTCAGAAAAGGGAATCAAAATTGACCTGGAAAGAGTGCGAGAAATTTAGCAGCTGTGTTTACCATCTCACAAGAGTGGAATAAGGTCTTTCTTTGGGAAAATCAACTTTTTGAAGAGATTTGTGCCTAATTTTTCAGAAACAACTAGACCTATGGTGATTTTATTGAGTGAGAAATAAACTTTCAAATGGAATGATGAAGCTAAGAAGTCTTTTGATGAGGTTAAAGAAGCAATCACTCAAGCACCAGTCCTAGCCCATCCGAATTTTTGAAAATATTTTGTGATACATTGTTATGCATCCGAACACACTATGTCTGGTGTCTTGTTACAGAAAAATGAGGCCGATGAAGAGGTTCCCATTTCCTTTACGTGTATTCCCTTAAAGAAACATGAATTGAATACTTCAATTATAGAAAAGTAGGCCTTTGTAGTGGTTAAAGCTTGAAACAATTTCGGTATTACATTCTGCATTCCCACTCCACCATATTTGTTCCAAATTCTTCTGTTAAGATTATCCTAACTCAACAAGAGGTGTCCATAAATAAGAGGGCCAATTGGGTGGCCAAAGTTCAAGAGTTTGATTTGGAGATCAAAACTACCAAATTGGTTAGAGGACAAGGCCTCTACAAATTGATCACAGAAAATGATATGGCTCCTAAGGATGACATCCCTTTATCTTTGTTTACAGGATTAAAAGATTCATGGTTCTCAAATGTAGCTTATTATCTCACCTATGGATAATGCCCCGCTCACCTCACAACAAAAGAATAGAGGAATTTGAAGCTTAAGGCATCCAAATATGTCATAGTGGATGATATTTTGTATAAAAGAGGCCTAGATGGGATATTTCTTAGGTGTGTAGATGAAGATCAACAGAAGAAGTTGCTTCAATCATTCCATAATGAAGCTTGTGGTGGACACTTCTCATCCACAGTAATAGCCTTCAATATTTTAAGGAACTGATATTACTGGCCCAGAATGTTCAAGGATGCGTACAAATGGGTAGCACGGTGCGAGAAATGTAAGTTATTCACTAGTAAGCCACATTTAGCTGCTTTTCCCTTAAGGCTGGTAATAATCAAAGAACCATTCAAGCAGTGGGGTTTAGACTTTATAGGACCAATAAATCCCCCATCAAGCACTGGACATACCCATATCTTAATGGCTAAAAACTACTTTACTAAATGGGTAGAAGCTATTGTGGTAAGAAAAACTACTTCAGAGGTGGTCTGTTCTTTCTTGAAAGATAATATTTTGGTTAGATTTGGTGTTCCTATGAAAATTGTTGTTGATAATGCATAAAACTTATCTTCTCAAGAGATGCAGATTTTCTGTTATGACAATGGAATTCAATTGTCACATTCATTTGATTACTTTCCCCAAGGTAATGGGCAAGCTGAGTCTACCAATAAAAACTTAATCACTATTATGAAGAAGTTGGTGAGAGAAAATTCCAAGGACTAGCATAGAAGATTGTTTGGAGCCCTTTGGGCTGATCGTACTTCTCCCAAGAGAGCTATAGGTATGACTCTATTTGAACTGGTCTATGGAGTAGAAGCTCAACTCTCTCTACCTCTAGAGCTTGCAACAATAAAATTACAGAAAGTGATTGAAGACCAACATTTCCCTGATGGTTTAGATAAAAGAATCATGTACCTAAGCAAGATCTAGGAGGAAAGAGAAGAGATGGTAAACCGCATAACACTACATCAGTCCCGGGTAAAGAATATTTTTGACAGATGGGCTAGGCCCAAAAAGTTCATGGAGAATGACAAGGTACTACTATGGGATAAAAGGAGAGAGCCCCAAGGTTCTCACAGTAAATTTGAATCCTTTGG
Organism: Chamaecyparis obtusa; assembly: GCA_027943335.1. Classification (NCBI taxonomy): domain Eukaryota; kingdom Viridiplantae; phylum Streptophyta; class Pinopsida; order Cupressales; family Cupressaceae; genus Chamaecyparis; species Chamaecyparis obtusa. The sequence continues at coordinate 546,089 of BSBK01008145.1, forward strand.
AAAGGACCTTTTGAAATTAGTTAGGTTCTAGGACCTAATTATTTTAGGCTCGGGTATGCAGATGGAACAGAAATGCTCTTATCTTATAACGGGCAAGATCTAAAGTTGTTTGAGTTGTAATTAAGTTCAGTAGTCCTATGTACATATATTTTTGTCATGCTATAGGTTAGTTGTGTGCATTATAGTTTAGTTTAGTGCGAAACCAGAGAGCTTGGATCCATTGTTTAGTCTCTCATAGTCCTAATCCCTAGTCGGAGCCACCTATTGCCAGTCAAATAATTTTTATTATATTTTTGTGCAGCAAATTTCAGCCTTTGTCAAAGTTCAAGTTGTAAATTGAACCTTGAACTTTGATCTTGAACATACCGATTCAAGGTTCAAAGCTCAAAATGTATTTTTCCTAAGATGTCATGTAAAAGTAGTGTCACAACAACACAAGTTAATTTGTCATGGTTGCGTGTTCCTTTGGAATCAGTAAAATGAACTTTGAACTTTGAACATCCTCTTCTATGATTCAAAGTTCACATTTCAATTTGCACTTCAAAAACTTTGTATTGAAATCTTCCACATCGAGGCTTTAGTATTGCAGTTAAAAAAATTATGAGCTTGTCATAGATGTCCCAAGGGTCCACCATAGTTGTCAAGCATGCACGTTAAATAAAACATTGCTAATCTTGTACTTTGAACCCAATATTTAAGGTTCAAAGATCATATTTTGAGATGTAATAATACCAAAATAACAAGCCACGAGCCAAATCCTTACATACTGACATCGAAGCGATTGATGTGACCCGAAGAGTGGCGCCAGCTCAACTCAAGGGATTTCCTTATCGAAACGGAACATGTGTAACAGGTTGTTAGCATTTATTGCAACAAAAAAATTTATTGCATGGTAGTTCTCTCGAGTTGATGGGAATCGAAGCAAGTGTGTATATTTATTTTCCCTCTCCTTTTGTCTCTTCATTCTGCTTTTCTTATCTTTTGGAGGCATCTTGGAGCGGTGAGGTAAAATTTTCAAGAAGAAGAAAAATGGTGAGTTCTACAACAACCTTGGTCCTGTGTTTCCTTTAAGCTTCTTCACTTTAAAAAGCAAAGAGTTGGGTTCATAGGAATTTTGCAAGATTTTTTTTCAATATGTCTTCTTCCAAGGTAAAATTCATAAAGGAGAATAAATTTTCTCCTATCAGTAGTTGCCTACCTGAAATGAGAGAAACTGTGATAGTGGATGATGATATTAGGGAAATTGTGCAAAGATTGAGAAAAATAGAAGGTGAGGCCATAACTACCAGGATTGTAGGGAGTCATCCATTAGAAGTGGTCGATTTCCCTAAAGTACTTCCATGCCCAGAATTAGTGATGGAATGTCGTAATAGGTATAATAGGTCTGAGAGATGTATCGACACAGAAAGTGGTGAAGTTTTGGTGAATATAAACAAAGAAGTAATAATGGCCGCGTTTAAGATTCCATCAGCAAAGGTTTATGGGGATTGGAGTATTGAAAAATCCCTAGCAAACTTTGATCAAAATAAGAGAGAATATAGAAACAACATAGCTAGAGATTGGTTGCTAAACCTAGAAAAAGGGGGCTCCCATTTACCTAGGCTCCTTAGGAAAGATCATTTTTTTAGAGAAGTAAGAGATATAACAGCAATGTTAAACAAAGTAAAAGATAACCCCGTAGATACCAACTGGGATGACTGGATGTACATTTTTGTGCAGGCCATTTTAGACGTGGGTAATGTAATTGATTGGGCTAAAATTATAGCAAAATAGTTGCATGAAAGTTTATCCTAGCTAGCCTTGATTTCAAATTTCTATATGTCTTCATACCTCTTTTATATCCTTGCTATCTTTAGAATTTGGGATGGTCTCAACATGAAGAAAGGAATAGTAGCATGACTATTTATGAGTATCATCCCCTATTATAAAAGAGAAGAAATCCCTTAGATTTCAAGAAAGTACAGGATATCTTTATGTCCAAACTTGTTTTTGAGTTAAGAGGAAAGTCTAGTTGTAGGATGTCTGAAGAAGCCATGGAGTTTGTGAAGATTTATGGCAGCTTTTATATTCAATTCCCTACTTTTAGTTATTTGAGAGTAGGAGGTTTCAGTGATGCTCCTCTGAAACTTCCCAGGTATTGTTTAGAATAGTGTATTTTACTAGACGTAGGGAGACAATTGCTAATGGTGGAAAAGAAGTATAGGGTTAAATGAGGTATCGGTGCCTTGTTCTTAGTAGAATTGGGGCATTACCGATTCAGGTTAATGCATGATTTTGCCTTCTTAATAAATGAACTGAAGGAAATGAATCTTCAACCATACCAGGCTAGGAACTATTATGACAACAAGGGTTTTGTGGAGAATCATTTCATATTTGATGCTATGTTCTTTCATCAAATAGACTTAGAAGATTTATGGGATGATTGCACGGATGAAGTTGAAGTCACAAGGAGACTGTACTCTAGGTTTTCTCTAAGACAAATTACTGCTTTAAAACTTCCTTTCAGCATTAGAAACATAAGGGATGAAGATGAAAGTGTATTAGAATCAGAATGCATGGTGTCAAGTGCGGAAGTGGTGACTCAAAAAGTTGATTGGACTGAAAGGGAGGAGGAAGATATAAAGTCTTTGACTAAGGAGGTTTTTAAAAGAATAGAACAATGGCTAAAATCTCAACGAAAGAAGAATTAGGCAGGCCTTGCGTTGAGAACCAGAAAAAGTCTGAGAAATCCAAAAATTGAACCTTCTCCTATCTCAACTAACAAGATTGAACCATTGATGTCTGTAGGTAACATAGATCCTCTAGAAGTCCCTAACATCAAAGATTCAAAATTAGTTTCTAATGGAACTATAAAGTTTACCAAGCGGAGAGGTAAATGAAGTGAGAAAGTGGACTCAACTTTTTGCATTGTTCTTGATTCAGACACAGAGGAACCCAGTGTAAAGCAATTCAAGAGACTGAAAAGAAAGAAAGCTCCAACCATGGATTTAGTATCAGTAGGAGTTAGTGGGAATCTAGGTCAACAAGACCTGATTACTCCAACCAACCCAGGCAGTGAGATCTACTTATAGAATGCAAGCCCAAAGACTCCGAATTGGATGGAATTATCTGTGAATAATAAGAGGAACATTGTTCCTACTTCAATTCCTATTGGAGACCTAGTCATAAAGTATCTCGAAAAGTCTCCAAGGTCAAAGAAGCCGAAGACAGAATCTATGGTTGATGTAGATCCAAATACAAGTCATTAGGTTTCTGAAATATTCAAGCCTAATTCAAATAAGGCTAGTGCTTAGGTTACTGAACAAGATTTTAATGTAGAGAAGATAGACGTAGGGGTGGCTTCCAGGGCAGAAGACTTGAAGATTTTGAACTCTGCAAACAAAAAGATCAACCACCGAGTATTGAAAGATACAAAAGACAAAGCCAAACTAAAACAAGCTCTCTGTTAGATGGCCAAATACATTCAGCAGTTGCAGAACCCTGTTCCTCAGCCTCTAGCAATGGCCGCTTTGAATCTAGATGTCAAGTCACTAGATAATCAAAAGTTTCTTGACCAAGTTCACAAGGAAAGGTCACTATCTAAATCATTTTACAATTGGATGGGAGAAGTTGGTGAAAAAGTCACCTATTTTACACGGGCTTATGAAGATATAACCAGGAGGTCTTCCTCTTTGGTATTTTCTGTCGAAGCTAATATCAAACTCTGGGAGAAGAGAGATGGCTTGGAAATAGAGATAAACAACTTGGATGAGGCTTTTGTCTATGGTATAGACAAATTTTTAACTGAGAAAGTAATACCTGACGCTGATTCCAGTCTATTATTTGTAGCTAAGGTTAATGAAGAATGGAGATGTACACTTTTTGATCAAGGTATTGAAGAATCTGGACAAATTTTAAAGGCACTAGCCTGTGTTGAAGAAGTTCTTAGCAACCATATTAATTGCCTCTACAATCTGGCCAAGAATGAAATTAAGGTTGGAATTGACGTAGAAAAAATGTGGGAATCCTTCGTAGAAAAGGCACAGGGATTGAAAGATGCTAAAGAAATGGTAGCCCACGATTGCTCAATCATAGCCCGGGTGCAATCACTGACAATCCTCAGTGATTAACAGATAAAGACACTAGAGACAAAGCTGGAATATTTGAAAAATTGTAAGTGTATCTGGGAGTAGAGGCTCGATCTAGTTTCTTCACCGAACCAAGTGGTGCTAGAGAAATTCACGGTGGCCTTTGAGGAGTGGATTTCCACACATAAAGCAGCTATCACTACCACCAGTGCAGATGTTGAGAAAATCCAATCAGTCAATTAGTCCCTAATAGGGTGGTTCCAAGTAGTTTATGGATTTAGTTACATTTTCCTTTTATAGACTGTTAGTTATGAAAATGATGAAGCCCTGGGTGACTATCTATTAATTTTTGAGGGACCTTGAAAGGGTCGATTCTCTGATTTCAAAAAAATTGAGTTATTTTGATATTTACTGCAAATACTTTGGAGATGAATGGTTTTATTTTGAATTGGAACATATGATATAATATCAATTGATTTATAGTAGATAATAGTATCTCTCTTGGATCAGTTGGTTTGACTGTTCCATGTATTTTAATTTCAATTGGAATTGGATGCATGTTGCTGTGATCTGTATTTATGTTATGTGATCATTTCTCCATTCTTCACCTTATTTTAGTATTTGTTGAATCGATCATTTAGGGAATGTTTTCAGATAATCTTAGTCAGTTGGCTTAGATGAATGTGGATCTTTTCTTGGAGCATTGAATCTTTCTAAAATTCATTTTATATGAGGAACTGAAAAGCCTTTCTTACTTTTAGGTCAAAAGTATGTTTTTTCTTATCATTTTTCATTCTTTTCAAATAAATGGATTGTAAGGATTGATCTTTATATAAGGTAGCTGGTCCTTTAATCATAGAGAGTTTAGTCGTGAGTGACTAACTCAACTATTGTATTAGTTTTTCCTTCTAATTGGGTAAGAGAATTCAAGGATAGTTATAATTTTTGATAAGAAGGAAAATCTATATACTAACATGATATATGGTTGCCACACGAGCTGATCAATATCATCAATGATGTGTCTCCAATAATCTAACTTTCCCAAGTGAGCTTGCACTACCATCCCCTCATACATCCAAGTGAAGGGCTAGCCTGGATTACAGTGTCGAATAGAAATAGGATGAGTGACACGGATGTGCTCCCATGTCCACAGCTACAGTAGAATCACCCCAGAAGAGAGAGTCTCCATGTGATGGTATACAACATAATATAGCTCATGATACAGCTGCACCAGCACATAGGTGCCCCAGTCAAATCTTCATGGCTATGCAATCATATCCTCTAGGATACAACCCCAACCAACTGCAAATCCATGACCTCATTGATCAAAAATGAGGAAACCACCAACCAATGCTCCTAGAACAACAAGAAGATAAGGGAAGGAAGGGAATTGGGCTCACTGAATCGAATCATCACCAATAGTCAAGTCACCAAAGACTCACCTACATGTAGCCCCATCATAAACCTAGTCATAGTATATAAGCTCCCCATGAGTAGGGATGCACAAGAGCCTGTAAGCATCCTCGGGAGTGATAGCCATATCCCCCATCGGTAAGTAAAATGTGTTATGGTCAGAGTGCCATCACTCTGCCATAGCTGTGACTAGACCTCAATTCATGGGGAATCGAGGGAGAGACAAAAGGAAAGAGAGATCGTATCGACCAATGACTTGGCGCTCAAGACTAGTCAAGTCATCAATCATACTGAAGGGTAGCAGGTACAAGCCTCAAACTTCGAGCGATTTAAGATCAACCTGAAAAAAGAAAGTTAAACACATCAGAAATCAACATCATTACATATTGGATCATTTCAAGTCAATCGAACGATCAAAATCTAAATCAAACCATAATCAATTTTTCTTATTCTATTCAGAGAAGATAGAAAATTTATCATCATCCACCATCAAAATCAAGATTGACAATCAAACATTCAATACAACATGACTTGAACTGACATCATATGACTCACTATCAAATTGGACTTGTTACCTAAGTCAATTGATTGATTAACGATACCAAACGGTTCAGAAAACTAACTCAAGAGTCTACACATTTAACCAAACAGGGTATACATGCTATTTAATTGTTTAAAAATGCTAAAAGGTAAAAGTGTAATTAAAATTGGTAAATACACAGAAGAAATGATTAAAAGCATTATTTTAAGGTATATGTGCTATAAAATTTAGTACGCACTACAGGAAATCCCTGTACGAGCTGCTAAAATACTAATATGCGCAATCTAATTTGTACGTGCAACGAAAAAGGGCAATTGTGAATCAAGCCCTAGTTCTACCATTTGTACCTGCTATTAAAAATAACATATGCACTATGGAAAATCGTGGAAGCGTGGAGAGAAGTTATACACGCTATTAAAAGTTTTAAATGCGCTATTTAAATTGAAAAAATAAAAAAATAGGGTTTTTCCTATAAAATCCATTTTTTTTCAAATTAAATGCATTTAATTGACAAAGTAAGTTGTCATAGTACATACTGAAGGTCTGTAGCCAGGTGAACGTGTATACTGATGGCCACACTTGAATTTGTGCTAGCAAATCGGGATCACCATCGTCAGCAAGACATAAATAGGCTCAGAGCAAAAAGTCAAAAGTGAAGGTAAAAATGAATAGCAAAAATGACTTTTACCCCTATATATAGCCCATTATGACCTAAAAAGGGCATCTTTGACCAGAAAATGACCAAGGACCCAGATTTTTTAAATTTTTTTTCACTCATTCTTCCAAATCAGGGGCATTTATCATCAAACGAACATGAATACATTATCAGAAATGAAATCGTAATTCACTACTAATTGACCTAATTCACACAAACTTGACCTAAAATGTCATATTTTTCAAACAATGCTAAAATTTCATTTCATTTCTGAGGGAGCATACACTCCAATAATCAGGTCCGACATCATAATCAATGAATCAGGGGCACGACCATCAAATCAAAGCGTAATCTTTTATCAAAAAAAAATTCATTTATCAATCGAAAGGGGCATCAAACATCAAATCATATCAAATCGGGTACCATATCAGGCAACTTATAATCATGACGACCATTGAGGACCTAAAATCAATCAAAACTGCATCAATTCCATCATCATAATCTACATCTTCTATCACATCAAGTCACACATCAGTTGATCAAGACTTCACATCAGGAACCATTAGGACATTCTTTGAACCGATACACTTCATGCATCGATTCAAAGAGAGGCATTTGTAATCACCTGAAAATGGACAAGATTAATTAAATGAGCAAGCAAGGCAAACATTAATGCAATTAAATCAAATCAAGCTTAAATCAAAGCTAAATTGTAATCAAGCCATAATTTAAATTTAATTAAAAATCAAAAGCCATAAAATTAATAAAAATTGAATAAATCAAATCAAATCAATAAATTGTGAAATTAATCTAATTAATTGCATAGTTCAATTAAATAAAATCAACCCATTCAAGGGTTACACATGGCTAAAGATATTAATTAAATTCAATTAATTAAATCCTATTTTCCCTAAACCACCAAATGGGTGGAAAATTCATCAACCAATAGGATTTGAGAACCAAGCTCACATAGATCAAGCTCACATCGAATCTCCACCACCCATAGGGAGAAAGCATCTTGTCCACCCATTTTGTTCTCTTGTCCCAAGCTTTGAGGACAAAATATTTAAATGGTCTCCAAAGGTGGAACCATGGACTCAACCGTCATCAAACCATGATCAAATCAACTACACCCCCTACCCTTGCCAAAATCTATAAAAGCAAGGAAAATTCAATCAATAATCATCCACAATTTTTGAGAAGCATCAAACCTCTTGCAATTTTAAGCTAGAAAGGCAAATTTAGAGCTAATTAGTTTATTCAATTGGAATTAACTTGTTTTAGCTTATTTATCATTTCTTTCTCATATTAGGACTATCACTAATGAGAGCTTACTGAGAGCTCATCATTAGCATCCCTAATTAGAGAGCCATAGAGTACTCATTTGTCTTTTAAATAGCTTAATTGAATTGCATTTGTGATAATTTAGTTCTTATTGTGATTTATTTGACAAAGCTAACCCTATGAAGGTACTAATCCTAGTACAAAACTATCATTTCCAAACCATCCCAAATGATAGATGTACATAAATGAACTCTATAAACTTAAGAATGCCAAAATTTGAAGCCTTATATGGTCTACCTGAGGTTTGTCTATGTGTTTCTACACTTTATAGAATGATATTTTTAAGAAGAGGAACCAACATTATGGCTAGAAATGTAATTTCATTTTCAAGGAGTTTGGTTGTAAAATTAGAGGACTCTAGTATGCTTTTTTTAAAACATCCACAGACCTCTGATAAGATTGTGGCATAAAATTAACTAATTCGCAATGATAATGTAGTCAAAGATTCAAAAATACTATAGATGTGATCCAAGCATAGAGAATGAAACAAACTAAAGTAAGATAATTTCCTAAAAATTGGATTATTGAATGAACTATCATTCCAAAACCATCCCAAAGGAAAAATTTACATAAGTGAACTCTATAAATATTCATACTTATTCAAGAATTTCTATCGTAAATGTAATTGGGTACTTCAGTATGATCTAGTTTCAAATCTAATAGTTGCAATAAGATAATCTATAACTCTAGCGAATCTATGTTGAGAATGAATATGACATATATACACCCAGAGCAAAAATCAGCGTAAATGGATTCAATAAACATTCTATTGATTTGTCGAAGGATTTGCACTGTAAAAATAGTGAGGCACTTTAGCAAGATCCAAGCTTAAATAAGTTGGTTACAATAACCTAGGATCCCCTAAGTGAACCTATGTTGCAATTGAGTGTTCCCTATTACAACCCTTAAAAACCTTTAAAAATAAATTCGACAAACATTCCCTCTATTAAGTATGGAATGATTTCTGAGCTATAATCAAGATGTTAGGGCACCCCAATAAAATGTAGGTTGAATATCCTTACTACAAAATGTAGGTGATAACTAGGGGAGATCTATGGTGAGATTAAGATATAATAATTACTTCGTACACAAATAAGAATATTATTACAAATATGATCTACGTTCTAGGACAAATAAAAAAGAGGGACTTGTTGGTGATTCGTCTATACTTCCAAGGATGAATAAATAGATTCTACTCTATTCATATTTAAAAATCACCCTAATGATTGTGGAGTGAGGATACTGGGGGAATTCCAATGTTGATCTAGTTCTAAATCCTCTCTTGCACTCCATAAATCCAAAGGAATATAAGAATTTATGTAGTGTACAGTGAACCCATAAATTACATTCGAGACCAAGCCATATCTATAAGATATCTCAAATATGAACCCCTAAATTACATTTGAGACTGGTCCATGTTTACAAAATCTCTCCAATACGAATCTATAAAGTTCATTTGAGTACCCATATCTACAAAATCTCCCAAATGTGAATCTATAAGTTATATTTGAGAGTGATCCATATCTACAAAATCTCTCCAATATTACTTTTTTCATTTGTATATATATTGAAGACACCCTATTACCTGATTGAATATTTATAAGATAAAATAGAGGATATAATCTTTTCTTTTAGGGAGAAGATATAGCGTGAATTATATTTCATATATGAAAAATTCACATCAAGACATCGAGAGTCTCATTCTGGATGGTGAAAATTTTGAGTGTGTGCTTGAGAGGTATTCCTGCTTCTAATAGTCAATCATATATTCATTGTCTTGCATGGCTGAGAGTTATTTTATTACATATGTTTTAGTTTACTGGATAGACTGTTGATAATTGATGTTCTCCATCACCACCACAAATCCTAGTCAATCTGCAAATTAGAACCATATTATGTGGGCTTCTACATGTGTGCTTAACTTTATGGAGCTTCAATTTGACAAAGGCTACTGATGGGATCTATATTTAGTTTACAATTTGTCAGTTTGTTTATTTAATTTTCAGTTGTCCCTTGATCGAATAATACAAACCACATGCATAATACATAACTATTGTTAGAAGAATAAAACTATTATTAGTACCAAATATATAGGTAGTCTTTGTTTTTGAACCTTTTGTTTTGAGTCTATGAACTCTTTAAAGCCTTGTTATTTTTTTGTACGTTGTCAATAAAACTATGTTTTTAAAAATATAAAGAGAAGTTGCAATAAAAATTTGGATTTGCAATTCACTATAAAAATAGAGCATCATCTATTACAAAAATAGAGTACTCTCATGATTGTTTGAAAGCTGTTATTATTTATCTTTTCTTTATTATTAGAATTTACATAGATGATGCTAATAGTTTCTTTGTTTAATTTAATAGAGAAGATGTTTCTTGAGGAGTTTATTGGTGATGCAAAATAGAAATATCCAAAAAAATATATTAACTATGTTTATACTGTAACATAAAATCAATGCTCAACATGATATACGTATAGTCATAATGAAAGGGCTCACATCTAAACTCGATTATGCAGTCATGCCAAAATCTAGATATGCACCTCCTTAAAAATATGAAAAGAGGAATTTTGTTTTTGCAAGGTATTATATTCTGAAATGTCATTGATCATTATGTATGAAAAGTGAGGAACAATAGACCGGAAATAAGTTCTGTAGGACAAGTTTCACCAAGGAAACATGATTTCATGAGCTCAATGATCACATAAATACACTAGAAGAAAACCATTTAGAGGTTGCAAAACATAGAAGGTAGGTGTAGAGGTGAGATCAATCTTCATGATAGCATGTGTAAAGTTGGATTAAACAGATGTTTCCATCATCCTCCAGTATGATAAAATGGGAGCTTTCAAACTGGTTATGGACCTCCCAAAAAGCATACTAAAGGTAGGGTTTTGTTCCCCCTCATTCCAAAAAAAATACAGATGAATCCTAGTTAAAAAAAACTGATCTTTTCCTGAAATGCAGATAAATCCTAGTTGAGAAAAATATCATTTCACAAAGTGATATTTTTCCAAAAGTGCAAATAAATCTCATTACATAAATTGGTCTCTTCCCAAAAAGAAGATATATCCCACCATTTAAGAAAAAATCTCATTTGACAATCAAATTCAAACAAATACCATTTCATCACAAGCTAATCTATTTTTTTAAAACACGGATAAATTTTATTTTGAATAATCATCATTAAAACAGTCTTCTCTCCATAAAAGCCAGAATCAAGTGATCTGTATCATACAAGGGAGGGTGTGATAATGGATCTCAAATATCCAACAAAGTGTAATCACTAGTGACAAAAGAATAATACCAATATCGGTCTAAAAAAATCATCAATAACAATAAAAAGATATATCTTTTGTGTAGAAAAACCCTAAAATGACCACTTAATGTTATGTGATCTGAATGGAATCATGAACAAAAAAATTTCAGATCTAATTTACCTAAAACCTTACCAGCTACCAAAATAAAACTAACACAAAAAAGAAACATACACTAAGCAGTAGGGATCACCAAGCTCAGGAAAGGAAGAGAACAATAGCGCCAATAGCTACAAAGAGGGTCATTTTCTCGAGAGTGACCATGAATCCATCACTAACTAGAAATATACTATTGGACAAGTTACATCAAAGAAAGGTGGTTCCATAAACCCAATGATTTCAAAAGGTATGCTTGAAGAAAACTGTTCAAATCAGGTTGCAGAACTTATAGCTATCGCCAACATCTTCTCGCATGATAAAATGGGAGCTTTCGAAAAGGTAATGGACCTCCCTTGAAGCATATTGAAGCTTGGGTTTCTCTCTCCCTATTTCATCACAAAATACCCTCATGGATGTTTATTAAACAAAAAATGTAGAAGCACAAACATGACACGTGAAGTATTTGACAAGATGCCTTAGAGAGATTTTACCTCATGAAATATAGTGACTATAGGGTTTGGACACCATGGATTTGTTGAAAATGTTGTAGAAATATTTAAGCATGTCCAATATCTAGTCTATAGAAACAAATCAAGATATTGAAGACTCTGGGTTATATTTTTTTAAAATCCTCTCTGTTGAAGTGCAGTAAAGGCTTTCTAAGATATTCTTGTTCAAGCCCGTGATAGTTTTTCCCTCTTTCTAGAGAGAAGCAACTAGGGTTTTCAGAAAATCGGACACATGAACTCCTCTTGGCTTTGCATATGACTCTTTTAAAAATATCTTATATACCTTTTTCTCGTATCTCTCAGACATGAAAGCCACCCACTTTCTACTTTGAATGACCCACTATGGCGTATGATCAACTAGTACGACACCTCAAATTCCTGACTCCCCACACTATTCATAAAAGAAAGTAGCTTTTTGGTTTTAGGAAAAGAGATATTTTGTTTACCCTTTGGTGGTGGACGAAAACACATATTTTCCCACTCCAATTTATTTTCACAAAATGAAATTTTAAAATAAAAATTAAAAAAAAAAATTAAGTTAAGACAATAATGGATATTGTCTCAATGAATTGTCTTAAAATACCTACCTTTGTAGTAGTGTAAATTGTTTTAAAAAATGGATAAGATTAAGAGGGTGAAACCTATCGCACATGAACAACCTGTCACATACGAAAAATTGTTCCTAACTTTTTTCAGAAAAAAGTAACATAGTTGTTTCTGTACACTTCAAAAAAGATATAGTTAGACTTAGTATTTTGCAAAATCCTTTAGTAGGATGATAGGTAAGAGTGAGATCTAGAAGGTCTGTATTTTTTTGTAATTTTATGTTGAGATATTTTTTTATGATTTTTTGAAGTGACCGCATCCTGAAAATCTGGTACATGTTTGTGCACTGGGCATAAGTTGCAAAAAAATAATAAAAATTGCAAACATTTTTTTTTAAAGTGTATAGAATCAAGTGTAGAATTGTAATATGTAATTTATTTTGAATTTGGTCAAGTAGATGAAAATTTATTAAAAAATGGTATACATATGTCTGTGAGGACTGTCAAGATACTCGTAAAGAAAATTAAATTTTATTATGCTATTGTTTTCCAAATATAGAAAAATTTAAATGGTTAGTAAGATGAGAAGACATGTGAGATTATGGTGGTAATTTTAGAAATACCCACTTGATCATTTGTAAACCTAATGATGGCAAAGTCAAGAAATCATCTTAGAAGATTAGAAAACATGTAAAGGGACAAAAATAGAGGGAAAATGAGCTTTCAAGCCTTAGGGTTGGTTTCCAAGCCTCTTACCGAGCTATAACACATATGGGTTCCTATGTATAAAATAACCCGCAAGGGTTATGCAAGAAAAAAAATCTTAGCTCCAAGTTCCACATAACCTGTGCGGGTTATGTAGAACTAAAAGCATCATTTTTGGTTCTCATTTACGAGTGTGGGTTAGGAAAATTTAAAAATCTAAGCTTATAAACTTAACATACACAACACATATGTATGTATATATGCATATCTATAGTTATATATACATATATTTATATAGATCTATGTCAATATACATGCATCTCTCTCTCTCTCTCTCTCTCTCTCTCTCTCTCTCACACACACACACACACACACACACACACTCACTCATTTTTGGGTGTTAGAAATTATCCAAGCACATGGGTTGTAAAAAACCATATAATTCTTCATAACTCATGCAAATTATGAAGAGCTTTTTTTAGTTCTTCATAACCGGTGTGGGTTATGAATAACTTTTTTTAATTCTTCATAACTTGTGTGGGTTATGAAGAACTTTTTTTAGATCTTTATAACCCACACAGATAATGAAGAACTTTTTGAGATCTTTATAACCCTTATAGGTTATGAAGAACCTTTTTGAGTTCTTCATAACATGCATGACTTATGATGAAATTTAAGTTTTTTAAATTATTTTTTGTAGGCTCGGCATGGATCAGGTTTTTGTAGCCTAAATATTTTGAATTTCAAATAACCTGCACAGGTTTTGTAAACTTTTGAGTTTTTTTTCATGTGGCCACTTTTTTTACTAGAAACTTGGTGCACTTATGCGTAATTGGTTATATAATATAGTAGGTGGCTCACTACCAGAGTGGCTCACTATGAATTACAAAAGATAGCATTAATAGATAGATACAAAAAAGTTGAATTGAAGAGCATGCATCAACATATGCATAGATTACAATTCCTTGTGAAATGCAATCATAATTCTTTCATTGATACAATATTACATACATAGATTACTTTATAATAGTTCACATATACAAAGCATCATAAATATTACATAGATCACATCACACCAAGTATGTACTTTACATATAATTATATACCACTCATAGCTATAAACTTCCTTCTTTTCAACTAGGTACCAATCATATAGAAATGAACCTTTATCTTTTCTCTCAAACTACTATCGGCTAAACACAAAATGGATCCAAGTAAGTATACCATGTGACAAATCGATCCTTACAAATTTTCGATAGTCCTGCAAAGCATACTTGTTGATGATAGTCATGAGTGACTGTTGTCATTGACCCAAGCACCGATACTCAAGGACACAACCATAACAACGATATTGATGGGATCATACCGATACTAATAATGACATCAACCATAACCAAAATGTGGGAAGGATAACAAAAATAACTATGGTAGGGTCTTCAAAGTATCAGACACTTCTGCTTCAAGCTGGTTAATGTTGAGCATCACTTTCTTCAACTTATGGATGTCTTGGGGGATCTTCTCAGTCTTTCTTTTAAAAAAATTCCTTGTCCTCTTGCTCGGCCCTATAGATTCATCTTGACCTTTCTCTTTGTCAATCTCCAGATCAAGAACTAAACTGTTCCAATTTACCCACCATGGCATTCATGCTCTTAGTTGTAATTTTCATGACCTTATTTTTGAGGTAATCTGCAACAAATTTTTTCTCTTCCATTGTCCATAGCTCCTTATCCTTAATACCCTACCAAACACTTGTTATATTTCCACTAGTTTCCATTAGACATAGCCCTCTTTTTAATTCTCACTTCCTTGATTTCATAGATAGTCCATTTGATGCGACCCAAAGGAATCAACCGCTCCATTTCTAGTAATGGCTAAGATATCATCTAGGTACTCTTGGTTAGGTTTGAAATAATGAGAATTCACCCTTAACTCATTGGCGAACCTGGATCTTTCGTCCCTATCAATCGTAGGGTACGACTTATAGGAGTCATTCAAAATAGGGGAAGTTGCAGAGACCTCCTTGGCTGACCCAATAGGAGGGAGGGTTATCCAAAGCGGGAGCTTTCCCTTTATCAATAAACTAGGGGGTCACATTCTTCTTCCCCTTAGCTTTTGTTTTTCCAAAATCAAGGGTGGGAGAATTTTCTATACCCTTCAATATTCCTTTACTAGCAAGGGACGGAATAAGACTAGTATCCATTTTAAGATTCTTGGGAGGAACATAATCGTCTTCCTATATTAACAAACTTCGACCGACCAAGAAAATTATTTGATAGCTATATTAAGAAACTTTGACCGATCAAGAAGATCATAAAGAAGACAAAATGGATGATATAAATGTTTAGAAACTTGCCAATGAGCTGTCAGCATGAATTGGTTGATAAAAATATTTGTAAGCTGCACAAATTTTCTTTTCAGGAATATATGCTTTCTGATCTCTACGGAATCCAGTGCAAGCTCCATCGATAATCTTAACCTGTCCTCTTATTTGTCAGGATGCATTTCAGTCGTTGCAAATGAGTTACGTGACCAAATTATTCCACCCAACTTTTACTTTACATTAAATCATCAAAATTTCAAGCACCTGTCGAATTGAAACTTCTTTAAGTATCTTATGATGGAATTTTTCAGTAGACGAAACCTGTCGCCATTTAATCAAGATTTTAAATATGCAACTTGGGGCTTTTGTCAGAGCTATCCTTCAAATGGGACCATTCTGGCATGCTCTATTTCTGCTTCAAACGACATTTACTCCTAGGGATTTTAACCATGGACACTTCCAGAAACTGCAGTGTTATTATTCTACTAGCACTTGCACCTTTGAAGAGTGTAATGGTTGTTATTATTTAATTTGTACTAACACTTAATATTTGAGGGGTGTAAGCAATGGTTATGTCGATAGTATAATATATAAATATTGTATAGTTATTTTATGATAAGTCGATTCGTCTAGACATTTACATTGAAAGAATAACATTATTATTTTATAACCAATCTCTCCTATATTTTCATCAAGTGCCTTGATATTCGGCGGCTACAATCTTTAGCCAAATCTTGTATGAATAACATGATTATTGTATAACCAATCTCTTATGTGTTTTCATCAAGTGCCTTGATCATGGGTAGCTACAATCTTTAGCTAGATCGTCTATGGCTTAATACATTTCTTTCCTTAACTCCAGGATCAAGCTTAGCTTGTACCTCCACAATTGTTGTTTCCAATTTTGTCTTGGAAGCACCCCACAAGTTCTTATCTTCAGTCATCTTATCTTGTAATTCCCTGATCACATCATGGGATTTTTTCAAATTATTTTCCAGCTCATTGTTTTCCTATCCTAATTGAGTGCTCAATTTTTCAAGATTCTCACTCAAAGCTAATTTTTAAGCCCTTGTAATTCATTGATTACATCACTAGACTTTCTTTCAACTTATCTTCCAACACTTTTTTTTCTTGTCCCAATTGAATAAACAATCTTTCATGATTCTCACTCAAATTTCTAGCTTCATCAAGCTTATTTTACAACTTTGAAATTGTACTTTTCATATTATTCTCACAAGAAATCCACCTCTTTTTCTCTAAAGTTGAGGTAATTGTACTAACTAAACATTCATTCAGAATTTTCATATTTGTCACCTTGTCACTTTTTCTCGCTCCTCTATCATCTTTTACATTTACTATCATTGATGTTTGTTGGCTGAGGCTCTATAAATTTTTTGTACAATCACTTTTATTAGTTACCATCTTACCATGTGCATTTATTTAAAGCATTCAAAGATTAAAAATTTACCTTCTTGTTAGTGCCCTTTGCCTTCATCCCCTTTCTCCTAGTCATTATTCTCCAACTCCCACAAAATCATTGAAACCACTTTTAATTTTCAAGCCAAAAGATATCAATAAATAGATATTGCACAAAATTTAAACCAATACTTGTCAACAAATTAAAATGGTATCTATGTGTTATTTTACAATTCTGATTTTATATAGAAAAGTCACATTTAAAATTTTCAAATACATACATAAATGTGCAACGACTTTCTTTGAAAAAAATGAGTTCTACAAGAAATAAAAGATATCCCTAAATTATAATCACTTCACCAAGAAATTTGAACAAGGATGGATTCTTGTGAACAGCAAAATTTGAGAATATATAATTAGTTATTGTAGGTCATTAGAGAAAGCTTGTGTCCCTTCCATTAAGACTTATTCATGTATAAAATTAAATAAAAAAATTGAAAGACAAATGAAATTGTCTCCACATTATCCATATCTACATTGCCTGGAAAATGAAATTACCTCTAGAATTTGCCCGCACCATGCTCTATTGTGTGTCATTTCTCTCCCATTTTCACTTCTTCTTTGACTCAGTCTACTAATTATAAGCACCCTATTTTCCTTAACTTCCAATCTCTACTTTCTTATTCGCTAACCCTATTAACATTTCGCCAAATTTGATACAAACCCTATCCTCTAAGACAATTGTACTTGAAAAGAAAGAAATGAAGTGAGAATTCACCTGGTACATCAACAGTAAATACATGATCTTGTGAAATTTCTTTCCAGTTAAGATCACCATTTTGTGCATAACCCAGAACTATTGCAGTCCATAAAACAACATTCTTTTGAGGCATTTTGTCAAATAGTTCACGTGCTTTACAGTTTTTTCCAATTTTTACAAACAACATACATGTTTTCAGATCATTTCTAAAAATAAGCCTTGGTAAATCCACACAGATATTGAAATTGACAAATATATTACCATTTATATCAACATATTGTTTCTTTTCTCTTATCTCCGTCGTCAGATGTCTCATATTTTGAACGCTTTTGTCTGCAGATAATGTGTCCACAATCTTGAGAAAAAAACCTCAAGGCACGACAATTCAAAGGGCCTTATAAATATCACCTTCCTTTTAAGAAACTCCCACAAAATATATCTAAATTCCATAGATTTATCTGAGAAAACATGAATTTTCTCAAACTTGATGCAAGATGAGAATTCCCTAATATGAATAGACAAGTCTCTCAATTCCGTGAGAATTTCCAAACAACCGAATTGATGGGCCAAGATAACTGCAATCCCCTCTAAAATCCTTCAAATTTTTTGTGAGACAACTCAAATGAAAGCTTTAAAATTAAATGTGTGAAATTCCATTAACCTTAATGTGGCAATATTACTTCCATGCTAAGAACCTGTTATCCAGCTGTTCTGACTACCAGATAAAAAAAAATAGAGTAAATGATGTTTTCACTCTAAAATTTGTTGATTCCTATCTATAACTCCTCTCACACTGCTAATTGGAAAATAATCTATATATCGTGGTTTTCTAACATGCAACATCTTCCTTCCACCATTTTCTTCTTTACCAGTGTAATATAGGTGGATTATCTAAACAAAACGACTGAATTTTTCCGTATAATAAGCCTATCGGCTTAATTATTTTGAGTATTATTTTACATCTTCCTGACCCCGTTTTATTCTTTACCGATGTAAGACAACAGCTAGATTATCTGAATAAATTGGGTTCAAAGTTTCCCATATAATAAGCCTATTACCTTAATTATTTTGAGTATTATTTTGTGTTGGAGAAAACTTACATCACAAAAGAAAACTTATGTTATATTTGTGCAATAGTTTGCAGTATAAGGAAAACACAAACCATCAATAGGGCTGGAGATTGTTTTCTATTAATCATAAAATAATATTTACAACATATCGTTAAGTTAGATTGCATTATTAATTCTGAACCAATAACTAAGCTGTGAAGTTGTCTGGATTTGTACTAAACCCCATGTTCTTCTACCTGTTGTCTTCAACCTTCATCTAAAGTTAACTGTTGGTATACTTCACTCTCTTCACAAACTTTGATATTGTTGTGAAAACACTGTCTTTGTTCTCCTCATAACTCAACAAAACTTTCTCTGCAAAAAACTTGAAAACATACTACTGTTCACAACATTCTTCTCTTCTTCTCTTTTGTTTGTTGTTGTGCCTACAAAAATTCCCTCTCGTTTCAAATTTAAATTACCTACCTTCCATTACTTCCCCACCAAAAAATATGTTAATTGACTATAGCTATATCAGGAGGAAAGAGGCATATAGATCTCAAGGAGATCTTTGTCAAGGTGGTTGTCCTTTGACATGCCTAGGATTAGCAATTGTCTTCCATGCTTAGTCTACAATTATATCCATAAAATTTCCTAACAATGTTAGGTGTTCAAAATTGTCCTTGGTTGCTTTGTGGAAATATCTGCACGTTGTTGCTTGGATCCACATTACTTGACCTTGATTATGCAACTTCAGTTAACTCCATTATGAAATAATAATTGATTTCTATGTGCTTTCATCATCCAAAAAAAAATAGACTTCCGTTAAAATATTGTTGCACCGTTCTCTTTTTCTTTTAGATATGTTATTTACATCCAACCAAATTTTTGTACATATTTAAATACACATCACTACTGTACTACATCTTTCTCAACTGTAGAGTTATGGTTGTTGATGTCCATCTACGCTTGTTTTTCTACATCCTAAACCTCTCCCAATTCACTACTGCATACTTTTCTTGAGAGATAAATATGTCATGTTCCATTTTCTTCATCTATATGCCTACGAAACACCTTAATAGACTTAAATCTATTATCTCACACTCCCTTGTCAGAAGATCCTTATAATCGGCAATGAAGAAATCATCATTCTATGTAAACAATAAATCATATACATATAAGACAATGACCACAATCTTTCCATCAGCTTCCTTAATATAATGATTGGGCTCACCATTACTTTTCCTAAAAAATGTTTCTCAGCATTATTTATGACTCAAATCAAGATTGTACCATCCCCATGGTACTTGCTTCAGCACATAAAGAGATTTCTTCACCCTAAACACATTCACATTGTCTTTTTTACCTAGAACATCATAACTAAGTAGTTATTGCACATACACTTCCTCTTTCAACAATCCATTCGTGAATATGTACTTTCAATCCAATTCAAATAATTCCACTTGTGTTTAGCTTTGATTGCTAAGACTGTACATGCATATTTTCTGCCCTTACAACAACAACAACATATACATCTTTATAATCTCTTCCAAAGTAGTTTTTGTATCCCTTATCATCCAACCTTTCCTTATCTCTTTCTATTCTTACTTCAATGTTTCTTTTGGTCTTATAAACTTACTTGAACACATCGAGAATCCATTAGATCCCATATTCCTTTTAATTTTATTTCATCTATTTTTCCATCCACAACCTCACACCATTTCTTATAGTGCTAGTTTTCTATGAAGTAGTCTCTAGACCCATCCATTCACTATATCACTAGTTTGTGTAATAGTCCAAAGTTAATCAAAGTAATTGAAATCTTTTAGCATCTATTTAGATGCTTGTGTACATTAGGAGCTCTCTAGAACTGAATAATAGGATCCATACCTATTGTATCATCATTATGTTTCTCTCCATGCTATTTTTCACCATCATTGGCTACTCTAATTGAAATACATGAAATGAGAAAGAAATATTCTAGAAAGAAGTTTGTATATATACAATTATCTATATGTATTAATCCAGATGCACTTGCACACATCTATAAGTATCCACATTGATATATAAACCATTAAATTTGATCTAAAATTCTCTATTTTAATTCATGAAAAGGAAGAGTAGATAGAAAATATGGATTATGTAATTCTGGTAAATAGATCAATTTCTCTCTCTCTAAAAGGTAAATAATTTTATGCGTGTACATTTTAAAAGAAAATATTAGATTTGCAGATCCATTTCTGTATTTAAAAAAATAGCATATAGTAATATATTAAATTTCTACAAACAAAGTGTGAAATTAAACGAGATGGCTCTACATACTATAATTCTAAGAACCCAAATATTTCACCAAACTCAAGCTACCAATGAGCTTCAATTCATTGTTCTTCCCATCAAGCTATGCATTCTAAGGGTGGAGTCCCATGGAGGGGGGCCTCCTATGGATTCCTTCAACCAACTCGATCAATGCAACAGCTTTTGCAAACCGTACAACCCTAAACATACAGCTTCAACAAATATTTCTATTTGGATTTTGGTGGCTCTTTACCTCTGTGATATCCTTTGATGGCCGCGAACTCCAGAAACAACTTTCTTTAACAGTAGATCTCATTATCATTTATCTTTATTTATTAGATATTTGTCTTTAATTTAATTTTTACATTTGAGAAATTGCATATCCAAGAAAAAAAGGAAGTCTGAAATCTTATTGTCATTATCTACTCAAATTGCTTCTAAATAAGATAAATAATGTTTTATATTTTTCTTTAAAAAATATTATTTGTCGAGCGAGCCTGAGATACCGAGAGCATCTTGTCCTGCTAAAGTCTCTTACAAAATTTATGGCAACTCGAATATTCAACTTGAAACATTACTATTCCAGAGATTATTTTCCCTAGCTTTTAATGTTGCGTCTGTGAATGCATGCAAACAAAATAGATACACCACATATAGAAATTTCCACTCGAAATAATTCAAGATTAATCGCTCATGGCCCATTATCGTCTCAAAATACCAAGAATTCCACTTCCTGAGAGTAGAAGGAATCTCTAATACCAAAGTTTACATCATAATGAAAATATATGATTACTAACATGTCTATGACATAGTATGCTTTTATCAAATTTATCAGTTATTGCTTAACGAATGATTGGAGGCCAATACGTACTTGTTTAGGCATCAATAGTATATTCAACAATGAACATGAGAAATTCCCACCATTCGAGGACGTTTTCAGTATTTTTCCATAAAGATGGTTCCATATATCATGGCGTTCAACTTTGTATTTGGCTTTTTCCTATTCTGGCTTCTTAAATAGCATGTGTTGAGCTCTCACCATGTTCTCTATCAACCTCTTACGCACTCCATGATTTCTCACCTATACAAAGAAAAAACACACACAATATATATTTGTCACTTAATCATCTAAGTAATAAATGTAGAAAATATGCAAATTTAAATCTTATTAAGGGATCCAAATTCTAGAATGGGGTTTTACTACTAAAAAACATAGACGTCATGATAACCTTCTCAAAGGGCAACATATTCTTGCTTCATCATGTGTTTTATTTCTTCTACCTACTTTTCGTAATTACTTATATGTGCCTAGGGGAACACATTATTCACATATATTTAAAAATAAAATAGAATAGTCATCAAAATAATTCCCAAACGCATTGTATAAGACAAGACACCCTACACATTCTCGAGTGCAATTCAGTAGAACATCACTATAACTATGGCGAGATCAAATTTGAGGGAATAAACCTAGTTAAAAATGTCTAAATAACAAGAAATAATAAAAATAGATAAATATAAATGGAGTGAATAAGTGGTTTCATTGAGACTTCCAACATGTAAAGCAACACCAATTTCTATCATAAACCAATTAAGGCTTTGACAAATCTAACAAAATCTCCAACCTTGCTCATCTTCTATTAATAAAAAGTTGGATTTCCCATGGCTAAAGGGAGATTGTATAGTAACTCAGAGAGTATCTTTGACAATCAAATGACTATTTAGGTTGACCAAAAAATCCCAAAGACATATAAAAAGAATCCTCTAGCCAATGAAGAAATGGGAATACTAAACGTTTTATCAAATATATTGTATCAAATTCTCTAGCCAATGAAGAAATGGGAATACTAAATGTTTTATCAAATATCTTGTATCAAAATTTGTAAGCCATCAAAAGTAGGCTTTTTTTCCAAGCACTCTTATATTTAAGAAATACTTTGGAATCTCTAATTCCAATTGCTTAAATACAATCATCATCTATAACCAAATCGAGCACCTCTCCCACTAATTTTTAGAGAGGCCTCTCCTAAGAAAATGTAAGTATTTCCATTATTAGGCATGTTCTTTTTATTTGAAACCACCACATAGTCGCCTTCTTGTTCAAGGTCTTGCTTTATCAACTTGGTGACACAAGTTAACAAAATCAAACATTTTTTAACTCAAATGTGCAAACAATTAGGGGAGAGTTGAAGGATTTGTGATTTACAAAAGACATAACAGCTAGAAAATTATTCGAGAAATTTTTACACTCTTCGAACAAGTTTCAATCTGGAATGGCATATTCAACAACTTGAACTCGGATTTTAATATGGAACAAAAGACACTTTCACAAATAGTCTTTATCGTAATATTGTTTACAAGGCATGTCATCTACAATATTCTATTTTCTTTTAGTATAAATTTTATTCAATTTGAACTCTTATTATATACCCTCCTTCTAGATTATAATTCCTTTCATTTCCACATTCTATCTAAAATATTTTAAAAACTTTTATAAATAATATAAAAAATTGATTCCATACTTTTAACTTCAAAGAATTCTTAAACTAGAGAGAAAAGAGGAAAAATATATAATCTATCTCATCTATAATCACTAAGATCCAATGTCCACTTTCACCAATTTTTACATACGAAAAAAAAACTTGCTAATAATGAATGAAACTTAAAAAACCCACAACCAAGAAAAATGATATAAACTACATATGAGTAGTCATAAGAGCAATAATAATTATTACCATTTGTAAAAATACCAAAAGTACGTTCAACACATACAAAACAATTCACACATATGAACTTTAAAACTTTAAACTTTAAACTTTCTTTTATAATCCACGACAACAATTACTGCATTAATTAACTTCAAAATCCCTTCAAACGAGGACAAAACCCCCCAACTGAAAGCTAATCCCTTGACCAGTGGAACACGTTGAGTGTTTCCTTCTCCTAAAGGACGAGCTTTATAATAGCAGCTTTCCGGATTCGAACCTGTATTCTGCTGTAAATAGTAGACTGTTACAGATTCCTCCCTTCCGTAACGTGAAAAAAAGAAAAGAAGACCTCTTTTACACTTGCTTCCCTATATTATTTGCTGTCTGCTGCGGAATCGAAACGCTCTGCAAGGCTTTAGCCCAACTATTAAAGACCACGTCAGTATTCAGACATTCGAATCTGTCAACTGCGCGGGCATCGAAACCCTCTTATACAGAAGCACCTGCGTCGCATCAGATTACCTGAAAGAAAACATGCAGGAAGTTTCACTTTCACCTTTTCGAGACGAATACAATAGCAATCGAAAGGGGGGCTTATATCCCAAAATAGAACAGCCAACTTTTTGACTTTTCATTGTAGGGTTTGAGTAGAGTGGTATCGAATCTATCCGAGCCATGCGGCCATCTGTGAAGGATTAACAATGCCTGGAATGCAAATATCATCTGAAAAGAGGAAATCGGTGGTGAAAGAAGAGTAAAACGCTTCCCTTACACTGGCAGTTTCGTCTCCTCGCAGGTTCTTCCTCGGATCTGCTGTAGCGTTTTCCCGAGGTCTCATGTTCGAATCCTGCGGCGGCCATGGTTTCCGCAGCAGTGTCCCGCAACAGAGGTATTCCCTCGCCATAAAACAGGCCAGCCGCCGGTTAACTCGTGATGGCGGCGAACTGGACGGGAGGATTTTGTGTCCGTTGGAGGCGACTACGAGGGGATCGAATCCCGGCGATGGCGATCGGCTTATCCTGGCAGACCTGTACCCCTTGGGAGAGGTGGAATTTGAATCGTAATTATTGATAACATGCTGTGTGTCGCTGTGGAGCCTCATCTTCTTGAACGTTGTGCTTCTTCGCCTATCTTCTTCCAGAAAGGGTTTTCGTCTTCTACTATCTGCCAATTCCTTCGGCTGCTGTTGCGGTTGAGGCAGGGGCCGGTGCACATATTTGTCCATGGACAGATCTGAGATTGACATCAGGGCTCCCGGAGATTCGAACGCAAGAGGTTGTGAATTATCAGATATTTTTCCATAAGCCCCTCCAAGAATTTAGGGGAAATGGGTTTACTTTACTTTTGCTTCTCCAAACTGTTGATTACAATCCAATGTTGTTCGTTTCTTAGAAATGTTTGGCAGCCCTTTCCTGTTCTTATTGCCTCGCGAATTTCGCTTGAGAGAGGGCAAAACGGAAGAAATGGCGCCCAAGCATATGACCCAACTGCTGGGTTTCCCCACTTTTTAATATAACCGGAGTTGCTCCTGCTTAAGGTATGTAACGTATATACATCGTATATATATCCACAGTAAACAGTATGCGTATACACATTGTATATATATCTACGAAGACTTCAATGTATATACATCGTTTGTTAAAAATCCCATAATGCGGCAACTTCCGAGAAAATCCCATGCCATATCAACGAAGTCGTCAACAAACGATGCGTGAGCACAACAGCGATTGCCACTGAAATTCGCCGGTAGGCATCTGACTTTTTTATCATATCTTTTCTTTTAGTCGCGATTTATGCTGACAGCTGGAGTAAGCATGAAAGAATTGATTATTCTTTAAGATAACCTGCTAACATTGTTCTGATAATTTTGTTAAAGGAAAAAATAATTTAAAGAGCAATTTCTTGAATGTGTTGAATTAATTAATTAATGCAACTACAAAATCGGTAATAGAATATAAGGTTAAATAAAGTATTTATGGGATATAAATATTAAAATTAGATAATTAGATAATTTTTATGTGTAAAAAGTTTTAATTTAAAAAATACTACCTTTGAATAAATTTGTTGATGTATTAAATTTAGTTTTAAGATTGAAATTGGTTTTTTTTCTTTAGTACTTCTTAATATTAGAATAAACTATTAATTCTATGCAAGATTCAATCTATAGAATTCAGATGAGTCTACAAGTATTGACTTGATATGTGCCCTTTGGATTTGATACGGCTGCACAATTTTCTTTATGATTTATCTAATTTATTGTGTTTTTCTATATATAAAGGATTTGTAATGTATATAAACACCTAGGCAAGACACAACTAGTGTTGTAGTGAAGGATTTGTAATGTTTATAAACAACCAAGAAAATATTGCTTCTCTAATGTTAACTAGCCTAATCTAATAAAAGTGTACATGTATAAGGAAAAATGCACACGCATAGTCATCAATGAGAAATATAAAATACCTTTCACCATTCTGTCATATTTCCCTTATACCATTCGGTCCTCTTTCCCTTAGAGGTCTGCACAAGACTTTATAAATTAGCTCCAAAGGTTTTGTTGTAGAATATTCCTTGTTCTTGAATTGTTTCTTTTCCTCTAAGTTCTCAACTGATATTCCTTGAACATTGTATTTACAATCTTGATAATCTTTCGCAAGTCTCTCATAGCATGAGTTGAAATGATTTGAACCATGTTTTCATAATTAATGTGTGTCATCCTTTTATCCCATAACCAACATTCATTGCTCTACAACAATAGAAAACTACTTCCTATTTTTTCTTTATATAATACACATTTCCATTTGTTCTTATACCTTCAATAATTATGCTTCTAGAACCTTTTCTAGTATTGCGACATGAAGGGTAGAATGGAAGTCAAAACTAGATATTATCACAAAACATCAAAACAGCGAGGAATTGGATTCATGAAATTATATGTATATTATTCCATTGTGATTTCTCTTCATTCCTACCTATTACAAATCTTATATCCTCTTATATAGGAAGTCTCGTATCTTATTGAGATTTTCTCAAATCTTAGGAAATTTAAACCACTCATATTCTTGTGCTAACTCCCCAACCACATGTCAAAAAAAAATACAAGACACTCATTTATCTCATCACATGACAATGAGGAGGTTATGAACAACTAACTCCCCTCACCCATATATGAGTCTAGATACTCCTATAAACCTATCGTAATTAAATACTAAATTTAATTAAGAGACTCATTTCCCTTTAATAGTTTTTGATACTCCTTGAGGTCTAATCACAAATGATAAATGTGGTCTTATGCTCTTGTATAAAACTCTCAATGTAGAAAATTTTATGATCTCCTAGTCATAAGTCCTCAATCTGCTTCTTTACTCTTGATGAAAGCACTTGATTTTGGAATTGTCCAACATCTTCAAGAAATTTTATTATTAATTTTGTTCTCTTCTCTTCATGTAGTTTTTGATGTGCTACTATTGTCCTTAATCTTCATGGTTTCCATAATTTACATTGCAATTCTCCCCTTTCCCTATTGATGTAGTTCATAGTAATCAATTGATTTTCATTGTTGACTATCTTCCTTACTTCGACATGTCTTCCCTTAGGCAATTTCTTCATTAGTATGCATAAATTCTTAATCTCAATATCCAACATACTCTTTTATTGATCCATGCTTCTGACACTGCTCCATTGCAACTCTGCATCAAAATCATTAAATATATAGCCTCAATTTCTATTTCACTATTTAGATTCCATTTTTCATCACCAAACATTTCTCTAAAAAAATTTAAAGCACATTGTTGCCTCCTACATGATTTTTTAATGAATGATCGAATTTCATTGTCCAAACTCTCTCTTTTGTCTACATTTGTACATGAAACAAATTTACTATGGTAAACATTAAATCCTCAAAAATCACCATAAATCATAATCTAATAATCACTTCTTTCTTTTCACTATTGTCTGCAAATTTTCAGTTTGTTATCCCTCCATATGCATTTGTCTCTCTTAAGAACCTTTGATTCCTCTTTTATAGTTTGTTGATGACATTTTCTTCTTTCTTCTTCTGGATGCTTCATATTTGCAACCTCTTTGTAGTCCTTCCTAATATTCAAATTGACTATGCATTCCTCTAACATCCTCAATTCTACATTCTAGTTTGCATTTATAACCTTGTCATCCCCCACTCAACGTGCTAGAATTTTCTTGTTTTTGTCATTATCTTCTTATGTTTAATGGAATAAATTTTCATTCTCAGAATCTCATAATAACATCTCCAATAATTTGATTTCCTCATCAAATTTCTTTATCATTATATCTGAATGTTTCTCTTTATCTCCTTGATCCTTGTTTTGCTTTTCTTCATATATGAACATGTCATTTGTTCATTGCAACTATAGGTTTTTGTAACTATTCTCAGGGCGAACCCACAATAGTGGTTTACACTTTTTCAGAGGAAGGAATTCTTCATTTCAGCAAGATAACATAAATTAAAGGGTTCAGTCAGAAATCACTTTCGATCATATGTCCTTTTTACTTCTGATTGAAAGTCCCCAAACAAGGGGGTTTCCATAGAAAATAGAGAAAGAATAGATTTATTTTCCATTTGTACATTTGATTTCCACTCCAATTATCTTCATAAAGCAATTTTTCCTCTCCCTCTTTGGAAGTAAGATTTTGAAAATGTTCTTCTTTTATCCTTATGCTAGTTTTCAGTGACTGTTTGACATCTTCAATACCTCCAAAACCTGCATGCATACACAAATTATTAGTTCTTAAACTATAATGCACTCTAGCATCATTTTACATCTCTTTTGTTAGATCATCATGTTGGTATAATTTTTTCAAAATAATCCTTGAAACTTCCATGAAGGCTCCTAGCTTCAAAATTATCATCATCATCTCCAAGTAATGATCCCTTCTCTGGTTCACAATAGTGAACTTCTTCTTCCTCAAACTCAGTTGCTTCGAGTTCTTCTTCCTTCAACCAAGCACTCAACATGTTCCTTATCTTTTTCCTTATCTTTCTTACAAATAATCCCTTAATAGGCCATATAGATTTCTTCTTCATTCTTCATCCATAGCTTTGATCTCTCTCAATTTTCTATAGTAGCATCATCATTATATTGATTTGTTCCTTGATCTTAATAATTTCTCTATCAAATTCATTTTGACTCATTCTTTTAATATTTATGTCATTCATTTTGGAATTCTTCTCTAATATCGTGTTGTTTTTATTTGAACCCTTGTCATGGAACTATTAGTATTCATCTTCAGTCTTCCTTTGTGAACATTCCTTTTCCACTTGTGAGTTGCACTAATCCTTTGCAATAGAAACTTTATTTTACGAGCTTCTATAAGTACCTCACTAAGCTTCTCTCCTCTCTTGGCCTTTTGGTAACAATAGTTCATTCTTCATAAACCTTTGAGATTCCTCCACCTCTTTAGGCTTCTATACTCTACTCACTTTCAAGAACTTCACATGGTACTTCTTCAGACAACTCTATCCACATTTCCAATTGTGGTTTTGTCTTAACAACTTCTACACAACCCCAATTAGAAGTTGTTCTTATTCCTCTATTATTCAACCTATGCTGCAAGGATCACCAAAAATTTACTTCTCTTTCTATTGCTACCTTCAATCAAATACTTGTCCAGCTTTCACTTGTAAATCATAAGACTATTCTCTCAACAGATCTTCTTATCGAAGAACTTTTCTTTCTTTGCTTCAAATAGCTACAAGATTTGTTTTTGCTACCAATATTCTTATGTTGCTTCAAAGTGTTAAGCAAAATTGAGCTCAAGATTTCTTGTGTAGTTGCATCACTTTAAGTGTCATACTAGAGCATGTACAACTCCTTAGCAGACATTTTTAGAAATTGAGTTGCAATATCATCAAAAGCCACAACCCAAAGTGTATTTTTGTAACTTTGGAGCTTCAATTTAATAATGTATCTATAGTTACACTCAAGAATTTCTACCTCACATCTAGTACAAAACCTTGTATCACCAATATTTTGACAAAAAAAAATTGCATTCTTTCCCATTGGCAATTAATAGACATACTAGATCAAATCATCTTGTCCAACAAGCTTCATAGTTTCTCTCATTTTTTCCTTCAAAGGGGTTGTCTTTCACATTTGATTCTATCAACTCTTCTATCCAAAATGTCTTCAATCTCATACAATTTCTTCTTAGCGAACTATTGTTCCAAATTAGGTCAACTTTCATCACTGAATCCTATCTCATGATACTGGTAGAGATCTGCAATATTGAATATAGGTGAAATGCCCAATGTATTTTGTAACTCAACTACATATGCATTACCAGAATAAAACTTCATCAAGATCTTACAAGATCCAAACTTCCTCATCTTCAATTTATAGTATGTTCCGACTAGAAATCTTCCTTTCCTCAAATATAAGTATCACCTCATCTCCAGTTTTAGATTCCTTATGTCTCCTCTTCTCATCTTCTTTCTCCTTATACTTAAATTTCATGTCTTCCAAATGTTGTTTCCCTTGATTATGCAATGACTTCATGTGCTCTTCAAATTCTCATGCTTCTACACTTGTCTTATCCTCATAACTGATATCTTGCAATTCTAATGCTCGCTTAGGATTCCTGCCTGTAACAATATCAAATGGTGTCTTCCATGTACTTTGTTTCACTGAATTATTGTATGCAAACTCCACTTGTGAGAGTATCAAATCCTAATTTCCATTCTCTTCTCCAACCAAACATCTCAAAAAGTTTCCCAAACTTATGTTGACTACCTCTATCTGTTCATCTATCTGTGGGTGAAATGTAGAACTAAACTTCAGGTTTTTCTTTAGCTTCCACCAAAGTGTCCTCCAAATTTAACCAACAAATTTGGTATCTCGGTCTAAAATAATGCTTCTAGATAATCCATGCAATCTCACAACTTCCTTGAAAAATAGGTCTACTACATGCACTACATCTATTGTCTTCTTACATGGTATGAAATTTGTCATCTTAGAAAATCTATCCATAATTACAAACATGGAATCATTCCCCATTTGTGTCTTAGGAAACCCAAGAATGGAATTTATGCTTATGTCTTCCCAAGGCTTATTCAATATTGTCAAAGGTTTATATAATCCCACATTTTGACTACATCCTTTTGCAACTTGACAAACTCTGTAATTTTGAACAAATCTCCTTATGTCCTGATGAACTTGAGGCCAAAATTAATTCTCACTTAACAAAGCCACTATCTTATCAATACCAAAATGTCCTTCTAATCCATCACTATGCTTTTCTTTTATCAAATTGTCTCTCATAGAACTCCTAGGAACACAAATAACTCATTTCCCCTAAAAAAAAATCATCCTAAATCAAATAATCCAACCACTTGGTTTGATCTACTACAATAGGTTATTTACAAGTTTTCCAAGGTTTAGAAAAATGGGGTCCTTTTCATACATGATCTTCAATTTATCAAATCCTAACACTTCAACTCTCATCTTTGTCAGAAAATTTCTTCTCCTAATCAAGACATCAATAACCTTATTTGACTTCCCACTCCTATTCTTCAAAACAAAAGTATACCTCTATAAGAATTCTACCCATCTCATGTATTTTGATTTAAATTAGCTTGACAATTCAAATATTGTAATGCTTAATTATCTGTATACAACACAGACTCCTTAGGTGATAGGTAATCCCTCAACTTCTTTAAGGATTGAACTAAGGCATATAACTCATGACCATACACTGAATATCTCCTATTTGTGTCACTCCACTTCTCACTAAAATAAGAAACAGGTCTTCCTTCTAGACTTAATGCCGATCCAATTGCATTTCCACTTGCATCACAATCAACTTGAAATAATTAATTGAAATTAGGTAGGGATAACATAGGTTGTTCAGTCACCTTTTATTTCAACAAATCAAAACTTCTATTTTCTCTAGATGCCCACTTGAAATCCATCATATCTCCCCTCATTGTTTTAGTCATAGGACTGCAAACCAAATTGAAAATCCTAATGAGCTTTCAGTAGAAACTATCCAACCCATGGAATGATCTTAGCTCTCCAATGCTTTTAGGTGTAGTCCATTTAACATTTTCTCTAACATTCTCAGGATCCATCTTCAATCCATCCACATATTTCACAAATCATAGGTACACAAGTTCTTCCTTCATGAAAGTACACTTCTTAATATTTATGAGCAACTTCTCATCTCTCAACATCTGCAATACTTGTCTCAAATTCAACAAATATTTCTCTTTTAACTTATTTAAAACCAAAATGTCATCCAAATACACTATCAAAAACTTACCCAAGAATTTCTTCATTACCGTATTTGTCAACCTCATGAAAGTAATCGGTGCAAATTAGTCAGTTCAAAAGGTATCACCAACCATTCATACAATCTATAATTTTTCTTGAATGCAATCTTTCACTCATCTCCTTTCCTAATTATTCTATGATGATATCCACTATTCAAGTCTATCTTTGTAAAATATCTAGTTACACTCAAATAGTCCATTATGTCATCCATCTTAGGTAAAGGAAATCTATATTTCACTATGATCCAATTTATAGCTCTAGAATTAGAACACATTATCCATTATCCATTCTTCTTTGGTGCTAAAATTTTTGGGACTACACAATGACTGAAACTTTCTCTGATCAAACCTTTGTTCAATAACTGTTTCACTTGTCTATTCATCTCCACACTCCCTATAAGCTTCATTGGTTTCTGCAGCCTTATTAAGAAAACTAGCTCCAAGAATCAAATCCATACAATAACTGATACTCCCAATAGGTAGTAATCCATTAGGTACATTGTCTAAGATTATGTCTTCAAATTCTATTAGAAAAATATTTATCTCCTTTGGTTGTTCATCTTTTGATTCCAAATTAGACTTCTTAGAAATCAACGCATAGCACTTATTCTCATTTCTCAAACCATCCTAGACTTTCCCTCCTTCAACCAGAAAATTCTCACACTTGTAGAAATCTCACTCTTAGGAGTCTCTTCTAAAGGAAACTATAGTTTGTTTCATCCTATTGGCAGCAATAGTATAAATATTATTTCTACCATCATGTAATTCTTGTCTATCATACCGCCACATTCTACTCAACAAGATATGACATACATCCATAGGCATAATATCACATGGAACTTCATCATGATAAGAGCCAATCTTGAACTTTACCAAACATTGTTCACTTACTAGAACTTTATGATCATCTCAAATCCATACTATCTAGTAGGGCTTAGGTTGATAAGTATGCTAGGAAATTGTTCAATCGTAAGGCCATACTACCTTGCCTATTTAGAACATCTAACACTCAATAAAATGCATAAACTCATATTCTTACTATTTCCTTCCCCCACAAAATCTCTACATAGAGACCTCTCCAACATGCTACCAAATCTAATGTCACTGCAATATAGATAAACTTAAATTCTCAAACTCCAGCGACCAAATTTACTTTCAAGAAACATGAATAAATAAAGAGTAGAAACCAACACCAAAAAATACAATAATTTTTACAACACAACAACAATGTGATCTCATTCAAGGGTTGATATATTGCAAGGTATGAGCCATTAATCCCAATCCTTCCCTCCAGTGTTTTGCATGTGTGAAATGAAATTTGTCAGATGGAACTCATAGAATAAGATTTAATAAGATATTTCTTCGTGATTTCTATTTTCATAAATGGGGAAATTATTTTCCCTCTAAAATTGAAAACTATTCATTTTATGGTTACGAGGACATTTTTCTATCATTGCACTAAATGTAGTTTTTATTTCACATGATTTGTGGGTAAAAATTATCAATTTATATATGTCATTTCTAAGTGGGCCACTCATTTCATTTCCTTGTTCCGACTCAATTGTCTTTGCTTCTAAAAAATGTTAGAAATGGGATATGCTCCTCTAAATAACAAGATTTTAGTGTCATTCAAGAGATGGGAATCTCTATTTTATGGACATGTTCTCAATTCCATGCTATAGAGGATCCTTTCTTGGGATGATTGGAGGATGGAGAAGGACATCTGCCAAGTATTTAGGGACATAGGTTTTTGTGCCCATCTTTCTACAAATCATATACATATCCAAGGTATTGATGGTTTCTATATCAAATGATGTTGATCTTGTCCAAGTCAAGATTTACTAGAAAATATTCTTGATAGTTATATTTGAGGGGTGTTTCTAGAAGGTTTTTAGTTATCTTTTTCTCTTAGGAAATATGATATTTTTAAGGGTGAGGTCCTAATTGGGGGGTTTTGTTTTACCAAGCATTTGAAGAGAAACAAGGTCATTGCTCATTTGTTTGATGCAATTAAAAATGCACTAGTGTCTAGTAAATGTAATGTGTTTGATAAGGAATATGATTTTCTATATGACTTGATTTCATATGATCTTTTCATGTCTGGTAAGGCCACCTTCTATGTTATACATAGGTTGTAGGAAACACATGGTGGGTGACGAGTTCAAAGAAAAACTAAAGGATGAGGTTGATCAGGGTTTGGGCAGTGATCCTCCTACTAAAAATGTCGAAGCCAAAGAAAAGGAAGACTAAGCGGCTAGTCATTCTTGCTTGGAGCTTGAGGAAGTTGTTGAAAGTTCCATTATTTCATGAATCTTTGTTATATCTGTAGTTTTTTTTTCTATTAAGTTTTAGTATTATTTGATGGTCTTCCCATTGTATATCTCTAGAAGCTATTTTGTTTTTTTTAATTTTTTCATAGGATTATTCAGATGGCATTGGCATGTGGCTAGATAAAAAAATTTAGAGGGTTATTTTTTCTATAGTCATATTCTACTCTCTGTGATTTTCAAATTTTTAATTTTATAAATATAGTGCACGTCTATGGCCTTTTACCCAAATACAAAAAAACAACGTGATTACCCAAAAATGTTAAAACACACTATAAACACAAACACCAATTTTGAACCTATAAATGCCTTCACAATAGATTATTGAAAGATTGTAGCACTTATATACACACTCTTTCCATGCATACACCACTAAATTTGATGGTGCTATCCAAAATAATCGGTTAGGCCACATAATACCCACAAAGGAAACATTCCTATACTAACATACTACATTTAGTGATTTCTCAAACAGATGAACAATCACGACTCATGAAAAAAGTACAACTCGATAAATAACTAGTCCAACATTGTTCTTCACACTAACTTCACTTGATACAAAACCATGTGGTCTCTATAAATTGACACCATCTAATTCAAGTTTACAATTATGAATAATATTCATACACAAAAAGAGTACACATGATGCATGGATCTGAGAATAAAGTAATTATCTATTCTAACCCATATGTCCCTAACTCTCTGACCCCTTTAAAGAGCCCTAACATCTGCATACATACTCTTTCTCTACATGAAAATAAACATCACTAAAAACCCCAATACAACTAGAAATCAAACAAAAACAATATCCTATGCCAAAGTGCACATCCACACATTCCATACAATTTTACTTTGACCTTCCAGATGATATACAAAAATAAGAAAAGGAAAAAAAAGATAAACGAGTACAAAGAAAAGGACAAAATCATTCCTTTTAGCATTCAACTAACAATCCATAACTAATGCCATAAAAAATACACAGCTTACCAACAATCCCCCAAAGGAGGTTCTCTATCACTAATTAATTAGATTTGAAGCAAGAATTTAAAAAAATAAATCAACAACATTAATTGTAGAACAATACCAATTAATGCCACACCTAAACTAAATTACTCAACAACACAAACAAATCTATTGTTTAAAGCGCATGTCATTTCCAATTCTTCCCTATCTACCCTATTCCATAGTCACTAAGGAAACCTTTATAATTCATCATACAAGGATCTTAATTACATCTTACTTAAAACAGAGAATATTATATTGCACATCAATTCTGACTTCACCAAAGCTTGACCTCCAAGCATGAATGATGACTTCAGAATAGCATGAGACAACATTCAGGTGGCAGGCAACATTTGGCAACAACAACATGAAACCCCCCTAGTCTCTCTACCCTAACAACTTGTCACATTCTATCCATTGAAATTTGACAACTTTTTGGTGACATGAGACAATTTGCCAGGATTAAACAATTTTTCAAGATGAAAAGTTTAAACTAATAGCCTATCACCTAAATAAAATAAATTTAGAAATCAAGAGTGGCCTTATTAATTAGGAACTAAAAATTATATTAAATATGGCACACTAGAAGGTTGAGGTCAATTGTCATATGCTTTCACTATTACATGTAGACATATTTCTATTTTAAATAAATAAAACAAAAGTGCCAATCTAATAGCTATGGATTAAAAGAGTATTTTTTACTAAGATAATTAAGTATAAAATATGACAATCACTTTTGTTATTATAAAGATCAAGAATCAAATAATTGACTAATAGTTGATGAATTCCATCTAATTGAGCTACAATGTTAAATGAGAAGTACATTAACTTTTATTCTATACTCTCTAGTATTATCCTTAACATACTATAGATATTGTTTATTATTGGTGAGCTCATATGAATTTTGATTTTTGAAAAAGTTTATCTTAACATATCTAATTAAATAATTTGAATTTTTTTTTAAAATTCAGAGCAAATGAAATTACCTATTCATTTAATACACAATTATGATAAATAACTTAGATACATATGTAATTAAACAAAACAAAATGTCAATAATTCAAAAAATAGATATTATATATCTACGTATTTAAGTAAATAAAATTAATTTTGAAACTTATAAAAAGTCCAATAAATACCCACAACATATATATATAAATATATACATAAATACCCACAACATATATATATATATATATATATATATATATAAATATAAATTATATATATATTTATATATATATATATATAATATATATGTATATATATATATATAATATGTATATATATATATATATGTATAATATATATATATATGTATAAAATATATATATAGTATATTTATATA
>BSBK01008146.1:0-172951 GCA_027943335.1 Chamaecyparis obtusa
TATATATATATATATATATATATATATATATATATATATATATATATATATATATATATATATATATATATATATATATATATATATATATATATATATATATTATATATATATATATATATATATATATATATATATATATATATATATATATATATATATATATATATATATATATATATATATATATATATATATATATATATATATATATATATATATATATAGTTTATTTCTATGCAAATGAAGATTAAAGAACATGTGTACATGTAATGTAACGTTAAATTGGAGCTAGTAAACTAGTTGAATATAAAATGTATACATACCTTGAAGTTCATGTTGTCGGTGGGCTTTCTTCACACATGTTCTTGCTCCATCATGTTCTCCTCTTCCATGTCTACTTTCAAAGATATTCCAAACAAACTTAACATTGTGTCTAGCATGTTGCATGGATAACCAATTAAAAACCTTTGGCAGACTTATATTGACCTACAATTTAAATTTATAAAAATATAAAATTTTAATATCTAGAATTGAAAAAATTTAAAAGAAATTTTATAATGCACATACTTACCTGCACACCCATCAGACCAGATCCAATGTTGTGAATCATATATCCCACAACTCACAATATTATTGAAAAACATGCTGAAACAATGAGCCACGTAACTCCTATTATCAACCTTGTCATCGATAATATAGAAATGAACCTCCTTAATGTTAACTCATTCATTTTGATCTATACTACAGTCTATCTCATCCAAATCAAATTGTACATGTCTATAGGTCACATGCACAAATAATGCAACTTGATCATAATGATAATATTGACTCTAGAGCTCTTTTTGAGGGGAAAATATATAGTTCTCTACAAAATCTACAACTGAAAGAATACAAGAAGGTGGGAAACAATTTTTGGAATCATGAAACTATTTAGCTTGTCCATCTTGCACCATGCCAATGTTGGATATGCAGATAAACCATAGATTGAAATCTTTCCATGAACCGAAGGTACATTAATTCACTCTCCTTTAATGTAATTTTTTTTTATTCACTTCCTGTCTTCATTTGGTATATCTCATATTCAAATATCTTCCACTGGACTGGTGTTGTAACATCAATATTATCAAATTGTAAAGGAAATTTCTATAAATTTCCACAATTATTGCATTCATTTTTATACACTGGACATTGAATTCATCTGAATCTTCTAATTTATCACATAAAATGGACTTTACAAATTCTGTTGTATTTCCAGTAACCATATCTAGATTAAGTATTTCCATTACATTTTTATATGATTGCAAGTATAAGTGAAACTTAGCATGATTTCAACATCAACATTTTTCACGAACCTTATTTATGCATACGAAGAAAGCGAGCAACATCTCAAACATTTTCTGACCTATTTTCACATCTGAAAATTCATGCTTGAATGCTTCAAACAATTCACTTTGTGTAGTATTGATAAAATGTTTTGGATGTGAAATCTTCATATCAGTCTCTTCATCATTCATTTGTATAGTATCCCTTTTATTGGAAGAAACATGAGAGTGATTGGTCCAAAAATAAATGACCCATCTTCTTACATCTTCAAAAATTATGTCTTTACGAGGAATTGTTATACACTAAGTTTGTGCATTTGTCTCAAGCTCTCTTGGTCTTGATAACTCAGTATAACATGGGAATCATCTCTAGGTTGTGGGACCTTTGCTAATTGAGATGAGACCTCTAAGTTCTAGGCTGGTTCCTCTTGGATAATCACCTTAATTTGCTTCTAGACATGAAAGTAAACTTTTGAAGGGAAAGGGATAGAAGAAATGCTTGTAAGGGAAATGACTTGAAAGCAAACTACCTACTAGGTGATGCACCAAAACTAGGGTTTGGATCTCAGTATGTAGGGATGAAATCAATGAAAAGTTTAGGTCTAGTAGGTCACAACTTACTGAATAGGCTTGCATAAGTATTTCATAAGAGGGCCTGGGAATAAGACACAACTTATGACCTGCAAATAGACATTTGCTTCTAAAACTCAGTGTAAGATTGAGGAAAGACTATTAAGGGGCTGAAGTATACCCACAAGAACATCTAAATCACTGAAAACATGCATATACTTTGATCCAATAAGAGATAATCCAAACAAGGAAGCATAGGGACATGAAGGATTGTCACAAAATACCTCTGCAATATTTGAATCATCAATGGGAGAAATACAATTGTATGAACCAGAGGGTAGAAATGATACCACAGATGGCCTTTAAGAAAAGGTGAATTTTATTCTACAAATTGTCCAACTCCTGAGCACTAAAGGCTCCAAAAAAATACATCCATCCTCAAGTACACGTAGGCAAGATTCAAAATTAACTTAACTAGGGTTACAGATTCATAATAATATCAAACCCTAAAGGTACACTACTGACCCATCATGAAAATCTTTGAGAACCGGTCATCAGATTTGATCTTTCTCTTTACATGTTGATCCTAGACTAAGTCCACCTACAGAAACAACAACTTTGACCCATCTACCCACCTGCAACTCTACTAAGCCATGAAGGCTTCAAATCCGATCTTATTTCCCTGGAAGAGGTACTAGTTGCAAAGGTGGTGCCAACTCTTTTCATCACTTCTCATTGCGGGAACATGGCATAGTACCCTACATTATCGACCAATAGTCACCTCCATCACCCTCTCAACCACAACCATCCTGAGAATTAAACTCCTGAGCTAACCGACGTTGTGTATGGCCAAAAGAATGCAAAAACCTAGCAAAATTAGCAGAAAGCATTCAAATTTTGAAATATAATGGCTAGCGGCAAACTTTAAAACATAACCATCAATAAATAACCTTACTAGAAGATGAATGACCCAAATGCACCCTTTAAGATAGTCTAAAACCCCTCTGACAAGTCAACCGCCACCACGATAGTTAGAAACCAATAAAAAATGAGCAAATCAGCATCTCTAACAAGTCACTAGACCCATGTCCCTGAGAACACCATCGGATGGCTCTCGCTATACCGCCATCCTAATGATCAAGAACTTTGAGCCTCTGGTATAATGATAGTCACAAGATCTGATTGCATTTTACCTTCATTAGAAACCCCTGACCCCATAGGTCCACTGACATTGGCCACGTTACACATCAAACAACCATTCAAACTGCACCATTGTAGATACACATTGCAACTTTCCAACATCGAACCCACTGCTTGAGATACCGATCTAACAGTGGGCGTATGATCTCATAGCCCAGAATATTCTTTATGCTTTTACACCAATCGTAGATCCTAGCCTTTTTGAGACCCTTTTGACAACAGACCCATGAAAAATCTAGTCATCGCCATGTGAACCAACCAAATTCAAGTAAGTTAGCACATAAGGACCCACCGAAGGAATTTCTTACACCAACCAAGATCAGCAGTTGTCGTAAGATCGTGAGCCTTGACACAAACCCTTGCAAAGATACATCAGTCGTCGATCGTCTATAGATGGCAGAACTTCCTGACCACTGAAAGGGCCCAGGCCTATTGACAAGCTTCCACCTATACTCAACCTCAACCAATTAGAGGCTACCAAAATGGATCTACATTGCATCTGTCTCTGACATAGGATCCACTAACAGAAGCCAGGCGATAAAGTAAGATCTCCAACTGTCGTTATACTGCCATGATAAAACATGTGCATCTTGAGCCCCCAATATAATGATGAACACATGATTAAACTAAAACTTAACCCACCAAAGAAGATGGCCCCATTGACAACCTATCGAATCACTAGACCACCGATGAATCAGGACTTGCCAAATAAGATGAGGTGGCACCAGTCCCACTGATAAAATAAACTCTATAGGTAGGAGAAATCGACGGTCATTGCAAGATCTTATGGAATCTTCCAACCCTATGAGATCATGTGACGACCATCAGATTGAGAATCTTGACCTGGCTGCTTGAACTAAGACCACCATCCTAAATGGTAACCGCTCACAGGATCATTGAGTGTTTAGGGGTTAACTACCAAGAATTGGAGACTTGGTGACTAAAGGAATAATAAAGGCACGTGAAAATTGGAAACTTAAGTGATCGAGAAAAGGTAACATGAAAATATAATGCGACCAAAGGGTTTTTTTTGGATTTTGGATACCAACGGCTAGTTTTCAAACTTTTCAATTGCAGACCGGGGAGTAAAAATAATTTGTAGAGACCAGAGAACATGGAATAAATTCATGAAAATTTTAGGGATGGTAGACATGGTAAAAATAGAGGCTTGCGTATGGTTTTCAGCCAAATTTGAATGCATATGAAATTTGGGTAACATTTTGGTGATTTTTGCTAGATGTCATCTAGCTAGACACAGGAAACCAGTGACCTTGACAATCCATTGGGCATGGGGTCATCAAAATTTCAAAACTCTCTTAGAGAGGCAGAACTAGAACTGTGCTCAGAGCACTTCTTAGAAAAGAAGGAACTAACCAGAAAGCAGGAAGAAAGCATGAAAGCATTTTTACAAAATTCATAGAGAGGGATTAACCTCAAAACAAGGTTTCAGGTGGAAACCATTTACTAAAATAGGTAAGGGGGCTCCCCCCATATTTGATAGTTGAAAAGCATTGGACCCCCTACATTCTGTGATTACAAATGGTCAACTCCAAAAGGAGTCAAATTTGGTGTGCCTACCAGGTTTAGACCTGAACTCATCCCACTTGAGGAATATGTCTCCAACCTTGAAATTTATAATTTTGGCCCTCCTATCAAAGCTCTTCTTTGTCTGAATCCGATGGAATTCCATATCCTTTAGGGATTTATCTATGAGTTCTTCCAATTCTATCAATTGAGCATATCTGATCTGTAAGGGATCTTCTTCATCAAATAGGGCATACTAAGTAGCCAGATCCAAATCTGGTAATTCAAGTGAAATGGGCATCCTAGCCTCCTTACCATATACTAGTACATAAGGAGAATTACCAATGATTTTCTTTGGGATAATTCTATCTAACCACAATGTAGACCTCAACTTAGTATGCCAATCTCTCTGATTATCTTGCAGAATCTGCTTGATTATCCTGATCAGATTCTTATTGGTGGATTCTGCCAAGCCATTGCCTTGGGGTAATAATTTGAACTGGTATTCAGATAGATGCCATTCTTGACTACCCACTCTGAGACTTTGAGACCTATGAATGCCAAGGCATTATCTGAAATGATGGAATCAGGAGTGCCAAACCTATGAATTAAATCATCATAAAAACCTAGGATAGCACTCTCATTAGCCTCTTTCAATGCAATTGCTTTCATCCATCTAGTGAAATAATCTATTGTAGTAATTATCCACTTATGTCCTGCATTAGATGGAGGGTTAATCATGGCAATGAAATCTATACCCCACTTCATGAAGGGTTGCTCTATTCTGACTGGCTGTAGGGGTAAGGTGGCAAGTCTCTCTTTTCCTACAAACATAGCACACTTGATGCATTTTCTAACATAATCATGACTATCCTTAAAGATAGATGGTCAATAGTATCCAACCCTCATGATCTTAAAAGCAGTAGTCCTAGGAGAAAAATGACCTCCAAATGGTCCATCATGAAACTCAAATAGGATATCTGCTACCTTTTATGAATCTATGCATCTTAAAAGGACACCATTGTGATCCTTTCTAAAAAGAAAATCATCAATCAGCATGAAGGGAATAGATTGTAACCTATAATACCTTCTTTTTGCTGAATCCAAACCTGCAGGACATTGTCCTATCTTCAAGTATTGATCACATTAGGCAACCAGCTTGTTGCCTTGGCCTACTCTTCTATAGAA
This sequence comes from Chamaecyparis obtusa, assembly GCA_027943335.1. Classification (NCBI taxonomy): domain Eukaryota; kingdom Viridiplantae; phylum Streptophyta; class Pinopsida; order Cupressales; family Cupressaceae; genus Chamaecyparis; species Chamaecyparis obtusa. Next base: position 5,808 of record BSBK01008146.1, read on the forward strand.
TGCACCACCAGAGATGCATCCATTTGCTTTGATTTCTTTGAACTCTCATCTTCTGCCAAATTTTCACAAAGACCTCTTCCTCTAACCAACTTGGTAGTTTGAATATCTATCATATTCCATCACCTTGGTGATCCAACTAGTTCTTTTCTCATTAAGGTCTTTGGAAAGAAAAAATTCTTTGACACTTGGATGAGTAACCTTTAAATGTACCTTTCTATGGGTCAATAGATATCTAAAATTTTCAAGGCTCTTTACCACAACAAGCACATGTTTCTCTACAAAAGAGTATCTCCATTCATACTCCTCTAAACCTTTGCTAAAGAAAGCAATAGGCTGCTCCAATCCATCTAAATTTTCTTGAGTTGGCATTTCAGATATGGCATCATGACCCCCATAAGCATAAAGGATAAAATCCTTACTAAAATTTGGGTTTAGGAGAGAAGGAGCTTCTATTAAGCCCTCTTTGATAGCTTGGAAATTAACTCTCCCTTCTTTGGTCAAACTAAAAGCTGAATTCTTCTTTAACATGGTTGTCAAAGGCTTCAGTAAATTTGCAATGTTAGGCAAGAATCTCAAAACAAAATTAATCTTTCCTATGAAGGATTGGATACTTTTCTTGTGATGTGGTAGGGGTAGCTCTAGAATGGCTACAATTCTCTCAGGATCCACTATAATTCCTTCTTTGGATACTAGATATCCCAATAGTTTTCCTTCATGAACTGCAAACACACATTTTTTGGGATTAAGAGATACCCCAAATTCTCTACACCTCTCAAAAATCTTTCTCAAATGTTTGATATGATCTACTGCATGCTTTGAATAGATGGTTATGTCATCTAAGTAGACCAGCACAAACTTGTACATTAGGCTCTTAAAGGCCATATCCATTGCCTTTTGAAATGTAGCACCTGCATTTGACAAACCAAAGGGCATCTTTTGATAAGCCATGGTTCCCCACTTGGTTGTAAATGTAGTCTTATATTGATCCTCTTCATTCACTAAGATCTGATTGTATCCTGAATAGCCATCCAATAATGAAAATCTCTCAGATCTAGAGACACATTGTAGAATTTGTTCCATACAGGGTAATGGATGGCGGTCCTTTAGAGAAGCCCTGTTAAGATTCCTGAAGTCAACACATAACCTTAGCTCCCCATTCTTCTTCTTGATAGGAACAAGGTTGGAAACCCAACTAGTATGCTTAATGGGGTAGATGATACCACTCTCTATCAATTTGAGCACTTCTTTATGCATAAGTGGCTCAAGCTTGGGATTAATAGGCCTTTGTTTTTTACTCATTGGTTTGGCATTAGGCTCTAAATCAATAGTGTGCTGAGCAAGGATAGGATCAAAACCTTTGACATCCTCATATTGCCATGCAAAAACATCACTGAATTCTTTGAATAATTATGTATAAGCTTTCTTTTCCAATACAATGTTTACCTTTCCAAATTGTAGGCTCCTACCTAGTTCCAACTCTAATTCAACACAATGTTCTTGTTAGACTACCAACCCAACTTTATTTTTCTTAACTTCATCATCCTTGTTGAAGATAGTCTCTAAGGTGACAAGACCTCTAAGAATCTTATTGGACTTGAGTTGTATCACTTGATCACCATAGTTTTGAGATAGCCTATCTTGATTGTGTTCTGAAAAAACATCTTCTTGAAACAAGAATTATAGAATTTGTTCATCATTGTCAAACACCTGCCAATTGACATCATTATCAGGAATAGAGGGCCTAACAATCACTTTGCTATGTTGTTGATCTATTTCTCTTGAAACACTATTTGGAATGTCATACTGAGATCCAACAGCAGCTAACCTATCTGCATTTTGATTTAACTTTCTAGGGATAGAAACAATATTGAAAGCATGGAATTCTTCAATTGCATCCCAAACTCTATGTTTTTATGCTTTCATAGTGTCATTTTTGGTTGCACTTATCCCTCTTACTTTCCTGACAACTAACTCACTGTCAGCATAATCTTTTAAAGCCTTAAGCCCTCTTTTTCTAGCCCACTCTAGTCCATTGACTGGACTTTCATACTCTGCAGTATTGCTAGTGCAGGAGAAATTGAATCTAAAGGTAGTATAGTACCTTTCTCCTTTTGGGGATACTAGCATACCACCACCACCAGAACCATGTCTACTTTTAGCTCCATCAAAAATAGTTCCCAAACCTGACTATTCTGATCCTCTGAATCAGTGTCCTCTTTGAGAAGGTTTGGCTCTATGACCCCACTTTCTTGCATTAAATAACTCCCCAAACCAAAATCCCAAAAAAGAGTTTCTTGGGCTTCTAAAGCTCTTTCATCTAGAAAAATATTAGGGATACTTTCTATCTTTGTGCTTGCTTCACTAATAGTTTGGAAATCACTACTATCAAATATGGGGCAGTTTACATTGATGGTATTGGATACATATGGCTCTATATGGTGTGTTACTAATGGTTGTGATTTAATGGTGACCTTGGTCCCATATCTTGTATAAAATAACATGTGAGACTAGTTTGAAGATAGGTAGCCCCCTATCTTCGTTGTAAACCTCCTTTGAAAGACATATAGAAAATAATGCAAGGAGATCTATGATATATATATCAAGGAGGATGGAAAAATTAGGAATAGCATGAAGGATTAGACTGGTATCCTTGGCCACACCTATAGTATTGACTGAGGATCCATCAAGTTGGGTAACCTTCTTTTGAAAGGGTTCATACCTTAGTCCTAATTGGTCAACTACTTTCTTGGGCATCACAGTGCTAGTAGCTCCACTATCTACCATACAATTATGTACTGAAGATTTTCCAATGATTAAAGATACATAAAAGGGAGGTGGCTTTGAGTTCCTACCTTGTGTGGCATTAGCCTTGGAGTTGCTACTTGGAGCCTCCTTTTCCTGATCAGTGTTAACCAACACTAGTTTTGCAGCTTCTTTTGCAGGTTGAGGAGTTGTTACTTCTATCATGGCCTTCTTCAAAATTGCAAGCTTTCCTGGAAGAGCCAAAGAGTCCCACATGGACATGGTGACATTCACCTTCTTCATGTTGTCTACAATGTTATAAGGGGTCACAATGTGTAATCTTTGTCATGCTTTCACTATGATGCGCTCCACTTCTTTTGAATGTTGGCCTTCTTTACTTGGAATGACAGGAACCTCCTTAGGTGTGATGGGATCAGCTTTCTATAGTGGCTCTGTAGATGTAGTGGCTTTGGAGTTGGAATCCACTCTCTCCATGTCCTGAGCTCTTCTTTTTGCTCTTGTAAAGGCAACAAAAGAAGCCTCATCATTGACTCCATTGAAGTCTGGTTGCTCCCAATTAAAGAGGGCAGTCTCATTCTCTTGTGATTCTTGTTGAGGCACTGACCCACTAGATGAAACCTCTGATTGAGCTTGTGAGGCATTTTGAACCATTAGAGCTTGGCTCATCCATCCATTTAAACATGTAGCCTAATTATGAGGCAAATTACAAGGAAAGAACCATTCATTATCCATAGCCAAATTATTTTGACTAGGAACCATATCCCTCACTGGATTAGCAAAATTTAGAGGTGGAGGGTTATATGGTTGAAATGGTCTTTGATTAAAACTTTGTCTTTGTCATTGACAGCCTCCTTGGTATGGTGGCCTATTTTGTTGATAAGGTTGTCCTTGATTTTGATATTGTTGATTAGGACCTTGGCCTTGTGACTGAAATGGTGGTCTAATTCCTTGACCTTGTTTCTTCAAATTTGTGACCTCTTTAGTTAAGGTCTGCAGCAAATTTGTCATCTCTTGCTGACTGCTCTGTTAGCTATTCTTTATCTCTTGTAACTTTTGAGAGAAACTAGTCCTTAGCTCTTGACCACTAGTACTAGCTTGGGGTGCCAATATGGGGGGAATAGGGGTAAATGGGGGTATTTGGGAAAGTGCAATGGGTTGAAGGCTAGGAAAAATGGGCATTGGAGGCCTTCTAGCAATCATGCCTGCTTAGATTAAACAATTTTCAGCCCTAACAGCTATGTTAAAGGCCTGGGGTAAAGAAGTACCACCCATAGATTGGATCATGACAAAAATTTGACCATTTAGACTTTGTAAATAATAAAGGAAAGCATGGTCTACTGATGGTCTTACTAAGACTGGGATTCTATTCCCTATTTTAAGGAATCTACTATTATAATCTATCATTTGCTCTTGAGGGTCTCTCTTAATAGTTGTTAACTGCTCAACTAGAGACAAATTATGTGATTTATCCTCAAAATGTTTACTTAATGCATCCCCTAACTCATCCCAAGAAGTAATAGAACCAACAGTTAGAGTCCTAAACCATTTAAGAGCCTTACCTTTTAAAGAGGCTGCTAATAACTTTGTGGCCACATCTTCTTGAGTGATGTTGTGTATGCTGTAGATGGTGGTCACATCTCTTATGTGCTCAAAAGTAGTTGTCTACCCATCACCTGAGAAATTAGGTATACTCTTAAGTGCCATGAAAGGTACATCATGATGTTGAGAAAAATTTAGTGGACTACCCTGATTGAATGGTGCAAAGGCAAATGGTCTAGCCATTGTAGGAGTTGGAATCTAAATATTTACAACTATATGAGTTGTATTTGCTGCTTGATTGGAATCTTCTTCTAGATCTCTGGTCAGAGATCTCCCTCTTCTTCTGGAATGAAAGGGAAAGGTCCCCTTTTTGATGTATCAAGAGGTGTAGACTGAAATCTTCTTGCAGGAGATGTTCTTTGAGTTGACCTACCTTTGTGACTTCTTGAGGGAAACTCTAAAAACTTAGTAGGCTTTGAGCTCCTAGTCTCAATCTTTCTCATATAACTTTGAACAAGGTAGCCTAGATCTTTGAAATTAGTGGATTCACAAGATATACTCGGTAGAACAACCTCTAAAGGTCTATATTATGCAATCTACATATCAAAGATAGCATATCTTTAACCTGTTATAACTTCTAGTCCCACTGGGCATGCCAGAATTGTTATACATTGGCACCAAGGTGGGGTGTACTTGAGCTCGAGTCTATACTGATAGTCCTTGTGTACTAAACTTCTTGGATTCTTTTGCAGATGAACCAATAGGAACACCTTTGAACATTGATATGATATTTTAGTCCCACCGAGAGTGCCAGAATTGTTATACACTAAGTTTGTGCCTTTCTCTCAAGCTCTCTTGGTCTTGATAAACCAATATAACATGGGAATCATCTCTAGGCTGTGGGACCTTTGCTAACTGAGATAAGACCTCTAGGTTCTAGGTTGGTTCCTCTTGGATAATCACCTTAATTTGCTTCTAGACATGAAAGTAAAATTTTCAAGGCAAAGGGATAGTAGGAATGCTTGCAAGGGAAATGACTTGAAAGCAAACTACCTACTAGGTGATTCACCGAAACTAGGGTTTGGATCTCAGTATGTAGGGATGAAATCAATGAAAATTTTAGGTCTAGTAGGTCACAACTTACTGAATAGGCTTGCATAAGTATTTCATAAGAGAGCCTGGGAATAAGACACAACTTATGACCTATAAATAGACATTCACTTCTACAACTAGGTGTAAAATTGAGACAAGACTTTTAAGGGGCTGAAGTATACTGACAAGAACATCTAAATCAAATCAAACATAGTAACACACAAAATTGTAGAAAGAAAGAGGGATCAGGAACCCTAAAATAATCACTAAAAACATGCATATACTTTGATCCAATAATATATAATCCAAACAAGGAAGCATAGGGACATGAAGTATTATCGCAAAATACCTCTACAATATTTGAATCATCAATAGGAGAAATACAACTGTATGAGCTAGAGGGTAGAAATGATACCACAAATGACCTTTAAGAAAAGGTGAATTTTCTTCTACAAATTGTCCAACTCCTGAGCACTAAAGGGTCCAAAACAATATATACATACTCAACTGCACGCAGGTAGGAGTCAAAATTAACCTAACTAGGGTTACAGATTCACAATAATATCAAACCCTAAAGGTACACTCCTGACCCATCATGAAAATCTCTGAGAACCAATCATCAGATTAGATCTTTCTCTTTTCTTGTTGATCCTGGACTGAGTCCACTTGCAGACACAACAACTTCAACCCATCTACCCACCTACAACTCCACTAAGCCATAAAGGCTTCAAATCTGATCTTATTTCCTTGGAAGAGTTAGCGGTTGCAAAGGTGGTGCCAACTCTTTTCATCACTTCTCAGTGTGGGAACATTGCATAGTAACCTACAACACTGACCAACAGTCAGCTCCATCACCCTCTCAACCACAACCATCCTAGGAATTAAACTCCGGAGCTAACCGACATTGTGTATGGATGAAAGAATGCAAAACCCTAGCAAATCCAGCAGAAAGCATTCAAATTTTGAAATGTAACGGCTAGCGGAAAACTTTAAAATGTAACCATCGATGAATAACCTTCCTGACAAATGAATGGCCTAGAAGTGCCCTTTAAGATAGTCTAAAACCCCTCTGACAAGTCAACCACCACCGTGGCAACCAGTAAGCAATAAAAAATGAGCAAATCAACATCTCTGACAAGTCACTGGACCCACATCCTGAGAACACCATCGGATGGCTATTGCTATACCTCCATCATAATGATCAAGCACTTTGAGCCTCCAGTATAATGACAGCTATGAGATTTGATCACATTGTACCTTCCTTAGAAACCCTTGACCCCATGGGCCCACTGACATCAACCACATTGCACATCAAACAACCAATCGAACTGCGCCATTGCAGATACATGTTGCAACTTTCTGACATTGGACCCACTGCTTGAGATACTAATCTAATTGCGAGCATATGATCTCATAGCCCCAGAATATTCTTTACTCTTTTACACTAGCCGTACATCCTAGCCTTTCTGAGACCCTTCTGACAACAGACCCATGACAAATCTAGTCATCGCCACATGGACCAACCAAATTCAAGCAAGTCAGCACATAAGGACCCACCGAAGGAAGTTCTGACACCAACCAAGATCGGCGATTGTTGTAAGATCGTGAGCCTTGACATAAACCCTTGTGAAGATACACTGGTCATCGATCCTCTGCAGATGTCAAAGCCTCCCGACCATTGAAAGGGCCCAACCTTATTGACAAGCTTCCACTTGTACTCAACCTCAGCCAATCATAGGCTACCAAAATGGATCCACATTGCATCTATCTTTGACACATGACCCACTAATAGAAGCCAGGTGATAAAGTAAGATGCTATACCACCATGATAAAACACGTGCATCTTAAGCCCCCAGTATAATGTTGACCACATGATTAAACCAAAACTTAACCCACCAAAGAAGATGATTCCACTGATAACATACCGAATCACTAGACCACCGACGAATCAGGAGCTACCAAATAAGATGAGGTGGCACCCATCTCGCTGACAAAATAAACTCTGCAGGCAGGAGAAATCAACGGTCATCACAAGATCTTATGGAATCTTCTGACCCTATGAGATCATGTGACAACCTTCAGATTGAGAATCTTGACCTAGCCACTTGAACGAAGACCGCCATCCTAAATGGTAATCGCTTGTGGGATCGTTGAGTGTTTAGGGGTTAATCGCCAGGAATCGGAGACTTGGTGACTGAAGGATTAATAAAGGGACATGCAAATTGGAAACTTAAGTGATCAAGAAAAGGTAACATGAAAATATAATGCGGCCAAAGGGTTTTTTTTGGATTTTGAATACCAACGACTAGTTTTCAAACTTTTCAACTATAGACCAGAGAGTAAAAATAATTTGTAGAGACCAGAGAACATGGAATAAATTTGTGAAAATTTCAGGGATGGTAGACATGGTAAAAATAGAGGCCTGGGTATGGTTTTCAGCCAAATTTGAATGCATATGAAAATTTGGGTAATAGGAACTCTACAAATCTGTACCCAATTCTTTTCAATGTCCATATCTTAGATATTCCTCTTCCTAATATATCTCTGAATAGTTCTTCAAGATACCTTGAGTAAATAAAAAATTTCTCGAACTTGATTTCTATGTGTCAATTTCTTAATGGAAATCATAGTCATGAACGCTCTTCTGGCCGCAATTGAATCTCCTCGCCTATGATCTTACATGTTAACAATGTTCAATGCATCTTGCAAATTTTGAATTATTATCCCTTTTAATTTACCTCCTACAATTTTCGTATTATCAATACCCAACAACTCCAAAACTAGAGTCATTTCTTTTTCCTTGGATAACTTTACAAATAATTGTACTTTTCCAACCAAAAATTTACTCACAAAATATTCCATCCACATGTTTTTTAGATGTAATTTAATAGTGCTTTCAGGTACCAGGTTGTCTTGTGCAATTTGACTAATAAGTGATTCCTCATTCATGTCCATCAAATTCTTCATTCCAAGACTAATATATATACTTCGACTACTACCAATATCCTCCCCTAGTTGAGTTGTGCCTTCTACATCGATAGTTTCTTCTTCAACATTGATCGGTTGCTCTTGGACAAGTTTTGTATGACCTTTCATTTGGTCATCCCTTTTACCATCATATTTCCTTGTTCTAGTCCTTTTATTTCCCATTGCTCAAATATCTAAGCAAGATTTTTTTTTTATTTTACTCTTTCGTCACTGAAAAACTTGCCTCCACACTCCTTTGAAAATAAAATGTCTTGCCCCAAAAAAAGGCCTCCTGGCTTCAAAAAATCCTTATATATCCTAAAATAAGAATTAACATTCACAACTTATATATATATATATATATTAAAACAACTAACTTTTATATATAGCCTTCAAATTGAAAGGGTGGGTCACTTACAAGACCGCTCGTAGGGGCTGACCCTTTAGGGTAGTTGGTCGATTATGACTCAGTCGAGTCCTACTCGGTCGAGTCATCCTTGGTGGCATGCCAAGTTGGCTGCCAAAAATACAAAACATTAAGAATTTTGCACTTATGGTGTTCTTTTCTCTTCTACAAATAAAAAATTTCACAAAACTAAAATCATCCTTTTCTAGATCTCAGAACTACAATTATGGATACATAAATTTGATATTGTTTCAATTAGAAAATGTTAAACAAATTTGCAAAAAAGTACATGTACGTATATAAATCTTTGAGAAGTCATTGATTCGGTAAATATAAAAAAATACTAAATCAATTCAAAAAAAATTAAAAAATCCTATATGGTACTAGAGAAGAGAATCTTCTTCAAGAATATATAATTTATTTGATTTTTGGTATATTTTTGATAGGGGAAAAGTGGCGGGAGAAAAAAACTATTGATTTCGAGTAAGTTCAACTTTGAATACTTATAACGGGCAAATTATAGATCGAAAACACTTCTTTCTTTTTTCTTGCACTAGATATACATGTCATCTAAAACATATTCAGTAATTGGAGGAAAAAACAATGTTTTCCTTATAATGATTTGACGAGAAGTAAACCCCCTGATTTGTTGTATTTTTCAGGAAACAAAAAATAGACCTAAAAAATTAAAAAAAATTATTAATTTTTTTCCAAAACAATTTTTAAAAATTATAGGCATAAAATTCATCCTATTTCACACATTTCATCAGTTTTCATCATCTTCAAATTCTAAATAGAAATGTGACTTTTATGCCCTTGAAGTTTTTAAGTTTTGGTGTTGTTAGCCTTTTCCTTTGTAAAAGGGTGACAACTTATTGTGCTTTTACCCACAAGTTATTACAAATAACTTTCCTGTTGACCTTCAAAACATTACACGCTTCCAACATCAAATTAATTCATGTTTCCTTAGGGTTAACATCTAGGATGTCGTCCCTAATAGGTTAAGTTATTATTTTTATAAACAAGATAACCCCTTAACTCAATATAACCAATTTTTTTATCATTGCTCTATTTTGGTCGACTCTACATTATCTTTGTAAAACCTTGATATCTCTTTTCGTACATGTCATACAAAGTTGCGCTCTTAGATGTAGCTTCAATATACCTGGAATGGTCTATGGTCAAGTGCACATGCACTAAGCGTGCTTCTGTGAACATCTCTAATCAAAGCAGGCTATATCTAGACAGATAAACACTGTTATACTAAGCCAATTCTCACAAGTTCTTATATAGAAGTTCCTCCTCAGATCATACTGTCTAAATACTAAATATATATCTTTCCATAATGTCAACATCATGATATCCTACTTATCCAAATTGCCAACACATACACACACACACACACACACAGATATATATATATATATATATATATATATATATATATATATATATATATATATATATATATATATATATATATATATATATATATATATATATATATATATATATATATATATATATATATATATATATATATATATATATATATATATATATATATATATATATATATATATATATATATATATATATATATATATATATATATATATATATATATATATATATATATATATATATATATATATATATATATATATATATATATATATATATATATATATATATATATATATATATATATATATATATATATCAATGGTTATTATTTTAATCACATAATAATCCCGATCTCATATAAATTAGGTTGACCAACTTAATATTTAGAGGTTATTTCTTACAGATTATTGGCATTTCATGTTTCATTTAGGATCCCAATCAAGCATCATTATCAGTGATCATTCCAGATTGGATATTAAGTATTTGTCTAAGATAAATATAGATCGAACCTAGTAAGCATTTATGTTTATTAAGTAAGAAACCCCAATGAGAGATTAGGTGTTTAGTTAAGATGAAAAGACACAATTCATGACACATCTCAAGAATGAACATCCCTCAACTTTGTGGAGATTTGTTCACTTATTGTGTGTGTCTCTTCCTTATATATTTAATATAGATCCAATCCATAGTTGGCGACATTAAAATCAATAAATGGTCTTTTGTTGTATATAGGATACCACTAAGCAAAAATTCAGAGTTGTGAATTTATGATTAATATTTCTCAATAGAAATTTGGCATAAACTTCATATTTATCAAGCTCAATGTTTTGATTATTATCTAGAAGAAAGTATAGTGATTGTAAGAATCATATTATGGAAATAGAAAAGTGATAGATAGATCAAATCTGAAAGAAATTTAACACTAGTAGAACTATAAAAACACACTTGAATGTAGTAATGTACTTGTTATTCTCTATATAGGAGGATAATTTAAGCTAAAAAATATTGTTTTCTTCTAGAGATTAGACTTTTCAATCCCCCTAAATTAGGGAAGAAATCCCTATTAAATACCTTGTATAGTCTTCAAGAAATAAGAATTTTCCTACCCCAAAAAAATTCCATAATCTCTCCATCTTTGTGGGTGAAATGATGGTATTTATATCAAACATGATGTATCAATTCGTTACACGTGGTACTTGAATAAAATGTGACCACTATGCCTTTTGAGACAACATCATTTATAAAGACTAGGTACATGCATGATTATAACATGATTTTAATAAGGGGGAAATAAGATCGACACATAATGCATAGGAAATGATCCACCTGTGGAAGCGGACCTTAGACATTGAAAGATTGGGTAACACATGGAAAAAAAAAGATTTGGAAAGGGGGAAGAAGACTAAGGTAACACATAGTAAGGAAAAATTGTATTTGTGCAACATCAAAATCTACATGTATCAAGTTTTTACTTAAATTGGTGATTTTTTGTTTTGTATATAACTAAAAATTACCCTTGGCTGGCCCATCTATGTTGATTTTGAACCAGCCTTTAGTAGGATATTTCCATGCTACATTATCTCTATCATGCATAACTTCATGGATAGGAATATAAAGATCACACTAAGTTCACCAATTTATAGCCACCTTATTGCCATAATTTGGTCTACAATAATAGAACTAGAAGTGAGAATATAAGGGATGGTAGCCAAAGATTTTTCCTTAATTAGAAAATGAATTTTGAAAGATAACTTTCTACCAATACAAGAAATACCTTTAAAGAATCAATAATTTTAATCTTTCAATGCAATTAAGAAATATGGAGTATACAAGAGACCATAGGAGATGAAGTGAAGGATTTCCAAGAGGACAATTCATTCCAATCCTTAGAGAAAGAGTTTGGGAAAAACAAGGATACATTTCAAAGTTTGAAGAAGTGCATCGAAACCCACAACACATACATACAACAAAAAATAATGTGAAAGGAACTATGAATCACTTCTTCACATAAGAAGCATCTACTAGGAATGAAAAAAACCCTCTTGCAATGATCCTTTATCCTAAGAATGTAGTTCTGGACATGGATCTAGAAGAAAATATTGTTTTAAATTAGAGCCTATAAAGGCCGAGGTGATATAAATATTAGACAACAAAAAATAATAATAAAATCCTCTAACTAGATAGATGAGATATAAATATTAGACAACAACATATGGAGAATATATAGTGCCTAATCCAAATGGGATAATTAGAAACTCAATAGCCTACCATCATGATGTACATATCCTTAAAATGAACTACCCATGGAATATTAGTAAAAAGGCCGCTCGCTTGTCCACTAATCATCCCTAAATAAATTTCTTTCTCCTTAATAGGAAACCATCTTTATCCTTTTGACACAAGGGATTTAGAATTAGAAATAAACTTCGAAAGAGTATAACTACTCATAAGTATTTGGTCATCTTGCATGAAGTCCTGAAAATGGTTATAGCTCACAATATGTTTGTTCAAGATAATATAATTCCATTCATTATTCTAATTAATAGTTCTATATAATTATTTAGCAAGAAACATAGTATTAAATTCTCTATTTTTCTGAATGTAAAAACTACGAAGCCTCTTTAGGAGGAAGAATTGATTTCAAGAAACTAAGTGCATCCTATTTTTTGTCTCCAACCTAGTCCATGCGAAATCACATTGAATTTTCTGAATCTTAACTAAGAACTTATTAGGGATTTTAAAAATACTTGTAGCATAGACTAGAAGATTTTGAAGGGAAACTTTAATAAAATAAAACTTACCAACTTGACTAAGCATAGTACCTTTCTAATCAACAAGTTATAACTAAAACATGTTAAGTAACCCACTCTAAAAAGAGTTTGATACTTAGTTAAAATAAATATAGGAAATATCTATCTCTCAACATGCAAAAATAGAAGAAATGCTTTCTTTTGTGGACTTGGAGTATTAATGAAAAATATAAAGTTTTTGGGATTTTTGATTTTCTAACAAGTTGCCTCATATTTCAATAAGATATTACTCAACCGATTTTCTTTAGAGATGACGGCTTCACCTAGAATGATTTTATCATTAAAAAATTATCAATGAGAGCATTCCTATGGGGAAGATTAAGGGACCAACCCATGAATAAAGACAAATTGTATATACATTTCAATTAACATTCCAGGAACTTTAAAAATAATAATAAAAAGCATGGGAGAGATAAGGTATGCCCACATGATACCAAGAGAGATGTTGAAGAACCTTGGAGGGGAGCCATTCATAATGAATAAGAAATTTGGAGTAGAAATAAACTTTACAAATATTTGGAAAATATTGTTGTTTAATCCAAAAAATGAAATGTTTTTCAAGAGGAACTACTGATTCACCTAAAGATACACCTTGAGAGGATTTAATTTCAACAAAAAGATCACCTTCTTGTTAATAGATAAGGAGTGGGTGTCTCATGGGTTGTAAGGATATAATTAAATGTTTGGGCCTCTATAGTGAAACCATTTACTACACAAAGATGATAAGGGGAAGGAATTCCTTAATATGGAGTACTAAAATCTTAGAGAAAAAATTATAAAAAAAGTTACGAAGGTTAATCCAAAGAAACATGTCAAAGGAGAGAACCCCTTGAAATGAAGGTAGAGTTAAGCTATTTAAGAAGAGTCCTAATATGAAAACATTCCATTTCTACCCAAATGACATATTTACCAATGATATCCCAGTATAATTGAAACGAAATCATGGAGAAACCATCTAGCCCAAAGAATGTATTACCTTCACATGAGAACTTAGTGGCCCTCACTTTATCAAATCTAATCTTTGAGAGGGATTTGTACATATATTTATTATATAGAGAGATAATATCACTTAAAAAATCTAATTAACCATCCAAATCTAGGGCATGTTCTCCAAAAATAAGATTGGAGAAAAAAATAGTTGAAACCTTAGCGGTATCTTCTCCCTTTCCAAATTGAATGCATTATAAATAATAAACTTAATTATATTTGTGACCTAGTGTTTCAAAGAGGATATAAGAAATAAATTAACATTGTAACATATGACAATCACATTGGAGACTGAAACTCTCAAGGATCTTTGTTCCTAGAATTCCTCTTCCATGGAAATGATATAATGGAGACTAGATAGAAAAGAGATTTCCTAATAAATAATTATAGGGTCAGCACCATTCACTTGAATCAAATGTTGGAGATTATCAAGATCTTTTTCTATACAACCCTTAGATTGAGAAATATGACCAAATTTGGATTTAATATAGCATGACATAGTTGATTTGACAAAAGAAATCTTTTTAACAATTCAATACATAATAGATCCATTAAAATATATATTCCACCATTCCTGAGTCTGATCTTTTAGATCTAGATGTAGAGTATAAATCTTCTCATATCTTGAATTAGAGTTATTTTTGTGACACCCAATATCAATAAAGGGGGAAATATGAAAGTGATTAGAACATAATCTAGTTAGAGATGATGAGGTAAATAAGTTTAATTTCAACCAATCATGAGAAATTAGAGAATCATCAAGCTTGACCAAGATGAGTTCCTCACTGTTTTTCATATTAGATTAGGTGAAGGTCACTCTTTAAGATCCAAATCTATAAACCCTTTTGAGTTAATAAATCGTAACATATATTCTATTATCATCCACAACCTTGGAACCTCCTTTCTTCTTATGATTTCAGAAGCGCCCATGACTAGCAATCTTTTTGTTTAGAATTGAGATTTGAAAGAAACGAGAGAGTTCTACAAAATTTTCTATGCATCCTTATTATTTTGAGCATATATATTTGAGATAATTCAAGAATATTATTCCTCATGGTACTCAGTATGGGTAAAAATATGATTAGAAGCATAGTACATTTTAGTTCTTTTAACAAATTTAGGATTTCAAACATTAGTAATAACTCTAGAAGAACCATCAACATTAAAATAGTGTAGGCCATAGTCTCTATACAAACAAAACTTAATCCTCTACAGTTTCTCATTCTCCATTTTAGTTTCTTGGATTTAATAAAAATTGGTTTATGATCCCTAATAATATTTAAATTGACATCATGCTTGTGGGTGTTGTTAAGTGAGCCAATATTTGAAGAGATAATTTTCATTTATATCTTTCAAGTGTGCATATAACTCCCATATCAAAAAGATTTTTAGATTTCTTTATGTAACATATATTTTTATCTTCTTATCTTGACCCTAAATCCTAGAATGCCCACTTTGTCCCTTGACATCAGATCTACAATCTAGTCATTTTCATGGTTTTGAGTCATCATTCACAGCATGCTAGATGGAGGGGTCAAATTCAACCTATGTTTTCATTTAACCATTCTAAAAGGGGTTCATCTTCCTCCACTGCCAAGTTTCCACCCAATAGAGATATCATTAAATGAACTTAATGTCTATTAATCCCAATATCCTTACCATGAGAGGATTACCTAATATGAAGACCCTTAAAGAAGTGATAATCCAACCCTTGATCAACAACACCATCATGATGGATAATTTCTTGGTCCATCATTAATTCATTAGTGTGTGGCCAGTATGGTGCTCACAACAACAAAATTCTTAGAGACCATGTCGAAACACAAGAAGAAAGTGTTTTTAATTATGGAGGACACAAGATGCATAAATAACAATCCAATTATAAGGGGGGAGCTTAAACTTTGAATGAGAAGGAACACTTTGCAAGAACCACAACATGATATGGATTAAGGAAGAGGAGAGTGCTAGAAAATGGCTAGGAAAACTCATACATGTCAAATATATGGAAGGAGAACTACCCAAAAGAGGAAATAAATTCACAAAGAGGAAATAAGATCATTCAAAAAAGATTCCTTGAGAAGGACAAATAAAAGATAGTTTATGGAAATGTCAACTAAACATTGAAGCTACTATGCATAAAAATGGTACGCAGTAAAGTGGGAACTTCCTGTAGGCTTGAGAGGTGAAGCATTAGCATGACACATGGAAAACATGGCTATTGAATGCAATAGGTGACAATAGATTGAATTAAAAAAAGGGGGGGATGGAAAAGAGTAGATGAGAGTCATAGAGTTGAAGCCTCAAAAGAAATGGTCGAGCATTTCTTGAACCCTAAGATATATTAGATAATATTTACAAGTCTTATTTTTGACTTAAATGGGTGACTAAATTTTAGTTAGTATTCTATTAGTCATAATTAAATCCTAGATAATTTGTGATCAATATATTCTAATCATTTGTGATGACATTTCTAGAAAATCTATTTTTTTATAAACAAATTTAATTCATGCTTTAAATATTTGTTAATAAAGTAGAAAATCAAAAGATAGATGATATTTTTTGAGACATCTAACTCAAAGAATATTTCATCTTAATCTCTATACTCACTATTCTACTCCAAGTTGTTGACTATTTTATCAAGTCCATATCATGTATCTATGTGGAACATGACCTCAACTATAAAGCTGATAGAACGTTATTTCTTCACAACCTTTTCTATTTAACATTAACATTTTAAGAAGAGTAATTTGTCATTAATTTACCTTATTAATGAATAATTCATGGAGCTATCACTATTGTTTGGCTTTTATTATAAATCTTTTTTTGGATTTTTAAATTAAAATGAAAAGTAGGGATGGTTAGATAATTTAGAATAAATAGTGCAAAATGAAAAAATCAACATTCTTGCATGAAACTTGTTTTAATTTTTTCAAATTAAAAATAATAATATAGGATTTACTTAAATGTGAGAATGCTTCAGAGTGGGAGGCCTAACTTGATTAGAAATACCTTGTTTTTGTATGGATGATGTCTGATCTCTCACTTGCCTATAAGGTACTAAGGGGCCTATTATGCCAATATTGTCAATCACGTTAAAGACTTTACCCAATGAATAGTAGGTGATATATGGGGATAATCAATTCTTTTTGTCAAAGAAAAATAGTGAGAATGCTTCAAAAAGTAGTTTCAGTTATGTAGAAAAATAGGAGGAAATTGAACACTTTTTGCTTTCAAGAAAATTGAAAAATTTTCATTTAGAAGGAAATTTAATACTTTCTGTTACTCACATTTTACGTCAAAAATTTCCCTCTCATATCTTTAAATTTGGTACCAATTTAATTTCTAGAAAGCTCGAACATCATGGAAAATATACAAAAATTAAAAAGGACACATTTTATTGTCTATCTTTTATTTCATTCTTCTAGTTGAATCTATATGCTTTAAGAAAATGTTGTAAATGTAGAGACCTCAAACTTGAAAGTTTCAAAGAGAGGAAAGTTAAAAAGGATAAATGGAAACATAAAGGAGTGGTTGCCCACATTCCTTCCAAGATGTGGCTTAGCCAATTTTTAGAATTAAATTTTATAACTTTTCTACCAATAACTCTTTGAGTAGCCTCTTTTATGAAAATTTTATTCCTTTGAGAGATCTCAAGTTGTTTGATAATCAATCAAATCACAAATTTGATAATAAATAAATATTCAATTGATTTATAGTAAATGAAATTAAAAAAATATGTGTACTAAAGTTGGAAATAAAAATTTGAGTAATTTTGCATTACAAAGCAATCAATATTGGTCCTATAATTAAAACTTGATTCTTAACCTTCTACAAAAACTTGTTAATTGGGACAACAAACAAGTACAAAAAAGTCTTTGGCAAATCTAATAGTAGGGTCTTCCCATCAGCTCTTCATTGATCCATCAAACTGTGCCTCTGATTATCTAGAAACACTGAAGCACATCTTCTAGTTCTACCCACATACTCAAAATATTTGAGTTTCGACAAGTGACATGTTTTAATTATTCAAACTCAAATTTCTTTTGTAGAACATGATTATTTTAGTGATTAATCAAAATTATTGACACATATAGTATGCATTTGAAACTAAAAATTCAATTCAAAATTTAGAAAGATGGAAATTTTAAATATTGTAAACCTTTTATTGATAGACACTTTTTTCATATATTAGAAAAGAAAATATTATATAAGAAGATTATAAAATTCACATCCAACTATCTCAAGACGACAAAGTTATTTACATCCAACTACTCTTCGGAAAGCATTATTATAATGGTGAAATGCGGAACTTTTCTCATGAACGTTGGAAACCAAAGAAAGGTTTAGACAGAGAGGGAGGAAGCTTCCCTACGTTCGATACCGCGGAGGGAGTATCACGAAAGGGGGGTCGGAAGCTTCCCTCCGTAGTGAAATGGTTTGCAACACAAGTATTTCCAAAGGGGAGTCGGAAGCTTCTCGTATCGTTTGCCATAGTCAAATCGTTTGCCATAGGAGTATTTCCAAGGGAGTGTCGGAAGCTTCTCTTAACGTTTCCTACTGTGAAATCGGTCGCCATGTCAGCAATTGATCAACGCAAGAGAGTGTGGGAAGCTTCCTTTGGTAGCGAAATCGGTCGCCATGTCAGCAATTAATCAACGCAACAGAGTGTGGGAGCTTTCTTTTGTAGCGAAATCGGTCGCCATGTCAGCAATTGGTCAACGCAAGACAGTGTGGGAAGCTTCCTCTTGTAGCGAAATCGGTCGCCATGTCAGCAATTGATCAACGCAAGACAGTGTGGGAAGCTTCCTTTTGTAGTGAAATCGGTCGCCATGTCAGCAATTGATGAACGCAAGAGAGTGTGGGAAGCTTCCTTTGGTAGCGAAATCGGTCGCCAGGTCAGCAATTGAACAACGCAATGATAAACTCGTTCACAATTTCACTACGAAGGGAACGTAGGGAAGCTTCCTCCCTCTTTCTCTAAGGCTTTCTTTTGGTTTCCAACTCTCATTCCGCGACCGACTTCCATTTTATAGCCAAGGGCTTCCGCTTCCTTTGGGGAGCACATTGTAGTTTTTGTTTTGTTTTGTTTTGGGTAAGCATACTCCTTAACAAGCGAACCAGAGGAGAAAATAGATCCAGCACGGGGGAGAGCACTATTGAAGTTGGGAAGATCCAGGTAACAGAGTTATACTTCCGGTTTCTCCTAATTTTTTGTTTGTTGACGCCTTAGGTGAGACTGTTTTTCTTATGGTGGACAGAATATGGTGTCGATCATTTGTACCTCTCCGCAAAAAGAACCAGTTCCTGTTTTGACTCATCAATTGGCGGCTGTAACAGACCTCCGACTATTGCTATCTCGAGTTACAAGTAAGATTAAGTCTGTTTCCCAAGTGGCAGTGGCTTCGGTGGGGGGATGCTTCATCCTCATGTTGCCAGTGCGCAGAGGTGAGGATGACAGACTCAGGACTGTGGGGGATATTGAAGATGGTATGTGTCAGGTGAGACTACATATATTCTCAAGATCTTCGAGAAACGGTTTTTCCATATTTGAGCACGTAAAAGAGCTTCGTTTTTTTCACTTAAAGATCAGCCGGTTGTACTTTTTGCTGCTATCAAGCAGGAAAAAACTGTCATTTCCCCACACCAGTTACTCGTTTCTTCAAATTTGTTGTTGAAAAGAGTTGTTTGAAACACTAAATCGGTTGATCATTGACAAAATCTATTTGATGTTGTTGTTTTGAGAAACAGATTGACGTGTTCGATGAGGTCGATCGATCGACAGCACCAGACCTCCGAGCAGAGCAGTCCGCAGTCAGAAGTGATAGCACGCTGACAGTAGCGTTGGCGTTGGTGGGAGTAAGCTTCGCCGCAATGTACAATGTTCCCGGAGGTGTTAACGAGGTAGGGAGGGCTGGTATGGGCGATACCATTCCTTTCATCGTGTTCTTGGTCGCGGACACTCTAGCTTTTCATGCTTCCTTGGCGGTTGCTATTATTGCAGCCACTCTCTCACGTTTATCTGCAAAGATCGACTACTTCATCCGTATCGCTCTGTGGGTAGGAACAGTGTGTTTAACCTTGACATTCCATTCTGCAGCATATGTGGTGGCGCTCCCCAGCCAGGAGTGGATTGTGGTGTGCTTTGGTGCTGCGGCTGCCATAGAGTTATCACTGCTGCTATTATTTGGCATCTCCACCACGTTCTCTTAAGTTTTCTGAGACGGCCGGGTATCTCTTTCCGAGGTCATTTCTCAATGGAAACGAGGAGATAACAACTACATTCATCTAATCAGGCACTTCTATATAAGTATTGAATACAAGTCCCCTCTTATGTTCTCAGCCGCTGTCTCTATAATGTTTCGCCAATTCAACCTGCTGGTTATATCCTTTTTCATTTAAGGATACTTTGTAGTTACTTCTTATTCTCTTGATGTTCTTTCTGAACTACTATTCTTCTCTTTGTGATCACTGATTTTCTGTAGAAAATATATTATTCATAAATGTTGACTTTGTTTTCTTTGTGGAGTATCTATTGAAAGAAAATAATTTTTCCATTTTGTTTCACTCAAAATAGGTTAAAATTATAATTGTATTAAATATTAAAGTGGATTATCAATAGAGAATCAAAGATGTAATCAATTATGTTATAATAAAAGTAATTAATTTATCTTTTAATCTAAAATTAGTTTCATTATTTCATATTTCTTACGTAATCTGTCATAATTTACAATTAAAATTTTCATTTTACTAAATTTCCAGTTTCCGTTTATTAATCGAATATTATAAAATTTGTTCTAGCATTTTATATTTCATATTATTATGAAGTGTTTTGAGGTGTCGACAAGCTAGGGAGGGATTTTATGGGTGCCACAATAACAACCTAATTTTCCTTTTTTTGTTGGTGGTTACTATTTTTTGTTGAGTTCTTTCCTTTCTATAGTAGTTAAATTTAATGAGATCTTATAATAAGGTTTCGACTACATAACTTTGAGAGGCATTGATTAAAATTTTTCATACAATCTTCAAGCCTATATGTGATCATTTTGAGCATGAAAACCAGTGTAAAGTGCCTCCATCACTAGACTTGAGTGGCTGCATTGCTAAACTTGACTATGACTCTATAGAAGGGCATATTAATCTACAACTTGTTGTTGCTTGAACAAGTTTGTACAAATCTTGTAAAAGAAGAAGATGGTATTCTATATGTGAATGATCCATCAATAATGTAAAATATCTGTAGTTCCTATCGTGGATGAACAATATCCTAAGATATTACAAGAGATGTCATTCATATGTAAGGTTGTATTATAGTTTCAAAGTTGAGTGAACTTGCAAAGTTGGGGTTGGGATGTTTTCTAGAGTGCAAATTTGTATCATTACATTTAATTTCTTTCTCAAAATTGTTTTAAAAAAAAGTTTGGGAAAAGGTTGTACTAAAGGTTGGTAGATTTAGGGGGAATGCAAATTTAGACTTGATTCCATCAAAGGAAGTTATTCTCCCTTTGATGTTCTTTCTCATTTAAGGTCTTATTCTCTTGATGTTCTTTCTGAACTGCTATTCTTTGATGTTATTTCTTATTCAAAAATGCTGACATTTTTTTCTTTGTGGAGTATTTATTCAAAGAAAATAATTTTTCCCTTCTATCTCACTCGAAATAGGTTAAAATTATAATTGTATTAAATATTAAAGTGGATTATCAATAGAAAATCAAAGATGTTATAAATTATGTTATAATCCAAAAGTAAATAATCTATCATTTAATCTAAAATTAGTTTCATTGCTTCATAATTCACTTAAACCTTATGTAACCAATCTTAATCCACAATTAAAAAGTTAATTTACTAAATCTCGAGTTTCCTTTTACTTATCTAATATCATAAAAAAAATCCCAGCATTTTATATTTCATATTATTACAAAGTGCCCTGAGGTGTCAACAAGCTACGGAGGGCTTTTATGGTTGCCACAATAACAACTTGATTTTCCTTTTTCTTGTTGGTGGGTACTATTTTTTTGTTGAAATCTTTCCTTTCTATGGTAGTTAAATTTAACAAGATCTTATCATAGGGTTTTGACTGCATAATTTTGAGAGGCGTCCACTAAATTTTTTCATACAATCTTCAAGCCTATATGTGATCATTTTGAGCATGAAAATCAATGTCAAGCGGCTGCATCGGTAGACTTGACTGGCTGCATTGCTAAACTTGACTATGATTCTATAGCAAGGCAGATTCATCTACAACTTCTTGTTCCTTGAACAAGTTTGTACAAATCTTGTAAAAGAAGAAGATGGTATTCTATATGTGAATGAGCCATCAATAATGTAAAATATTTATAGTTCCTATCGTGGATGAAGAATATCCTAAGATATTACAAGAGATGTCATTCATATGGAAGGTTGTAGTATAGTTTCAAAGTTGAGTGAACTTGCAAATATGGGGTTGGGGATGTTTTTTAGAGTGAAAATTTATATCATTATGTTTAATTTCTTTCTCAAAATTGTTTTTTTTTTTAAATTGGGAAAAGGGTGTAAAAAAATTTAGTAGATTTAGGGAGAATACAAATTTAGACTTGATTCCATCAAAGGGAGTTAAACTCTTCAAGGAAATATTGGTGCATTTTTTATTGAGTCTGACAATCTAAGTTATAAATGTTTCACAATTAAACTTATCAGATTTCCACAATCCATACGAATGCCTAAGACTTGCTTTATAGATTGAACTATGTGTGCAATTTTTTTGGCATAGATGTCTTTTCTAAATCTTGTTGTGGTAGTGGATCACAAAGTGTGAGCAAAAATGATGATTCAAAAAAATATCACACATAGTTTAATTGAAAAAGAAATTCTCAAGAAATGTCTGAAATGTTATCACATACCAGTCGAGGGTTGTGAAAAATCTAAGAGAGCATAAAAGATTGAATCCAAAATAAGATGTATTCATATTTTAATTTGATAATTACATTACAATCACATTGTCTTTTTAAATCCATTATTCCAAAAAATAACTGCTGACGCAAATATAACTTCCCATACCTAAATATCTAACTACTTTATTTTATTTATTCTAAACCTAAAGTCTAACTTAATAAATGTAATATGCCAGTAGGGGTCTGGCTTAATTAATGAGAGCTTCTTGTTATGAAGTATGAGATCATGAGGTCTTGTCTCCTGCTAGCCCTCATGGTACTAGGGGATATGTCATGCCAATGTCACTGATCATGTTAAAAAGTTTACTAGGTGCATTACAGTTTATAGGGTGTTCTATACATGATTCTTGTAGTCTAAGAAAACAAAATGTTATCACATGCCCCTTAGCTATTGAAAACATGAAGTACGTGAATTTTATTAGGAGATTTGACATAGAAAATATCACAAATAATTAGACTACATTATTTACAAATTCTACATTTTTTTTAATTGAAAAAATATAATAACTAATAGAATGTGTCATCTAAACATTAGAAAATGGAAGGAATTTTTCTTTGGCACATAATTCTAGGCAAGACTAATACCCAAAAATGGTAGATGAAAACATTAGTCTTTGTCTAAAGACGAGGACTAATAATTACAATATATTATTTATAAATTCTTAAAATTTTATATTCTTAATTATACAATATTATATTTACAAATGCAAAAAAAGTTGATTGGTTCATCTTATTTTTTATTTGTAATTATATTATTAACCTTTCCAATAATTGTATTATAATTCACATAATGAAATTGTACAAAAATGTCAACAAAATAGTGATAAAATGGTTTTGATTATTTATTATTTTAATATTAAGTAAAGGGAAAAAATTCTTCCTAAAAATTGAATGTTCAATGGAATAGGTTTCAAAGAAATAAAGTGAGATCAGCTTCATAGTTTAGGTCTTGGTCAACATAGATACATGGTGTGAAATTCAAAAAATAATAGGCAAATGAACGTAGAATATGGAGAATACAGATGAAGAGGAAGGATACTCTAAGTTATAAATGTTAGAATAATACATTAGCGCTTGGTAGTTAGGTTTGTTTTAACTTGGTTAAGATGTTATGCAACCAACATAACCTACTTTTGTTTCTATTTATGAAAATCATCTGTATGATCGAGGTAGTACAATATGATTCAAGTCTATTAAAGATTTCATTTAGTATCAAAGCTTTTACTAGGTGAAATTGCAGTCTAGGCATATAAATATCTTTGCAGATTGGTAACATACTGTACTAGGCACTGGAACCACTACACATACTAAAACTTGTTCACGGAGTATGTAGCAGTTATTCAACCTGTTGGTTACCATCATCTTTTTATTTTTTCTCAGGGTTAGTTGTTTTGTCAAATAAAAGTCTTAGTTGAAGTTGAACCTGGACCTTGTCCAGTTCAAGTTCAAGTTCAACGTCTACTAGAGGTTGTTAGAAAATTATTGTCTTCAAAGTCATCGGTTCTTTAGTCTGTCAGGTTTGAAAGTTGAAATTGAATTTTGAGCTTTGTCGCATTCAAGTTCAAGTTCAAGTTGAAGTTAAAAAATCCAAATTATGAATTATCCTAGTTGAATAATTATTTTCCTGCACGAAGTTACTCTCAAAAAGAATCATTACCAAATACAAACTTTCAAGAAGAATTTAATGTGAAGCCATCGAATTTGATGAGATAGCACATATATGTCGTGACATGATGGACGACAACTAGTGGCATAGTGAAAAAGAGGTCATCATTATTAAAAGTGTGGTAATCAAGAAAGGTCATTGGGAACCACAAGAAATGTGGTGATTTGACAAGAGAATTAATGGAAAGATCATAATGTGTCATGTCAATAACCTCTCGCATATATGTATTTAGTCTTTCCATTTTGCACGAATTCATCTAAGATCTTTGCCAACCTTGATAATAAATAGTAGTCTTTTATTATCAATTGTTATCATCCTTTTTGGTGAATAGGAGTAGCAAAAATTTTTGTAAGGAATTGTAGAGGAATTGTGTGCAGTTAATCGGTGATCTTAAACTTGATGTTGAACTAGCCTCTCCAAAGGTGTAAGTTCAACTTCAAGGTGAACCTAGCATACAGATGACCCAGTAAAGAAGAAGAATAAATGATAAAGAGAAGGAGCCTTCATTAAACCCCATAATCTTGGTAGACTTTATTCCTCCTGAAATAGAGCAATCAAAAGAACTAGTTCTTGATTCCAACTTGCCCAATATGTGTGACAATCAACAAATTCAAGGTGATACAGATAATGCTCCAATGGATTCCCTTTCTCTATTGAGTGTCATGAGACACCCAAAAAGACTCTGATAGCTCTGAAGTGGCTAGAGAATTCCACAGCCAAGAAGCAGGGTGTTGTGCCATTATCTTTACTAATTGAAGATGTAGTGAAAAAGTCCCTCGGCAAAAACCCAAAGATTAAGAAGCATAAGACTGAGTCTAGAATTTAGTTTAATGATGACACTAGTCACTGGATGGTAGAAATCACTAAACCAGTGAATGAAAAAGGAAACGAAGATGTCTCGGCACAGGATTACCAAATATCAAAAGTGGACCTTGCAATCACTACTAGATCCATTCATACCAGAAATTTGTACCTCCAAGGAGAAGATACACTGATCTTCATGCAAACACTAAGGGAACTCATCACATGGGGCATGATCATCAAACATAGGAGCAACCTGCATTTTGTCAACAACTAACAAAACCAAAAAATTTTGATAGGTGGGAAGAGAAACATCAACCTATCCATGAGATGGTGAAGCTTGAGTAGCTAAGAGACCATCCTTCCATGGCTTAGAAAAAGATTCAAAATTAGAAGAGGATTCAAAATCCACACAACTCTTCCAATCAGTACTCAAAACAATATCAGGGACCACTGAGTCACTTGAAACTAAGAAAACACTAGTAGCCTCATCATCTGACACATCATATATAACAGGGTTGCTGCTTGGTGGTGCTAGGGGAAGAAAGGGAGAAGAGGCACACATGTCAAAGTCAGATCCCATCGACTCATGCTCCATATCAAAATCAATGTTTGCTGGATGTAAGAACTCAGAGCCATCACCCCCTAAATACCTGAGATACTCACAAGATAATAAACCTAAAATTTGTTCACTATGAAGTGAATAGCTGTCCTCAAGAACATCATCCTCTGTCATACAATCATTAGTAATACCTTCATCAATCCAATCCTCTTCTTCATCTGACTGATTGCATAAACCTTCTGTCCCATACTGAGAAAAGGCATCACTTTCATGACTGCAAGAAAGAGTGTCAACACCTGACACATCTCCTTCATAAATTTCATCATTCTCAATATCAGCACTAATGAGCAAAGCCCCGAGTGCATCATCAAGTTCAAGACTACCAACACCAAGCACCCAATCCCTGACACATATATAATGCTCTTCCCACAAGGCATCTGACCAACTAGTTGACTCAGGAAAACAAAGCTCCAAGAATAAACCAATGAAGTCAAATTCAGGAAACTCAACATCCTCAGGAAGCTCATCATATACTTCACAAAATCTATCATAGAACAAGGATATGGATAAATCCTTTCTACTTCCCACTTCTAATCTTACTAATCTCATGCAATCCCTAAGGATGCCCTCCTGAAGGAAAGCCATCTCCTTATTCAACTTATCCATTAAACTTAATCCAATACTTCCACATAATTTTGCAAAGCTGCAACAGAGAACTTGAAGTATGCTAACCTCTGCTTACACCTTATCCTTCTTTTAGTGCTTGACCACTTTATAAGGAACATTTAAAACTTGAAAAATACCTGAGAAAATCTTGCAGCAGAAGACCTTTGGCTGGAAGGCAGGGCAGATCTTGGGCTCACCTTGAAGCTCCATCAGATAACTTTGTCATGTAGAGCCACCACCTCCTTGAGAGGAAAATGTTTCACTATTTCTTCTTCCAACTAGCACAAAGCTACACCAGGTATACACACTGTTTATCAGGAGGAACACTAATCAAACAGAGAAAGTCAGAGCTGCCACTCACAACTAGGTGAGAAAATATCAGCAAATGTTGTTTTGTATATCTGACTCTTTCTAATGGCTCCCCAGTAGAGCCATCATTTTGTTGGTGACTCAGATGGGCCAAACCAATCTGGTCAAAAGATATGATATTGCAAAATTTGTAAACATAACCAGAGCTCCTTAATAGGTTTTCCTTATGCTCTCCCTAGCAGAGTTGCCATCTTGTTGGTTGTGGATTATTCCCTTTGATCTTCAACTTGCAGATTTATACTTTGATGGATAATTTAAATAAAACTTTGACTCAATCACCACTCCAAAGTCCACAAGAAAGAGGGCCAACTGACAAGGATCAAAGGATCCTTTTACACTTTGAGCTTCAATGCTCAGGTGGGTGTACACTTGACTCACTTCTCTAAAGGTGTCTAAAACAATATTCCACTATATTCAATACAAGATTGTTAAAGATTTATCAAATAATGTTTGTGTTTGTGTGGTTGTTAACCATGAAACTTCAAGAGGAAGGACCAGTGCCTTATCCTAGGGCTCAGAGTCACCTAACTATATGATGAAGGGTGATCCCCTTAATACCACAACCACATAAGAGAAATAGAGAAACAACAACAATAATATGCAAGAATAGAAAATTGGCTTCTTATTATCTCCACAAATGTGGAATTACAAACTTTCAGAATTACAATATGCAAAGCCACATGGGCATTCCCTTACAATATTCTGTAGGACAAAGCCTCGAATCAATACCCAGATCTACTACCCAGAACTATCTGAACTGCCTAAGACAATAATACAGCCTTCCTTATATAGGCAATTTTCCACCGCCTGGGAAGGTTCCAGAATTTTAGCCAATAAGGCCGACCAAACTTAGAATTATTTTATTTTACATTTTATTACATCATAGTCGGCTCAAGATAACCTTTGAAACCCGAACAGAAATTTTGAAGAAAATTATTTTCCGCCATTTCGGGTGGCCCAACTTCCGAAGACCATAAGTCATCACCAGTTGACCCGATCGGCTATTATAACCCCATTTCGGAAATGCCACGAAGCGTTCTATAGGCTTTATTGGCGCAAGCGCCCATCACCCAAATTTTTGACCTCATCCAGGGCCTCTAAAGCTTTCAAAACTGAGTTCAAAGTTTATGTACCCTGCTGCCAATACCGAAAATCTTTAATATCTTCCAATATACACTTGATCTGGCAATGAAACTTTACTGGCAGACTTATATGACCAAAATGAACCTCCAAGAAAGAAATCAGATCATTCTGAGCACATACAAAAATTACCAAAAATAGTAACTTTCCATAAATAGTAGCTCTGCACAAAATAGACCTTATTGAATACAAAAATAGAAATATTTTTGGGTGATGCAAGATTTCTCTTACACCCAGGGTGCTCCTGCATCAGACACCCGGGGTAATTTGAGAAGTGACCCTGTCACGACTCAGGTGTATAGAGGAAAACCAAGACGGCTAACCTCCTCCTTTGTCAGCCATGATGAATCTTCAACAGGTCATCCTTTCCACTTGACCAGATATTCTTCATATGTCCTGTTCCTTGTGCTTCTGCCAACACGACTGTCCAGTATATCTTCGATCTCCTTAGTGTCTGAACTAGTTGCTAGAATACTCCACTATGCTGCTGTGATCTCATCTTCAACACCTCCTTCATGATACTCTGTCAGATCTGAAATGTTAAACACTGGTGAAATATTTAGCTCAGTAGGCAATCCTACCTCATATGCATTTCCTGAATCATGTTTCTTCAGTATCCTACATGGTCCAAACTTCTTCATTTTCAGCTTGTTATATGTACCAACTAGAAACCGCTCCTTTCGCAAATGAACCATAACTTCATCACCAACCTGAAATTCCTTATACCTCCTTTTCTCATCTGCCTTAACCTTATACTGTGCGTTCATCTTGGTAATATGCTTCCTCACCTCCTCATGGATGTTCTTCAAGTGTTCTGCAAAATCCTCAGCTTCAGCACTACTTATTTCTCCTTTATCTATCTTCCTCAATTCAGATGCATTTCTCGGACTACTTCCATATATAATCTGGAATGGTGATTTACCAGTGCTCCTATTGACAGAATTATTGTATGCAAATTCCGCCTGTGGTAAAATCAAATCCCATCCTGTTGGCTTATCTCCAACCAAACATCTCAGCAAATTTCCCAAACTCCTATTCACCACCTCTGTCTGTCCATCAGTCTGTGGATGATGTGATGAACTAAACTTCAAATCTGTCTTCAACTTCTTCCACAATGTACGCCAGAAATATCCAACAAACTTAGTGTCCCGATCTGAAACTATGGTCTTTGGCAAACCATGAAGTCTCACTACTTCTCTGAAAAATAATTCTGCTACATGAACAGCATCATTAGTCTTGTTGACCACAAAAATTGAATCGTGTCCCCGCTGTGTCCTCGGTAAACCAAGAATAAAGTCCATGCTGATATCCTCCCAAGGCTTCTCTGGTATAGGTAATGGCTGATACAACCCTGTATTCTGCTTCACTCCTTTCACCATCTGACATACTTGGCAACTCTGTACAAACTTCTTCACATCTTGCTGCAACTGTGGCCAATAATAATTCTCACTAACCAAACCAAGGGTTTTATCACGACCAAAATGTCCAGCCAATCCTCCGCTATGCTTCTCCTTGATGAGATTATCCCTCATAGAACTTCGTGGAATGCACAACTGACTCCCTCTGAATAGTATATCATCCTAGATGATGAAATCCAACCATTTCGTCCTGTCTAGAGTAACAGGTTCTGTACAAGCTTTCCAAGCTTCACCAAAATCAGGATCCTCTGGATACAAATTCTTGAGTTCCTTGAACCCAACCACTTCAATCTGCATTTCTGTCAGCAATAGTTGCCTTCTGCTAAGAGCATCTGCAACCCTATTAGACTTTCCACTCCTGTGTTTCAAAACAAATGTATAACTCTGCAAAAACTCAACCCATTTCAAATGCCTTTGATTCAATTTTCCTTGACTATTCAAATATTGCAAAGCTTGATGATCAGTATACAAAACAAACTCCTTAGGAAGCAGATAGTGCCTCCACTTTTTCAATGCCTGAACTATAGCATAAAATTCCTGATCATAAATAGAATATTTTCTCTTGGTATCATTTAATTTCTCACTGAAATAAGCAACTGGTTTACCTTCTTGGCTCATAACAGCTCCTATTGCAGTACCACTAGCATCACAATCTACTGGAAACACCTTATTGAAATCTAGAAGTGCTAAAACAGGTTGTTCTGTAACTTTTTGTTTCAATAATTGAAAACTCTTTTCTGCTCCTTTAGTCCACTTAAACTCTTTTCTATCCCCTCTCATTGTTTCAGTCAAGGGTCCACAAATACTGCTAAAATTTTTGATAAACTTTCTGTAAAAGCTAGCTAGACCATGAAAAGATCTTACCTCAGTAGCACTCCTTGGAGTAGGCCATTCAAGGATAGCTTGTACCTTCTCTGGGTCCATTTTTAGACCTTCTGCTGAAACTACAAATCCCAAATACACTAACTCTTTCTTCACAAAATTGCACTTCTTCAAATTAATCAACAATTTCTCATCTCTCAACTTCTCAAACACCATATGAATATGCATCATATGTTCCTCCAATGTCTTGCTAAAAATCAAAATATCATCTAGGTAAACAATGACAAACTTACCCAGAAATTCTTTCAGAACCTCGTTCATGAGCCGCATGAAAGTGCTCGGTGCATTGGTTAGCCCAAAAGGCATGACTAACCACTCATATAGTCCTTCCTTTGTCTTGAAGGCAGTCTTCCATTCATCTCCTTCTCTGATCCGAATCTGATGATATCCACTCTTCAGATCTATCTTTGAGAAATACATAGCTCCACTCAAACAGTCCATAATATCATCCATTCGTGGCAATGGAAACCTGTACTTGATTGTGATCTTGTTTATTTCCCTAGAATCTGTACACATCCTCCATTCTCCATTCTTCTTTGGTGCTAATACTGCTGGTACAGCACAAGGACTCAGACTCTCATAGATCAATCCTTTCTGTAACAGTTCATGTACTTGTCTGTTCAACTCCTCACTTTCTGCAGGTGTCATTCTGTGTGCTGCCTTATTTGGCGAACTCGCTCCTGGGATCAAGTCCATCTGATGACTGATCTTTCTAACTAGTGGTAATCCATCAGGCACGTTATCGGATACAATATCCTAAAACTCATTCAACAAATCTATAACTTCTACAGGAACATCTTCTACTTCCTCTTTACCAAATTTTGGAATTAAAGCAAAACATACATGCTCATGCCTCATACCATCTAGAAAATTTCTTCCATCAATGAAAGTTATCCTTGCATTACCATATACCTTTTCTTTGGTCTCCTTGAATGGTTTTAGCTTATGTCGCACTCCATCCTTTGTCAGGGAATAGGTATTCGCACGACCATCATGTACAGCACATCTGTCAAACTGCCATGGTCTACCCAACAACATATGACATGCATCCATAGATATGATATCACACAATACCTCATCTTGGTATCCGCCAACCTTGAACTTTACTAGGCATTCTTTATTGACCATGACCTTGTGGTCATCCTGTACCTAGGCAATCCGATATGGATGTGGGTGTTTCTGTCTCTTGAGCTTCAACTTTGTCACCATCTCTTCTGATACCAAATTCTCAGTGCTTCCACTATCAATAATCACATCACAACATTTACCTTCACACTTGCACCTGGTGCAAAACAGGCTCCTCCTTTGCTCAGGTTCATTCTCACCACTCAACAGGACTCTTCTATTAATCAACGTTTCTCCTCTTTCAGCATCCTCAGAATTTGATGATCTGGCATCTTCATCTACATGTGCAACTCTGGCCTGGCCTTCATTTCTCCTGTCCGTTCTGCCTCGACGCTGAGGACATTCAAATGCCCTATGACCTTCTTCTCCACAGTGAAAACATGTTCCACGGAAGCCACCTCTTCCAGATCCTTGTCCTCTTCCTCTTCCTCTCTGATCTCTATTATTCTGATCCTGGAAGCGATTGGAATTATTTTCTCGCTGATTTTGACTACTACTGGCCTCATCCTTCTTTTTCAGATCTTCATTTCGGCCACTATATGACCGTCCACCAGATCATCCACCGCGACCTCTTCCGTTTTGTCTGCTCTCGAACTTCTTGTTCAGCTTTTCCTCTACTTTTAGGGAAAATTGGTATGCCTCCTCAATACTGTTCATTCGAACCAGATTCAACTCCTCCTGAATGCTCGGCCTTAACCCATTAAGGTATCTGGCAACTTTCTCCTTATCAGCTTCTGCATGGCCTGTTCTGATGAGGAGTCGATAGAACTCCTCTGTATACTCCTAAATAGATCTTCCTGCTTGCTTCAAACTTTGCATTTTCTTTAGTAGATCAAGCTCATAATCAACAGGAATGAACTGTCGCTTCAATTTATCCACCATCCGATCCCATCTTGTGATTTTATCTTTCCCTCTTCTATTTCACTCCAATTGAATTTCTTGCCACCAGATCTTCGCATGACCTTTCAGTTTGGCCTTCGCAAATTTGACCCTATCAGGATCCTCAACATCTTCATACTCAAAATATTCCTCACATTCATTGATCCAGTCAATCAATTCCTCTGGGTTAAGATTTCCAGAAAATGTAGGAACCTCAATCTTAGGTCTTTTCCCAATCTTGGAAATCGCCCGAAAAAATCTTTCTTCCTCCTGGTTCACAATTTCAGCTTCTCCTTCTTGATATTCTTCTTCGGCTTCATCCTCGCTTTCATCTCTGACATTAAGATTCATTCCTCTACAAATCTCTTCTTGTAATGCTCGCACTTGTCTCTGCAGCTCTCTAACCTCAGGTGTTACAACACCAGCTCTTCCGCCACGTTCCCTTCGTGGAGGCATTTTCGCGATGCGCGCTGAAACCCTAGCCACGGTCCTGGTGCAAACTGCCTCACAGTCGGTGATCTGTTTACACACTCAAGAACTCCTGCTCTGATACCACCTGATGAAGGGTGATCCCCTTAATACCACAACCACATAAGAGAAATAGAGAAACAACAACAATAATATGCAAGAACAGAAAATTGGCTTCTTATTATCTCCACAAATGTGGAATTACAAACTTTCAGAATTACAATATGCAAAGCCACATGGGCATTCCCTTACAATATTCTGTAGGACAAAGCCTCGAATCAATACCCAGATCTACTACCCAGAACTATCTGAACTGCCTAAGACAATAATACAGCCTTCCTTATATAGGCAATTTTCCACCGCCTCGGAAGGTTCCAGAATTTTAGCCAATAAGGCCGACCAAACTGAGAATTATTTTATTTTATATTTTATTACATCATAGTCGGCTTAAGATAACCTTTGAAACCCGAACAGAAAGTTTGAAGAAAATTATTTTCCGCCATTTCAGGTGGCCCAACTTCCGAAGACCATAAGTCATCACCAGTTGACCCGATTGGCTATTATAACCCCATTTCAGAAATGCCACGAAGCGTTCTACAGGCTAGACCAATGCAAGCGCCCGTCACCCAAATTTTCAACCTCATCTGGGGCCTCTAAAGCCTTCAAAACTAAGTTCAAAGTTTATGTACCCTGCTGCCAATACCGAAAATCTTCAATATCTTCCAATATACACTTGATTTGGCAATGAAACTTTACTGGCAGACTTATATGACCAAAATGAACCTCCAAGAAAGAAATCAGATCATTCTGAGCACATACAAAAATTACCAAAAATACTAACTTTCCATAAATAGCAGCTCTACACAAAATAGCCCTTATTGAATATAAAAATAGAAATATTTTTGGGTGATGCAAGATTGCTCTTACACCCAGGATGCTCCTGCATCACTATATACCTCAACTGAATACCTCAAATCAAACATAATGGATTCTGAGGTAAGTGCTTTTCCTATTACCCCTTTCCCTCAAGCATAAGGACATCAAATTCTACACCTGACTACAAACTCACTGAATTCACCTAGAAGAAATTAATCCTAACTTTTTTAGAAACTCAGAGATAAATTCAAAATACTCTTTGTTTACCATACATTAACACACTTTGTGATATTAACATATATGAGCTTAGAGACAAGAAAGAAGACATACACAAGATACAAGATTGAGATTCAATGATGTTTTCATTAACAAATCTAGAATCAGCATATAATTAGAATGACACCAAGATAAGAAAAGTCACAAAACTAGACTTCTATGAGTATATTATAGTCAAAACTAGGGACCAAAAGCAATAATATTTTGGAACCCTTGCAAAATTAGAAATTCTACAACTTATACCCGCTAGTCATCTTGAAAATTTGCAACAAGCTACCAATGACTAGGGTTAGGGTTTCAACCACCCAACCTATTGGAAATGGTCTAAAAATTTATTACAGGGGTGGGAAACACAGTCAATCAGGAAAGAGGAAATCCTAAACTGATCCACAATCATGAAATTCTTCTCTACAAGTACACGAGATCACAAAATTGTGCTCAAAAGGACACCCTGCAACAAGCCTTGAGCACACAACCGAAATGGTACAAGCTCTACAAACAATCCAACAACACCCTGGACCACACCGCAAATAGAAAACTAGTCATATCTCACTGAACAGGGTCATTTTTGCAATGAATTCCATAAATTTGGTACTTTTTGTTTGTTGAAAGTTCTTAGAAAAAATTGAATTTGAACCACAACGGCTAAATCCATGGTGCCTGCAGAGAACGATGGCCCATGTTCAAACTTTAACATCCTACAAACACAGACCAATCGGAGATTGCCACGACACCACCTGCCAATGGGACCACCAAATAACCATAGACAGGCCCCAGCACATGTGGCACCCTATCGCATGATCGCATAGCCCAGAGATGGGCTATGTGAACATGCGACAACCCACAAACTGCAACTACAACCGCAAGGAGTTGACAGAAAATGTCAGTCGCATGATCGCATAGCCTTGAAAAAGGCTATGCAAACATATGACTAACCGCCAGCAAACTATCACCACTACTTGCCATTAAGTTGTGGTCCCACCAAGAAAATCCACCTCAGCAACCATCGACCAATAAGGAACCTCCAACTAGCACCACATGGCATACAGTCCCTCTCACACAATAGGCAAACTAGCAAAATAGAATAAAATATGGCAGATGGCGCATGATCGTAAAGGCTTGGAATATTCCTTGCAATCATACGCCGACTGTTAGATTAAAAGCTTTCAACGCAGGCCCTCTGACATAAACCAACTCATCAACATGCAGATGAATGAAAACCTGCCAACTCAGAACAACATGGCACATAAGAACTACCTGGCAAACAGGACCCATTGATGAACTGCCACCTGACAAAAAGTAACATCAATGGCTAGCGTAAGATCTCATGGCTCTGATAAATCCCATGCAAACTTATGCCAACTGTCAATCCTCTGACACTATCAGGTCCCACTGAGCCTTCAAAAATTCAGGTCCCACTAACACACGCACAATCACTAACCCATGGACCAATCACAAAATGCTGACAAGGCATATGGTAGGTGGACCCACTGATAAATCCACAAGATAAAGCTGAGAACCTTAGGAAAAATATTAAAATCGTAGGGCGCAATTGTGGACTTAGGAAAAATAAAGGGACCTATCGGAGAGAAAGACTAACTGCAAACCAGGGTGACGTAGAAACTTAAAAGGCACATGTAGAAGAGGTGTTTAAGTGACCCATGAAAAGGTAACATGCTAAAAGAATAAAGCTAGGGCACATTTGAATTTTGAAACCTAACGGCTAGATTCTGAACGTTTTGCCTAAGGTTTAACCAGGGAGCAGAAAAATCATTGCAGAGAGCAGGGGAAAAGACTAGGAACCATGAAATTTTTTGCACATGCTAACACCATACACATCTTCCAATAATGCTGGGGAAAATTTGTCCACAACTACACCCTACCCCAAGAAGAGTTTCCCCTGGATAGCCCACAGTGGAAAATACTTGACAACATTGATATACCAAACCAACATAACATTATGTTGACCAACATCCTAAAAAAAAAGAGAATAATCCCTAATCATAAAAAATATTCTCTCCTTTGGATAGCCTCCAAGGATGGGAATTATAACTCAAAATATGGCTACACATTTATGGTATTTAAATACCAATACAATAAAATAGATTTCCCCCTACATCTTGTTGGGCTACAACTAATTTGGAATCTGATTGAAGAATCTATGATTAAAGATCACTGAGGAGTTGCTGATTAGATATGTAATATGATTAAATTAGTATTATGTTGTCATTGATGTCAACTAGTTTGACAACACTTATCTTGTAAGTTACTATACTGAGAAATCTACACGAGGAAAGATGTACATGACAGATGAGGATAAGGAACATATTGAGTAACTTGTTGATGAGTCTATGACTTGATGATATTGAATTTATTATGTTCCATTCATCTATAATGAATTACAAAGCTGAAAGACACAAATTAGTGTTGTCGGTAAATGAAGCATTTCTAGTATACACCAATGGAGTGTAGTGTATACAGATCACAGTATTAACCGAGCAGGACATAATGAATTAAATGATTAGTTTAGCCGATAAGATTGATGAGCTGGCAAGAGTATAACATCAAGGTAACAAATAAAGTTTGTTACATAGATCAACGAATGACAAAATTTTAGGAAGATCTAATGGAGTAGATTGAAACATGTTATTGACACAAGTACCGAGAAAGTTTGAAGCGGCAAAATCTATGAATGTGGTTAAGCGGCAAAATCTGATGGTGAAGAAGAAAATGATTTACTCATCTATATAAGAGAACATAATCTCTTTATGAGTGGATGTTAGAAGAAGTAGAAAATGTAGGAATATCACGTGAACAAGGTTTTCCTGCATTCTGATCATATTGGTTTGTAAGAACCGAGCTGTAGAAAAATTACCAAGCTATAGAGAGCAATTACCGATTGATAGTAAGTTGATACAGTATTAAATATGAAGTGAAATATTGATCAGAAGGATTTGTATGGACCAAATATAGATTTTTAATCTGCTATTGAAGTTGTATTAAGGTAGGTGATTTACTGTTACATATTTAACCATTGTATACAGTCAAAATGTCTTAACCACGTGGACTCTGAAAGTCTTATGATGTATCATTCATAGAATGAACATTGTTATCCTGTCAACCCCATACTGAATGCTGGTTGGATGATAGCTTATAGTCTAAAATCCTCTAACAAGGTCATAACCGATAGTGTGTTTGTAACCTTTAACAAGGTTGGGTCTTAGCTGACCTCACTTCAGAAGAGTGAACAATTTTGGGTTTCCTGTCGTAGGTGGTTTTTCCCTTTATAGGGTTTCCATGTTAAATCTTTTGTGTTATATGTTGATTGTGATATTTGTTTGTTATTATTCTTTACATGTTACTGCCGCCCAAAATTTTTCTATCATTCATTTTGGCCACGGTTCCTATTTTCTAGAAAGAGATGCTCGAGTGTCAAAAATCTCTATGTTTTCTGCTTTTTAATGTCAAGAGTCCAGTGTGTTTTCTGCTCAAGTGTCGAAAACCTAGTGTGCTTTCGACCTCTTCTTTGCAGGCTCGGGATGTTTCTACCTTTCGGTCTAGAAGCCCAGTGTGTTTTTGACCTCTTTGCTCTAAAAATTTGATGTGTTTTTGACCCTAGCTCAAAAAACCTCTGTGTTTTCAACACCCTTCTATGTTTTCAACCCTAAGTGCGCAACTCTGATGAGCGGGTCCCAATGCCAAAGACCGTGCCAGTGTAGAGAAAGATCTAACGGCTGTCGCATGATCGCATGGGATCTTTTGATCCCATGAGATCATACGACAACTGTTGATGTGGTGTTAGCAAGGGACCTTCGATGGTCAACTCCAAGTGTCTGCGGTTATCAGGTAGCATCATGCGGTTAGTCGCATGATCGCATGGGCTCTTCCAAGCCCATGCGACCATGTGACAAACTGTCAGTGATTCCAGTGGTGGTGGTTCATGGTTTGACAGTTAATGATAGGTAGTCTTGTGGGCCTGTGGTCTCTTCATTGGTGCAGGTGCGATGAAGATCGATGGTTGTCGTATGATCTCATGGGATCTTTCGATCCCATGTGACAACCGTCTGATGGGGATTTGCAGTTGGGTGGGTCCTATGCCAGGGGTGCGGAGATGTTCACTGATGTAGTGAATGGGATGTATGGGGGAGTGACATGTGGTATAAGTGGGCCCAGGGTTGGTAAAATGAGATCGCAGTTGCAAGGTTGAAGGGTTTTGCATGGTCACCAAGTGAGCCCGAGGTTAAGAAAAAGATTGCATGACTTTGCGACTACAAAAAGGATGAACCCAAGGTGGGCCCAAGGTTAGATATATCTAGCGACTCAGTGAGTAAAGGGTATCTCATGGTTGCTATACTTAATTGGGGTCAGCGAAGGAAACAAGCATTTCAGCGACAAGGGGAATTTGGAACCTAGGGTGCAACTAGGGTTAAGTTTTGCAGCGTGATCTTGCAGGCACGAAGTAGATTTTCTAAGAGTTGTCGCATGATCACATGAAGCCATTGTGGCTCACGTGATCATGTGACCACTAACCTTTCAAGGCCATGTATCTGGTTCCAGTTGGGCCACGTGGCAAAGGATCGGCAGGTGGCGGATCTTACGGGCCCCTTGTGTTTTGTGTGGGCGGTGACAATTTTTAAAGACTTGTCGCATGATCACATGAAGCCTTTCAACCTCATGTGATCATGCGACCATTGCTTTGTCAGTGGTGGCAGTTTTCAAAGGTAGTCGCATGATCGCATGTGGCTTCCTAGCCTCATGCGATCATGCGACTAGGCTCATTTCAAAGTGATGCAGGCAGGTAAAAAATTGATGATTCCTGAGGGGGGTTGCAGTCAATGAATTTGTAAAGATCTTTTGGGCACCATTTTGAGTCCTTTCTAGTATGGGATCGGATTTGAACATTCATGACAGAGTCCAGCTTGCAAAGAGGTAGATAGATGAAGTTTTTTGTCAACGGGTTAATCAATTCAGGGATGGACATGCAAGAAAGATATCTGATCTATTGAGATATTTTGAAGAGAACATTTTTTATCAGAAGTAACTAATTTTAGGGATGATTATTATAATGCAGATCTATGTAGCCCTAATTCGGAGATATTTTGACTCCTGCCTACGTGTAGTGAGAATTGGATATATTCTTTTTTGGAGCTAGTAGTGCTCAGATTTTACATTTTGTAAAAAGGGAAAGTCTTTCCTTGGAGAACTATCTGTAGCATTTTTTCTCTCTGGTTTCCCACATCTTGTAAGTTTTCATTAATGAATTCAAGTATTGCAAAGCATTCTATGGCATTCTTGTTTTCCTCATGCCTTATTGTCTGAGCTTGTCTCTTATTGGATCAAAGTGTATGCATGATTTCAGTGATATCTTAGTTTTCCATGTTTCCTCTTACTTTCTGTAGCTGTGTGTGTTATTTTGTTTTGATCTGATTTATATGTTGTGTGGGTATATTTCAGCCCCTAACAATCTTCTCTCAATCCTGCACCGAGCTATAGGAGTGAATGTCTATTTGTAGTTTATGGATTGATGTATAAATCTTGAGAGCCTTGTTGTTGTGAAAGAATCTTTCTCTTTCCCTAAACAACCTCTTTTTTTTGCAGACCCTTCCATGAAACACTCATGCAAGCCTATTCAGCAAGTTGTAATCTCTTAGACCTATTTATGTCACTGGTTTCATCCCTCTATACTGAGATCCGAACCCTAGTTTTGGTGCATCACCTAGTAGGATAGATTTGCTTTCTATTATTTCCCTTTCCATGCACTCCTTCTATCCCTTTCCCCTCAAAGTTTACTTTCTTGTTAAGAGAAAATCAGGGTGATTATCCAAGAGGAACTAGCCTAGAATCTGGAGGTCTCATCTCGGTTAGCAAAAGGTCCCACAACCTTGAGATGATTCCCTAGTTATACTAAGTTATCAAGACTACGAGAGCTTGAACTAAGGGTGCAAATTTAGTGTATAACAGTTACATGTTAGATTTGATCTGTAAACTATTATAGTATTAGACTGGTAATTGGTAAAAGTTTAGATAGAGAAAGTATTTAGTGTTTACCGATGAGCAGAAATTGAAGAAATAGTTTTTGAATTATACATTTTGTTTTGTGACACTATATAACTGATTCACCCCCCTCTCAATTATTCTAACAATTGGTATCAGAGTTGTGGTTGCTTGAAACAAAGTTTTAAGTACTTAAGCATAAAGGTCTCAAGATACATAAGAGGGAAGTACCGAAACTAAACAAAGAGAACTTCACAGTATGAAAAAGTAGAATGAAGTTGCACATATTTGGAATTGGGAACTCAGCACTAGATCTGGTGGAGAATGGCTACATACTATTGCCCTCTGGTCCCTTAACTCTTGATCAACTTAAGGGAAAACATGAAAACAATGTTACTATGATGGAACCTGTTGCTGCCTATACCGATGTTGAATTTGAAGATATCAAGACATGCACAACTACCAAAGGAATGTGGGATAAGTTAACACAAATATACAGTGGAGATCTGAATGTCAAAAGAGGTCGAGCTGAAAGTCTGAGAGGCAGATTTGATGATATGAGAATGAAAGAAGGTGAGAACATTGTCCAATATTCAAATAGAAGCAAAGAGGTGGTACATGCTATTAGAGAATTTGATGGACTAATTGATGATGAAACAGTGATAAGAAAGATTCTCAGAACTTTGCTACCAGTTTATGCAATCATGATTTCTGCAATTCATGAAACAAGAGCTACATCCAACCTTACTCTTGACACTCTGATTGGTAAACTTACAACCTTTGAATTAAACAATTTTGATAATAGTGTTGTTCTTTCTGTTGAATCTTCTTTCATGTCTTCTTTGAAGATTGGAAAGTCTAGCAGGAATGATAAGAATTCTAATAGTGATGACAATACCAATGATGAACATGATGAGCTTGAAGCACTTATGGCTAGAAGATTTCCCAAAGGAAAAGGAAGGTATAGAGGCAAGCTACCTTTAGCATGCTTTAACTATAAAGAAGTTGGTCACATCACTGCTAGATGTCCTCAGAAGAAAGATGATGATAGATCCAAAGACTGATCTGAAGGAAGCCATAGGAGAAGAGTCAGTAGAGGTTACCGACACAACAATAAAGACAACTAAGATGAAAAAGGCAAAAAGGTATGTTACGTAGCCGAAGATATTGAAACTGAATCCGATTCTGATGATGACATAGAAGTTGTATTTTTTGCTATGAAATATGACTCAGAAGAGGAAGAGAAACATGAAGAGATAGCACTGATCTCTAAAGTAAGAAGAAATGATACATGGATCATAGGCAGTGGCTGCACACATCATATGACCGGTGATGTAGAGAAGTTTCCTCATCTTGTTGAATATAATGGAGGATCTATGAGAATGGGAAATGATGCACCTTGTATGGTAAGAGGTAAAGGCTTACTGATGATCAATGACAGACTACAATGTGACAATGCATACTTGGAAGATGGATTGAACTATAATTTGTTAAGTGTGGCTCAACTAAACAACTCAAGCCACCGACTAGATTTTGAGAGAAAAAAGGTGAAGATCTATGATGATGGAGGAAGACTTGTCAGAACTGGTACACAATCCAGAGGTAATCTACTCTATCTTGATATGAGTTAGTCTTCTTGTTTGTTAATAAAGGATGAAGATGCTTGGTTCTGGCATAGAAGGTTATGCCATGTGAACTTTGACAACATGATCAATATTAGTAGAAAGAAAAGAGTTAGAGGATTGCCTAACTTGACAAAAACTGATCATGCCATGTGCCATGTATGTCAGAAAGGTAAGATGACTAAGTCTAGTTTTAAAAGAAAAGACTACTCAACAAAGAAGATACTTGAGTTGGTTCATACCGATCTGTGTGGTCCTATGAGAACTCAGAGCTATTCTAGTGATAGATATTTTATTCTTTTTGTTGATGACTACACTAGACTAATGACTTTTATGTTCCTGAAAGATAAATCTGAAGCCTTTAAAATGTTTAAGTGGTATAAAGCTAAGATAGAGAAAGAAACTGGAAAGGAAATAAGATGCTTAAGATCTGATAGAGGAGGTGAATTTATCTCTGATGAATTTACTAATTTTTTTAATGAGCATGGAATCAAAAGATAGGTATCTGCACTGAGGACACCTTAGCAAAATGGCATTGTTGAAAGGAGGAATAGGTCTATAATTGACTATGCTAGAACATTGATGTTACAAAAGAATGTTTCTTAGACATATTGGAGGGAAGCTTTCAGTACAGCTGTGTATGTTCTTAACCGAGTACAACTGAAGGACTCCAACCAAACACCTTATGAACTGTGATTTGGACACAAACCTACTGTAAGTTATTTCATAATGTTTGGAAGTAAATGTTTTATTTTGAAAGATGAGAGAAATGAGAAATTTGATTCTAAAGGAGATGAAGGAATATTTTTGGGATATTCCACTACAAGTAAAGCATATAATTGTTTGAATAAGGTTACAATAAGATAATTGAAAGTACTAATGTTTATGTTGATGATTTTGATGACAAGTATAGAGAGGAAAGTATAGAGAAATTGGAAGACTATGGTAGATTCACTTACATTGAATATCCAAAGTATCTACTGACACTACAAGCTGTAACAACTGGTCAGTAGGGAAATAATGCAAGACAACAAGCAACACAAACCGAGGAACAAGATGGAGCTACCAAGCAAGGAAATGCCACTGAACATGATGAACAAGAAAGGAGAAATCAAGTCTTGGCTAGTTTTGCTAGAAGACATCATCCTGAGACACAAATCATTGGAGATAGACATGTTGGAACGCAAACTAGAAGAAAAACAAGACAAGGTACATGTTTAATTTGTGAATTTGAACCTAAAATTGTGAAAGTTGCATTAGAGAATGAAGAATGGATTAATGCAATGAAGGAGGAAATAGAGAAAATAGAGAAGAACAAAACCCAGTCCTTAGTACCCCCGACCAAAAGATAAGAATGTTATCAGTACTAAGTGGATATACATGAATAAATTGAATGAAAATGGTGAAGTCACAAGAAATAAAGCTAGATTGGTATGCAAGGGATATGCACAGGAAGAAGGCATTGACTATGGTGATACATTTGCACCTGTTGCTAGATTAGGAGTTAGAATGCTACTTGCATATGCTGCACATAATAAATTCAAAGTCTATCAAATGGATGTGAAGTCAACATTTTTGAATGGTATACTTGAAGAAGAGGTCTACATTAAACAACCTGAAAGATTTGTTGATCTTGACAATAAAGACATGGTATGTAGATTACATAAAGCTTTATATGGTTTGAAGCAAGCACTAAGAGCATGGTATGAAAGACTGCATACTTACTTTCTAAGTATTAGATTTGTTAGAACAAGTGAAAACAATAATCTGTATGTGAAAGGTGATATTGACAATACTATTATCATTACTGAAATATTTTTTGATGACATTATCTTTGGAGGCTAAGATCTTGTCTGCAAGGCATTTTTTGATGAAATACAAAAGGAATTTGAAATGTCTATGTTTGGAGAGATTAAGTTCTTTCTTGGACTATAAGTGATTCAGTAGAGTGATGGGATATTCATCACACAATCTAAATACATAAAGAAAGTACTAAAAACATTTGGCATGGAAGATGCTAAACCTATGGGAACACCAATGGCTACTAGATGCAAATTGACAAAGGAGGATGAAACTACAGAGGTAAACCAGACACTTTACCGATCCATGATTGGTAAATTAATGAACGTAGTTCACAGTAGACTAGATATACCACATGTTGTGGGAATTGTTGCAAGCTTTTCTGCTAATCCTAGAGAATCACACATGATAGCTACAAAAAGGATCTTAAGATACCTAAAGAAAATAGAGAATTATGGATTATGGTATCCTAAGGAAGGGAAGTTTGTGTTAGCACATGGAAAAAATTTAATGGCTTTAGCAATTTCCTACCGGTCTCTGCAATTATTTCTAGGTCCTTGGCATAACCCTAAGGCAAAAATTTCAAAATTGTAGCCGTTGGGTCTAAAAAATAAAAAAATACCCTAGCCCTATTCTAATGTTGCATTACCTTTTTAGGGTGACTTAAAACTTTAAATCCACATGTGCTAATTAAAATGACCAGCTTTAGGTTCGTGGTTAGGTTTTTTATGTGTCGGCGGGGTCCCCTTTAATTCTTCCTATGTCCTAAGTTTCCCCAGACATTTTATTTTCCTAAGCTCCTTGGCATTGATTTTCCCTATGTCCTACCCTTTAATACTTCCTAATGTTTCAGCTTTGTATTTTCCCAAGATCATCTCTTTGACACCATCTCCATCCAACGGTGGGCGTATCTTCTCATGAGATGTGTCGGAGGCTTGCAAACTTAAGATTTCCATTGATTCTCCTTTATGATAGAGCTTCTCAAAGAGGTAGGTCCACTGCCATGTTGGCAC
The DNA here is from genome assembly GCA_027943335.1 of Chamaecyparis obtusa. Classification (NCBI taxonomy): domain Eukaryota; kingdom Viridiplantae; phylum Streptophyta; class Pinopsida; order Cupressales; family Cupressaceae; genus Chamaecyparis; species Chamaecyparis obtusa. The sequence continues at coordinate 50,263 of BSBK01008146.1, forward strand.
AGTTGGTGTTCTCTCATTGGTTCATGTGTTGCTTAGAGGGATCCTATCAGTGGGGCCTATAGTGAAGGCTTTTCAATCTATGGTTGGCACATGATCTTAAGGAATATTCTTCCCCTTTGAGATCATGCACCATCTATTGATTTTGAATCTTACTCAACACCTGTCAGTGGGACCTAGTTTTTGGATGTGTCAGTGGGTCCTGATCCTCTTAGTGAATCGATGAATGACATATAATCTTATGGGTTTTGTCAGAGGCTTAAGATTATGCACCATCCATTGATTTTTTTTCTTGTTAGTAGGTTGTCAAAGATGGGAGGAGATTCTTCATCGATGGTTGGTGTGTAAGCACATAGAATCTTTTGAGCCTTTCAGATCTTGTGCCAGCTGTTTGATATTGCAGGTAGCTTAATGTTCTCAGTGGATCCATTTGCTAGGTGGTGTAGGATTGTTCAAATTTTATTGGTTGACATGGATGATGTGGAAGGTGGGGTCATTGTCAAAGGGATTAGTGATGAGGACATGATCTATGGTCGGTGTAAGTTCTCATGAGTTTTGTCAGAGCTATGAGATCTTCCACCTGCCATTAGATTATAAGGCTTAGCTGGGTGGGTCCTTTGTTACTGTGACTGAGCATGAGCCATGAATGATGTAGTGACAAATGGCATAAAGAGGGCCCAGGTGGGGTCAAAATGTTTAGCGGTCTAGATGAATGAGGTTAGCGGCGCCGATAAAGTTAGGGGGTTTGCTCATTCGCATGATAAAATGGTGGTTCTCTAATCTGTCTAGTGATTCAGTGAAGGAGGGTTGCGAGGTCACTAAATTATTTAATAGTGGGATGAAATACTCTGCAAATTGGCAAAAATCCCTTGTCACCAATTCGCTAAATAAATGACCGGGGTTAGTAAGTTCCCTTTGTTCTCTTGTTCACGGGGTTAAACTTGGGTTAGTGTTTTCATTGCGTGAATAGAAAATGCCTTGGCACATGTTCGCTTGAAGTAAAACTAAGGTGTCTAGTTGAGTTAAGATCGTAAAGACTGTGAAAAGGGATGATCGGATGGTCATGACTTAAAGTGAACCTGATTTCAAATATCGATCACTGATTTGTTGAAAGTGTCATAAAGTAGCCGTTTGATTTCAAATTCAAATTTTTGAAGGGTTTCCTGTGACCAAAAGGACTAGAATTCAATGTAGAAGTGACTGGTGTTGGTGAGAGATGATTTTTTTGCCGTTGCAATGTGGTCTAGGGTGTTGAGTGATCATCTGCAGGGTTTGTACTGTGCGGTTTTATGCTCATGGTGTGTTGTAGGGTTAACATTTTGAGCATTGTTCATGATTCTCAGTACCTTCACAGAGAAATTTTTATAATTGAGGATCATTCCAAGATTTTCTTTGTCCTTGTTGCCTAGGTTTCCACCCTATAATACCTTTTTGACTATTTCTAGTGGGTTGGGTGGTTGAAACCCTAACCCTAAGTCATTTGTAGCTTGTTGCATTCTCTTTGAGAATTCCAAGATGACTAGGTGAGTATAAGTTACAAATTTTTAACTGAGTAGGGGTTCCAAAAACTTTCTTTGGTCCCAGCAGGTTGTTGATAGTGTTATACTGATAGAGGAGCTAGATTTTGTATATTTTCCTACCTTTGTGTTGTTTTGATTGTATATTGATCCTAAATATGTTAATAAGGATGTTATTGAGTTCCAATCTTGCATTTGTGCATGTCTTCTTGTTTCAGTTCTAAGCTCATATATGTTAATGTCACAAAGTGTATTAGCATATGGTAAACAAAGAGTATAGTGAAGTCATCTCTGAGTTCCTAACAAAGTTAGGATTAAAGTCTTTTAGGTGGGTTCAGTGAGTTTGCAACCAAGCAAGAATCTGATGTCCTTATGTCTAATGGAGAGGGGTGATAGGCAAAGAACTTATCCTAGATTCAATTGTGTTTGAATTAAGGTATTTAGCTGATATATGTAATTGGATGACTCTTTTCCCTAGGTTAAGGCATTGGTCCATCCTTTGGAGGCATTTCATTGTCATTAACTACACACACAAACATTGAAATGATAAAATCTTAAAGCAGTTAGTAAAGAGTATATAGTTGTATATCATTTAGTGATTCCTTTCAAGAAGTGAATCAAGGGTACACCCAACTAAGTAGTAAGGCTCAAAGTGTAGGAGGATCTCTCTTGATCCTTGTTAATTGGCCCTCTTCCTTGTAGACTTTGGAGTGGTGATAGAGTCAAAGTTATATCAAAGTTATCCATCAAAGTATAAATCTACAAGTTGAAGATCAAAGGGAAGTCCCAACAAAATGGCGACTCTGCTGGGGAGAGTCCAGAGATAAAGGTTGTAAGTGCACTCTTGTTTTCTTGTTGTATTTCAAGTAAAGATTTCCCATCTAGGTGGGTGGTGACTCAAAAGGTTAGAACTAGTGCTATATATTGTAAATCATGGACAAGAGGAGGAATACTAGGTCCTTTGTCAGAAAGAATCTAGAGGTCACTCTGGAGCAATTGCCTAGATAGGAGAAGAAGAGTTGGATTAGAAGGAATGGTGAGTCTACTAGTGCTCCCATTAGAGAACAAAGAAGTACTAGAGGTAGAGCACCACATGTTTCCTCAAGTAAGGAAGGTTCATAGGACAGAGTTTCTAGATTAGATGGTGGTCATTCTGAAGATAGATTTTATGATACCCCAGAAGATGTATTCCAAGACAAAGGTCCATTGCCTGTAGGTCAAGATGAACAAGCTAGAGAGATGGGTCTAGAGATTGATTTAGATCTTCATGAGGACAATTTAAGAAGAGAACCCATGAGACAAAGGCAAGTCCACTTCCCATATCAAAATCTTCCTAATATGGATGTGTCATCAGGTTCTGATGACATTATGGTAGAGCCTGATGATTTAAATGCATTAAGGTTACAGTTGGCAGAGCAGGATGCCATACATAAGAGGTTACAAGAGGAGAGAGAGGCTAAAAAGGTGAATGCTCTGATAGAAATATAGTCTCTCCTTAGAAAGATTAATGAAATGAAGGAGAGAAACAAGATGCTTGCTTGTGCTCCTAAAACTTTGTAGCATGATGTCTTTGGTGATCTTGATGCCTTGAGGAGTGAGCAAGAGCACTTATTGCAAGATCATGAATTTGATAGGGAGGGCCCTCCGGTTAGACAAGTGAAAATTTATGTTCCTTTGCCTGAAGATAAAGATGGGCATGAGATCACTAGGCCCGATGTTTCCACTAGTGAGAAAGGAAAGCAAAAGATGGTTCGGACATCAAACAAGTAAATCATTGACAATACCCAAGGTCCCACCACCCAATTTAAATAAGGAAATCGAAATGGAGAGAAGAAGAAAAGAAGATGAGGACCTTGCAAGAGAATTAGACAAGGCTGAAATTGAAGCTTCGATTGTAGAAAAAAGAAGAAAGATCTAGTTCTTGAAGGCTTCATCAGCTAATGCTCTTGGCCCATCTACTACTGAACTAGGTATGCCATCTATGACTACTACTATTCCACTTAGTAATGCTACTAGTTCAATTCCTTCTTCATCTACTAGGATAGGTGCTGATCCTAGGCAGCAGTCAAATGCACAAATAAATGTGGATGCTAATGTTGATCCTAGGATTAACACTAGTTCAAGTTTTCAAAGAAGACCCGTGCAATTAGAAGGCTATAGGAAAATTAGTTTTGATGGAATTCCTAGCTACCCAAATGATTTTCCAAATGATATTAGAGATAAGGTACCTAAGTTTGCTGGTAATAATGCTATTAGTTGTGAAGAGTATCTTAGGTTATTTGTTGATATGCTTAATGATTATGAGGTAGAGCATGAGGATGTGGTCATGAAATTATTTGTTCAATCTCTAATGGAGGATGCTAGAGATTGGTTTAAGAGACTTCTCGACAAATGTATTGATACTTGGGACTCTTTTGAGAGATGTTTTAAAGAGTAGTATGGTGATAGGCCTAATGCTAGTTTCATGTTGAATGAATTCAATACCATAAGGAAAAATTAGAATGAGACTGCAACTAAATTCAACATGAGATTTCAGAAGGGTATGCATAAGTTGTTCCAAGTTATGCGGTTAGATGACAATGTCTATCTGACCACATACTTCAATGCATTTGATGGAAAAATGAGATATTTGTTGAGGAACAAAGAATAAAGAACTCTTAGGGATTCTTTTAGGATTGCTTTCAATATTGAGAACAATATGAAAATATCAGGAAAATTGGGTGGAAAGAGAGATGACCCAAAATTGTTTGGGGACAAGAAATACAAAAAGGAAAATGATAAGAATGTTGGAGCTAGGAGGAAAGAAGAAGATAAATTGGATAAGGTGCTCAATGCATTGAGGGATTTGAAGACACCTACAAATAGGAACATCAATGCCCCTACCAATGAAAGGCCTCAATTCAACAACAATTTTAACAAATAGAATAGATTGTAGAACTACCCCTACAACACCCAATGGAAGGATGGCAAGCCTATTGTCCCTACTGTGAGAGGAAACAATGATAGAGGTGTCCCTGACCCTCTACAAAAGGCTTCAATAAATGTCATGGAGGACATACCTTGGTGTGTTGCATGCCAGTCCCCTCATTCTATAGAGCATTGTGTGGTTGCACATTCTATGGCTGCAAATCAAGATTGTGGCAATGAGGTGATAGATCAAGAAGAAGATCAAGATGATGTTGGATGCAACATGGCTTCTTCATATCTAGGTTATGAAGATGATTCTAACTTTGATGAAGAGGTAGATGTAAATGTAAAGAGACACAATCAGGCCCTTTTTCATCAAGAAGTTTTTTTTGATAGTGAAGACATTGATAGGAAGACATGTAACATGAATTCTTATTCTGAGCCAGTAAATTTAAGAAGACCTTCTAGAGAAGAGATGGATAGGATTACTACAAAAATGATTACCCAAGTGCAAATTAGAGGCATGGTGGCAAGGAATACTAATGAGAAAGCTATAGGAATGTTTATAAAGAGTACCAACTCTAGAGAACCTAATGAGAACAAATAAAAAGGTGATTACATGGTGAAATTCAAGAATGTAAAAGGTAAGAATTGTGAGACTAAGGGAGTTGGAATTGAAAAGATTTCTAGTGAGATTGAGAGGCCAGTTAACACAATGGCTAAGATTAAAAAAATGAGGGTGGCCAATAAACCTAATGTGTCAAATAAGAAAAAGGATATTAAGGTAGTGCAGATTGAGATTCCTTCTTCTACTCATGTTGATATGTTATTTGTATTGTCCCAAATTATAGTTAAGGTTCCATTGTCAGAATTGTTGAGGATCCCTGAACACAAAGACAAAGCTATTGCTTGGGTAGGTAATGTTCATAAAAATGATGTTGCATGCAATGGATCTTAGGATAAGGCTTTCAAAGGTGTTGCTGCTCAGGGAATTGTGTCTCAAATTCCTCCAATATCCTTGGATAGTTTTGTCAATGCCAGCCTTGAAAATATTGATCCATTATTTTTAAGTGTTCTTGTGAATGGAATGAAGTTGAGAAATTGTATGATTGATAGTGGTGCCTCTAATACTATCATGCCTTTCAAAATCATGGAGAAGTTGGGCCTTAAAGTTGATATAGTGTAGGGCAGATATTATGCAATGGATCCAAGGGAGGTACCAATTATTGGGACTATCAATGCAATACCATATAGGCTGGTAGCATATCCAGAGAAATAGTTAACAATGAGTGTTTTGGTGTTGGATATCCCTCCTCATTATGGGATGCTGCTATCTAGAAGGTGGAGTGCTTCCATGGGTGGAAGTTTACAGTGTGATCTATCCTATGCCACTTTCAAAATTGATGTTTAGTTTGTCAAGATTGAACGAGAGCCAAGAGTATGCCACATGATTGAGAGAAATATTGATAATGAAACTACATGTTTTGTGGATACTGATATTAATGCTTTTAGGGTAGAGATCCCTGTATTTGAAAAGTAACCTATTTTTCCACCTATCTCTATTGAGGTAAGTGCTAATTCTATGAAAGGTGATTTGTGGGTAATGTACTTTGATGGTGCAAATTGCAAAGATGGTGCAGGAGCAGGTATTTTACTTATTTCTCTTGATGGAAACACCTACAAGTTTTCTTTCACATTGAATTTCTTTTGTACCAACAATATAGTAGAATAAGAGGCTTTGTTTTTAGGATTGAGGTTGGCACAAAAGCATGGTATTAAGTGTTTAAGTGTTGTTGGTGATTCTGAGTTGGTGGTGTCCCAAGTCAGGTCAATATATGCTTCCAAGAATAGGAGGTTGAAGCAATATAGGAATGCAGTTTGGGATTTGATTGAGCATTTTGATACCTTCAATATTGAATGGAATGATAGGAGTAATAATAAGATGGCTAACTTGTTAGCCAATATTGCAATCAATCCCGATGATATTACATTTTCTGGTATCTCTAAAGTTGAAATTCAGGCTAAGCCTAGCATACCACATAATATTGAGTATTGGCAAGTTTTTGATGATGATAATGATATCTTGAAGTTTATGAGCTGTGAGGATCAGTATCATGGTCAGGAATTTGATTGTTGAGCCTTGGTTGAGTTAGTAGAAGGAAGGGAGGTTATCTTTGGCAATGAGGTCATTCAGCTTAGAACTAACAAGGTGCCCAAGGGGCTTGTTGTTTTGGAGACTATCTTTGATAACCAAGATAGAGTTCAAAAGAATATCAAAAGAGAAGATCATGATGATCTAGAGGAGATAAATCTTGGAACACATGAGGCACCTAAGAAGGTATACATTGGTAGAGATATATCTCAAAAGGTAAAGAAATCTTTGATTGAATTATTGAGAAAATTTAGGCATGTTTTTGCATGGTCATATGATGACCTAAAGGTTTATAGAGAAGATTTGTTTCAGTATATTATTCCATTGAAAGAAGATGCTAAACCTTTCTGGCAAAAACAAAGGCCTATTAATCCCACTTTGGCACCCAAGATGCAAGAAGAGTTAATGAGGATGAGAGATGATAGAATTATCAAGCCTATAAGGCATTCTTCTTGGGTGTCAAACCTTGTTCCTATGAGAAAAAAGAATGGTGACATCAGGCTTTGTGTGGACTTCAGGAATCTGAACATCAGCTCATTAAAGGATAATTATTGTCTGCCTAATATGGAAGCTATGTTGTAGAGAGTAATCAAATCATAATTGATGTCTATGATGGATGGATTCTCTGGCTACAATCAGGTCATTGTCAAGGAATTAGAGCAATTCAAGATAGCTTTCACAAGACCTTGGGGGACATATGTTTATTTGAGAATGCCTTTTCACCTCACAAATGTTGGTGCTACTTTTTAGAGGGCAATGGATGTTGCCTTTTTAGATTTCATAAATGATTTCCTTGTTGTATATCAAGATGATCTAACTTCTTATTCCAAGGAGGAACAATACCATTGCACTCATTTAGAAAGAATATTTGTGAGGGCCTTGGAATTTGGCATTTCTTTGAACCCAAGGAAATGTGCTTTTGGTGTCATTGAAGGTAAGTTGCTTGGCCACTTAGTTGGGAAGAAAGGAGTGAGAATTGACCTTGAGAGGGTAGCAACCATTGATAAAATTCAGAGACCAAAGAATAATAAAGGAATTCAGTCCTTCTTTGGTCAGGTCAATTTCTTAAGGAGGTTTGTGAAAATTTTTGCAAAGGTTACTAGACCTATTTCTAAGATGTTGAAGAAGGGATCTGCAATCAATTGGGAGGGTGAGCCTGATGAGGCTTTCAAAAATATCAAGAAGGCTATCAAAGATGCACCAGTGCTTAAGGCACCTAATTATAATGTCCCAATGCATATCTTTTCCTTTGCATCTTTTCACACTATTGCTATAGTTTTGTTACAAAAGAATAAGGATGTTTTTGAGGAGCCTATTACATTTTCCAGTAAATCTTTCCAGGCTACAGAATTGAAGTATGACATAAATGAAAAACATGCTTATGCACTTGTGAAGGCAATCAAGGCTTTTAGGTGTTACTTGGTGGGAGAAAATATGATTGCTTTTGTGCCAAGTGCAGCTGTGAAGGATATTTTCTCAGAGTAAGAGGTGTCTGGAAGAAGATGTAGATGGATCAATAGGATCCAAGAATTCAATGTTGAGGTCTAGATTACTAAGTTGGTTAGAGGATAAGGATTGGCAAAACTGATGGCCCAATCCAATCTTGATGCAAACCAGGTAAATCATTCTGAAATTGATTACACATGTGACATGGATGATTGTATCTGGTATCAGGATATCATCTATTACTTGAGAAACATGAAATGTCCAGATAGTATGAATGATAATCAAAAGAGGATATTAAAATTACAGGCCATCAAGTATGTAATTGTGAAGTGTAAATTGTATAGAAAGAATTTGGATTGCATATTTTTGAAGTGTGTAGATGAAGACCAGGCTAAGAAGTTGTTGAAAGAAATGCATGGGGGAGTTTGTGGTGGGCATTATAGGGGTAAAACAGCTACTCATAAGATCTTGAGAGAAAGATTCTAGTGGCCCACAATCTTCAAGTATGCAGAATAGTTGGTGAGGAGGTGTGATGCTTGTCAAAGGTTCTTTGCTAAGCTTAAATTTTCAGAAAATGTGCCATTAAGACTAGTAGAAGTTCAGGCCCCTTTCCGACAATGGGGAATTGATTTCATAGGGGAGATACCAAACAAGTCAAGTGGAGGACACTCATGGATCTTAGTTGCCACTAATTACTTTACAAAGTGGGTAGAAGCTATACCTACAAGAAATGCAACTAGTAAGGTGGTAATTGATTTTATGATGAATAATATTGTTACAAGGTTTGGGTGCCTTGAGAGAATAGTAAGTGATAATGCCATGTGCTTCAGGTCTACTAAATATAAGGACTTTTGCAAAGGTTTGGGAATTTAGATTTCTAATTCCTCACCTTATCATCCACAAGGAAATTGTCAGGTACAATCTACTAATAAGAGTTTGATTAAAATATTAAAGAGAATTCTTGAAAAGAATAAGAGGGCATGGAATTCAAAGCTGCCATTAGCTCTATGGGCTGATAGGGTAACTATGAAGAGGGCAATTGGTTGTGCACCATTTGACCTAGTATATGGAATTCATGCAAGAATGCCTCAAATTAATTTATTGGAAATGTATAAATTTTTTCAGCTATATGATGATGACATAGATGATGAGATGTAGTTGAGAATTAAGGACCTCATTAGGTTAGATGAGGCTAGAAGAGAATTAGTTGCAAGGAATGCCAAATTGCAGTTGCAGGTTAAGAATTATATGATAAGAAGACTATTAATAGAAAGTTTAAACCTGGTGATTTGGTGTTAGTTTGGAATGCTAGGCTGGAGGATAAGGGGAAACATGGTAAATTTGATCCCATCTGGCTAGGGCCATATCTAATTCATGAAAAATGGGGCCAAGATTTATACATTATCAAAGAATTAAATGGTGGTATTTAGGAATTGCCAATTCATGGATAATTCTTGAAGAAATACTTCAATTGAGGTATTCTATTTTCCATGAATAGTAGTTAGGTTTGTAAATTTTGTAAATTCTATAAATAAGCTTCTTGCCCCTGCCTTGTTTTGTCTTGCTCTGTCAATTTTTGGTCCTATTGCCTGCTCTGCCTTGCTTGTTCCTTGTTGTCTGCAATTTTTCTAGTGGGATGGTCTACTTTAAACCGTTGATTCTAAGTCCTTGCTATGCCTGCAGGAGGCATACATCCCCAAATAGAGCCACTATTAGCATGTGCAAAAAATTTCATGGCTTTAGAAATTTTCTACCAGTCTCTACAATTGTTTTTACGTCCCTGGCATAAATCCTAAGGCAAAATTTTCAAAATTGTAGCCTTTGGATCTAAAAAATCAAAAAATACCCTGGCCCTATTCTAATGTTGCATTACCTTTTTAGGGCTACTTAAAACTTTAAATCCACATATGCTAATTAAAATGACTAGCTCTAGGTTCACGGTTAGGTTTTTCATGTGTCGATGGGGTCCCCTTTAATTCTTCCTAAGTCCTAAGTTTCCCTAGTCATTTTATTTTCCTAAGTTCATTGGCATTGATTTTCCCTATGTCCTACCCTTTAATACTTCCTAATGTTTTGGCTTTGTATTTTCCTGGGCTCCGCTCTCTAACACCATCTCCATCCGATGGAGGGTGTATCTTCTCATGAGATGTGTCAGAGGCTTGCGAACATAAGACATCCATTAATTCTCCTTTATGATAGAGCTTCTCAAATAGGTGGGTCCACTGCCATGTTGGCACAGTTGGCATTCTCTCATTGGTCTGTGTGTTGCTAAGAGGGATCTTGTCAATCGGGCCTGTAGTGAAGGCTTTTCAATCTACAGTTGGTGCAAGATCTTAAGGAATAGTCTTCCCCTTTGAGATCATGCACCATCCATTTATTTTGAATCTTACTCGGCACCTGTTAGTGGGACCTAGTTTCTGGATGTGTTAGTGGGTCCTGATCCTATCAATGAATTGACCAACGAAATATAATCTTATGGGTTTTGTCAGAGGCTTAAGATTATGCACCATCCATTGATTTTGTTTCTTGTTAGTATGTTGTCAGAGATGGGAGGAGATTTTTCATCGATGGTTGGCGTGTAAGCGCATAGAATCTTTTTAGCCTTTCAGATCTTGCGCCAGCCATTCAATCTTCTAGGCAGCTTAATGTTCTAAGTAGGGCCATTTCCCAGGTGGTGTAGGATTGTTCAAATTTTATTGGTCAACGTGGATGATGGGGAAGGTGGGGTCATTTTCAGAGGGATCAGTGATGAGGACATGATCTACGGTCGATGTAAGTTCTCATGAGTTTTGTCAGAGCTATGGGATCTTGTGTGTGCCATCCGATTATAAGGCTTAGGTGGGTGGGTCCTTTGTTAGTGTGACCGAGCATGAGCCATGAATGATGTAGTGACAAATGGCATAAAGAGGGCCCAGGTGGGGTCAAAATGTTTAGCAGTCTGGATGAGTGAGGTTAGAGGAGCTGATAAAATTAGGGGGTTCACTCATTCACATGATAAAATGGTGGTTCTCTAATCTATCTGGTGATTCAGCGAAGGAGGGTCATGAGGTTGCTAAATTCTTTAGCAGTGGGATGAAATACTCTATGAATTGGTGAAAATGCCTTGTTGCCAATTCGCTAAATAAAGGACCGGGGTTAGTAAGTTTCCTTCATTCTCTTGTTCACGGGGTTAAACTTGGGTTAGTGTTTTCATTGCATGAACAAAAAATGCCTTGTCACAAATTTGCTTGAAGTAAACCTGAGGTGTCTGGTTGAGTTAAGATCATAAATACCATGAAAAGGGTTGATCAAATGGTCATGACTTAAAGTGAACCTGATTTCAAATATAGACCACCAATTTGCTGAGAGTGCCATAAAGTAGTAATTTGATTTCAAATTCAAATTTTTGAAGGGTTTCCTACAACCAGAAGGACTAGAATTCAATGCAGAAGTGACTGGTATTGGTGAGAGATGATTTGTTTTCCATTGCAATGTGGTCCAGGGTGTTGAGTGATCATCTGTAGGGTTTTTATTGTGCGGTTTTGTGCTCAAGGTGTGTTGCAGGGTTGACATTTTGAGTGTTGTTCATGATTCTTAGTACCTTCACAGAGAAATTTTCATGATTGAGGATCATTCCAGGATTTTCTTTCTCTTAGTTTCCTGGGTTTCCACCCCTGTAATAACTTTTTGACCACTTTCAGTGGGTTGGGTGGTTGAAACCCTAACCCTAAGTCATCTGTAGCTTGTTGCATTCTCTTTGAGAATTCCAAGATAACTAGGGGAGTATAAGTTGCAAATTTTTGACTGAGTAGGGGTTCCAAAAACTTTCTTTGGTCCCATGGGTTCCAAAAATTTTCTTTGGTCCCAATTGGTTGTTGATAGTGTTATACTGATAGAGGAGCTGGATTTTGTATATTTTCCTACCTTTGTGTTGTTTTGATTGTATATTGATCCTGAATATGTTAATAAGGATGTTATTGAGTTCCAACCTTGCATTTGTACATGTCTTCTTGTTTTGGTTCTAAGCTCATATATGTTAATGTCACAAGTATTAGTATATGGTAAATAAAGAGTATTGTGAAGTCATCTCTAAGCTCCTAACAAAGTTAGGATTAAAGTCTTTTAGGTGCGTTTAGTGAGTTTGCAACCAAGCAAGAATCTGATGTCCTTGTGTCTGAGGGAGAGGGGTAATAGGCAAAACACTTATCCTAGATTCAATTGTGTTTTAATTAAGGTATTTAGTTGATGTATGTAATTTGATGACTCTTTTCCATAGGTTAAGGCACTGGTCCATCCTCTAGAGGCATTTCATTGTCATCAACCACACACACAAACATTGAAATGATAAAATCTTAAAGCAGTTAGTAAAGAGTATATAGTTGTATATCATTTAGTGATTCCTTTCAAGAAGTGAATCAATGGTACACCCGCTTGATCAGTAAGGCTCAAAGTGTAGGAGGATCTCTCTTGATCCTTGTTAATTGGCCCTTTTCCTTGTAGAATTTGGAGTGGTGATAGAGTCAAAGTTATATCAAATTTATCCATAAAAGTATAAATCTACAAGTTGAAGATCAAAGGGAACTCCCAATAGTTTGAACTGAAAGTCTACCCTGATGCTGATTGGGATAGAAATGTGGATGATAGAAAAAGCACCACTAGAGGAGCATTTTTCATTGGTGAAAGACTTGTAACCTGGACAAGTAAAAAGAAGGCTTGTATTTCTTAGTCTACAGCTGAAGCAGAGTATGTTGCTGCTACTACTAACTATTCAAACATTTCATATATCAAAAAAATGTTGGAAGGAATGAATGAGGTTATCACTGACTTGGTGATTATATATTGTGACAACACTAGTGCTATTAATATTACAAACAATCCTGTGATGCACTTTTTATACACTAAGTTTGCGCCTTTGTCTCAAGCTCTCTTGGTCTTGATAACCTAGTATAAAATTAGATTCATCCCTAGGTGTGGGACCTATGCTAACTGGGATGAATCCTCTAGGTTCTAGGGTAGTTCCTCTTGGATAATCACCTTAATCTACTTCTTGCTAGGAAAGTAAAACTTTTGGAGGGAAAGGGATAGAAGGAATGCTTAGGAGGGAAATGACTGAAAAGCAAACTACCTACTAGGTGATGCACCAAAATTAGGGTTTGGATCTTAGTAAAGAGGAATGAAACCAATGGTGGAATTAGGTCTAATAAGTCACAACTCACTAGATAGGCTTGCATAAGTGTTTCATAGGAGGGTCTGAACAAAAGACACAACTTATGACCTAGAAGCAAACATCCTTTTCTGCAACTAGGTGTAGGAATGAGACAAGACTGCTAGGGGTTGTAGTATACCCACAAAACATCTAAATCAGATCAGACATAGTAACACACAATCATAGAAAATGAGAGGGACTAGGAACCCCAATTTTCATTATCAGCATTCATAAACTTCAATCCAATAAGAGATAATCAAGACAATGAATACGAGGATAGAAAAAATATCACAAGTACCTCAAGAGTGCCTTGATCATCAATGAGAGATTACAAAGAGTAGAAGAACCAGAGGGTAGAACAAATGCCACAGATGGCTTTCTGATAAAAGATGACTTCCTTGCAAAAGTGGGCTTCTCTCCTTTACAAAAATGAACCTATCAGCACTAAGGCTCTACAAAAAAAAAAAAAACCTCCTCAATTGCACATAGGTAGGAGTCCAAAGTTAACCTAACTAGGGTTAAAAATTTTACAATGCATTAAACAAACCCTAAAGGTACACAAAATATCAACTTTCCTAAAAATATCTGGCAAAAAGATCATATCATTTCTTTTGCGTATTGATCCTATACTGAGCTCACCTGCAGACATGACAACCTCGATCTAGCTACCCACCTACAATTCCACCAAGTCATGAAGGACTCAAAAATTTGATCTTAGTATGATACCTGTGTTTAAAATGATTAACCCTGCAAAGGTGGCACCAAGCTCATTAAAGCTTCAACAAAACATGGTACCCTATGAAATCCATGGCGCCAATGATCAGATTGTCTACCTATCATCTTCTCAACTATCCTTGTCCTAAGGAATTCAATTTTAGCTACCCATTTGTCATGCATGGCCGCAAAATGCAAACCCTAGCAAAGCTTTCACAGAGAAATATTTAAATTTGAATATTAACGGCTAGCAGATATATTTTAAAATGTGACCATCGATGAATAACCTTCCTAGTAGATGAATGGCCCAGATGCACTCTTCAAAATAGTCAAAAAATCTTCCTGATAAGTCAACCACCACCACAACAGTCAATAACCAATCAAACTATGCCATTTCAGATACACGTTGCAACCTTCCGACATTGGACACACCGCTTGAAATACTGATCTAATGATGGGTGCATGATCTTATAGCCCTAGAATATTCCTTACACTTATACACCAGCCATTAGATCCTTTCTAATATGGGACCCCACTGACACATCAGTCCACTTGGAAATCCTCATCATCATTCGGTAGCTAGTGAAAAGCATGCATGTTAGCAAGAGGACCCACCGTAAGAGCCTCAACAAAATAAAGTAAGATCAATAGTCGGTGCATAATCTCATGTGTCAGAGAAACCTTATGAGATTATATGCCAGCCATTGGATCCTTTGAGATGTCAGAACCTCTAACCGCTTGAAAGAACCTAGCCCTATAGACAGACAATTTGACTCAACACATGCTGACCAATCAAAAGTTGCTAAATCAGATGAGATGGCGTCAGTCCCACTGACTCACTAAAGCACTATAGACATTGAAGATCTAACAGTCATCTTAAGATCTCAAGCTTTGACACCAGCCATCGATCCTCATCTTTCTGACATCTTTGCAGGTCCTCTAACACGGTCCCACTACGGCATTCAAGTCATTGCTATGTGGACCAATCAGATTCAAGCAAGTTAGCACATAAGGACTCATCGAAGGAAGTTCTGACACCAAGCAAGATCGACAGTTATCATAAGATCATCAGCCTTGACACAAACCCTTGCTAAGATACACCGGTCATCGATCCTCTGTAGATGTTAGAGCCTCCTAACTACTTGAAGGGGCCCGGCCCCACTGACAACCTTCCACCTGTATTCAATCTTAGCCAATCACAAGCCACCAAAATAGATCCACGTAGCACCGGTCCCATTGACACATTGGGCTCTGCAGGCAAAATAAAATTGATGATCATCGCAAGATCTCAAGGGAATCTTCCGACCCTATGAGATCATATGAAAATCATCGGATTGAGAATCTTGACCTGGCCGTTTGAACTAAGACCCCCAACCTAAATGGTAACCGCTCGTGGGATTGCTAAGTGTTAAGGAGTTAACCACCAGGAATCAGAGACTTGGCAGCTAAAAGGTCAATAAAGGGCATGTGCAAATTGGAAACTTAAGTTGCCAAAAAGGTAACATGAAAATATAACAAGGCTTAGGGTTCTTTGGATTTTGAACACCAACGGCTAGTTTCACGAAATTTTTTAACTGCAGACTAGGGAGATAACAAATTTTTAGAGACCAGAGAATATGGAATAAATTCATGAAAATTTTAGGGATGGTAGACATGGTAAAAATAGAGGCGTGGGTATGGTTTTCAGCCAAATTTGAATGCATATGAAAATTTGGGTAACACTTTGGTGATTTCTACTGGATGTCAGCCTGCTAGACATGGAAACTAGTGACCTTGAACATCCATTGGGCATGGGGTCTAAACTCAATTTTTCTCAAAGGAAAAGGGCTCTAACCATGCACAGGGCACTTCTTAGAAAGCTGAAAATTTAACCTAGAAAGCAGGGAAAATAGGGAAACATACAAAGATTACAAGGGATTAACCTCAAAATAGGGTTTCAGGTGGAAACCATTCACAGAAATAGGTAAGAGGACTCCCTCCATATTTGATAGTTGAAAAGCATTGGAGCCCCTACATTTTGTTATAACAAATGGCCCACCCCAAAAGGAGTCAAATTTTGTGTGCCTACTAGGTCTTGACCTAAACTCATCCCACTTGAGGACTACATCCCCAACCTTTAAATCTTTGACTTTGGCTCTTTTGTCAAAACTCCTCTTTGTTTGATTCTGATGGAATTCCATATCTTGCATTGACTTTCTTTTGAGTTCTTCTAATTCCATCAATTGAGCATATCTGATCTATAAGGGATCCTTTTCATCAAATAGGGCATATTGAGTAGCTAAGTCCAAAGTTGGCAATTCTGTTGAAATGGACAACTTAGCCTCCTTTCCATACACTAACATGTAAGGAGAATTACAAATGATTTTCTTTGGGGTAATCTTGTCTAACCACAAGGTAGATCTAAGCTTTGTGTGCCAATCTCTTTGATTCTCTTGAAGAGTCTTCTTGCTTATCCTAATCAAGTTCTTATTGGTGGATTCTGCCAAGCCATTGCCTTGGGGGTAATAATTTGAACTAGTATTCAGATAGATGCCATTCTTGACTTCCCACACTAAGACTTTGAGTCCTGCAAATGCTAAGGCATTATCTGAAATGATGGAATTAGGAGTGCCAAATCTATGAATTAAATCATCATAAAAACTTAGGACAACACTCTCATTGGCTTCTTTCAATGCAATTGCTTATGTCCATCTAGTGAAGTAGTCAGTTGTAGTAATTATCCATTTATGTCCTACACTAGATGGAGGATTGAGGCTCTTTACCATAGCAAGTACATGCTTCTCTACAAAATAGTATCTTTGTTCATATTCTTCTAAACCTTTGCTAAAGAAAGCAATAGGCTGCTCCAATCCATCTAAATTTTCTTGAGTCAACATTGCAGATATAGCATCATGACCTCCATAAGCATAAAGGATGAAATCCTTATTGAAATTTGGGTTTAAGAGGGTAGGAGCTCCTGTTAAGGCTTCTTTAATAGCTTGGAAATTGGCTTTCCCTTCTTTAGTCCAACTAAAAGATGAACTTTTCTTTAACATAGTTGTTAAAGGCTTAAGTAACTCTGCAATGTTAGGCAAGAATCTCCTAACAAAATTTATCTTTCCTATGAAAGATTGAAGACTTTTCTTATTGTGTGGTAGGGGTAGCTCTAGAATAGCTGCAATTCTTTCTGAATCCACTGGGATTCCTTTCTTGGACACTATATATCCTAATAGCTTTCCTTCATGAACTACAAACACAAATTTCTTGGGATTAAGAGATATCCCAAATTCTCTACAGCTTTCAAAAATCTTCCTCAAATGTTTGATGTGGTCTACTGCATATTTTGAATAGATAGTTATGTCATCCATGTAGACCAACACAAATTTGTACATGAGGCTTTTAAAGGCCATATCCATTGCCTTTTGAAATGTAGCACCTACATTTGACAAACCAAAGGGCATCTTTTGATAAGCCATGGTTCCCCACTTGGTTGTAAATGCAGTTTTGTATTGATCCTCTTCACTTACTAAGATCTGATTGTATCCTGAATAGCCATCCAATGATGAAAATCTCTTAGATCCAGAGACACATTGTAAAATTTGTTCCATAGAGGGTAGTGGATGGTGGTCCTTTAATGAGGCCCTATTAAGATCCCTGAAGTCAACACATAACCTCAACTCCCCATTCTTCTTCCTGATAGGAACAAGGTTGGAAAACTAACTAGTATGCTTAATAAGGTAGATGATACCACTTTCTTTTAATTTGAGCACTTCTTTATGCATAAGTGGCTCAAGCTTAGGATTAACAAGCCTTTGCTTTTGCCTCACTGGTTTGGCATTAGGTTCTAATTCAATAGTGTGCTGAGCAAGGGCAGGATCAAAACCTTTGAGATCCTCATATTGCCATGCAAAAACATCATTGAATTCTTTGAATAACTAAGTATAAGCTTGCTTCTCCAATTTAGTATTCACTTTTCCAAATTGTAAACTCTTACCTCGTTCCAACTCTAATTCAACACAATGTTCTTGTTGGACTACCAGGCCAGCTTTGCTTTTCTTGACTTCATCATCCTTGTTGAAGACAGTCTCCAAAGTAACAAGAACTCTAGGCATCTTATTGGACTTTAGTTGTATTACTTGATCACCATAGTTTTGAGATAGCCTATCTTGGTTGTGTTCTGAAAAAACATCTTCTTCAAACAAGTATTGCAGAATTTGTTCATCATTGTCAAACACTTGCCAATTAACATCATTATTAGGGATAGAAGGTCTAACAATCACTTTGATATGTTGTTGATCTATTTCTCTTGAAATGCTATTTGGAATATCATATTGGGATCCAATAGCAACTAACCTATCTGCATTTTGATTTAACTTTCTAAGGATGGCAACAATATTGGAAGCATGGAAATCTTCAATTGCATGCCAAAATCTATGTTTGTATGCTTTCATGGTGTCATTTTTGGTTGCACTTATGCCTCTTACTTGGCTGACAACTGACTCACTGTCACCATAAAATTTTAAGGCCTTAAGCCCTCTTTTTCTAGCCCATTCTAGTCCATTGACTAGGCTTTCATACTCTGTAGTATTGCTAGTGTAGGAGAAACTAAATCTAAAGGTAGTATAATACCTTTCTCCTTTTGGGGACACTAGCATAGCACCACCACCAGAACCATGTCTACTTCTAGCCCCATCAAAAAATAGTTCCCAAACCTGACTACTTTGATCTTCTGAATCAGTATCCTCTTTGAGAAGGCTTGGCTCTATAGCATTACTTTCTTGTATCAAATATTTTCCCAAACCAAAATCCCAGGTCAGATTTTCTTGGGCGTCTGAAGCTCTTTCATCTAGAAGGAT
Source organism: Chamaecyparis obtusa (assembly GCA_027943335.1). Taxonomy (NCBI): domain Eukaryota; kingdom Viridiplantae; phylum Streptophyta; class Pinopsida; order Cupressales; family Cupressaceae; genus Chamaecyparis; species Chamaecyparis obtusa. The sequence goes on from BSBK01008146.1 coordinate 69,016, forward strand.
ATCAGGGATACTCTCTATCTTTGTGCTTGCTTCACTAATGGCTTGGATGTCATTGTCATCAAATATAGGGCAGTTTACATTGATGGCATTGGACACATATGGCTCTATATGGTGTACTGCTAATGGTTCTAATTTAATGGTGACCTTGGTCCCATACCTTGTATGAAATAACATGTGAGACCAATAAGAAGATAGATAGCCTCCTATCTTAGTTGTAAACTCCCTTGAAATACATATAGAAAATAATGTAGGGAGATTTATAATATATATATCAAGGAGGATTCAAAAATTAGGACTAGCATGAAGGATTAGACTGGTATCCATGGCCACACCTATAGTATTGATTGAGGATCCATCAAGTTGGGTAACCTTCTTTTGGAAGGGCTCATATTTTAGTCCTAACTAGTTAGCTACTTTCTTGGGCATTACAATGCTAGTAGCTCCACTATCTACCATACAATTATGCATTAAAGATTTTCCAATGATTAAAGATACATAATAAGGAGGTGGCTTTGAATTCCTACCTTGCATGGCATTGGCCTTGGAGTTGCTACTTGGAGCCTCCTTTTCTTGATTAGTGTTAACCATCACTAGCTTTGTAGCTTCTTTTGCAGGTTGAGGAGTTGTTACATCTGACATGGCCTTGTTCAAAATCTCAGGTTGTCCTGGAATAGCCAAAGAGTCCCACATAGACATGGTGACATTCACCTTCTTCATGTTGTCTACAATTTTAAATGGTGTCATAGTGTGTACTCTTTGTTGTGTCTTTGGTATGATGGGCTCCACCTCTTTGGAATGCTAGCCTTCTTTGCTTGGTATGATAGGAGCCTCCTTAGGTGTGATGGGAGTAGCTTGTTGTAGTGGCTCTGCATATGCAGTAGCTTTGGAGTTGGAATCCGCTCTCTCCATGTCTTGAGCTCTTCTTTTTGCTCTTGTAAAGGAAACAAAAGAAACCTCCTCATTGACTCCATTGAAGTCTGGTTGCTCCTAATTAAAGAGAGTAGTCTCATGCTCTTGTGATTCTTGTTGAGGAACTAACCCACTGGATGAAACTTCTGATTGAGCTTGTGAGGCATTTTGAACTATTAGAGCTTGGTTCATCCATCCATTTGAACATGTAGCCTGATTATGAGGTTGATTACAAGGAAAACACCATTCATTATCTATAGCCACATTATTTTGACTAGGAACCATGTTCCTCACTGGGTTAGCAAAATTTAGAGGTCTAGGATTATATGGTTGGAATGGTCTCTGATTAAAACTTTGTCTTTGTCCTTGATAGCCTCCTTGGTATGGTGGCCTATTTTGTTGATAAGGTTGTCCTTGATTTTGATATTGCTGATTTGGACCTTGGCCTTGTGACTGAAATGGTGGTCTGATTCCTTGATTTTTCTTCTTCAAATTTTTGACCTCCTTGGTTAAGGTTTGCAACAAGTTAGTCATTTCTTGTTGACTGCTTTGTTGGCTATTTTTTATCTCTTGCAGCTCTTGGGAGAAACTAGTCCTCAACTCTTGACCACTAGTACCAGCTTGGGGTGCTAATATGGTGGGAATAGGGGTAAAGGGGGGTACTTGGGCAGGTGCAATGGGTTGAAGGCTAGTAAAAAGGTCATTGGAGGCCTTCTAGCAATCATGTCTGCTTGGATTAAACAATTTTCAGCCCTTACAGCTATGTCAAAAGCTTAGGGTAGAGAAGTAACACCCATAAACTAGATCATGATAGAAATTTGACCATTTAAGCTTTGTAAATAGTAAAGGAAGGTGTGGTCTACTGATGGTCTCACTGAGACTAGGATTCTATTCCATGTTTTAAGGAATCTACTATTATAATATGTCATTTTCTCTTGAGGGTCTCTCTTAATAGTTGTTAACTGTTCAACTAGAGACAAATTATCTGATTTATCCTCAAAATGTTTACTTAATGCATCCCCTAACTCATTCCAAGAAGTAATAGAACCAACAGTTAGAGTTATAAACCATTCTAGAGCCTTACCTTTTAAAGAGGCTACTACTAACTTTATGGCCACATCTTCTTGAGTAATGTTATGTATGGTACATTTGGTGGTCACATCTCTTATGTGCTCAAAAGTAGTTGTCTGCCCCTCACCTATGAAATCAGGTATACTCTTAAGTGCCACCAAAGGCACATCATGATGTTGAGCAAAGGCCAATGGGCTACCTTGGTTGAATGGAGAAAAAGAAAACTATCTTGCCATTGTAGGTGTTGGAATCTGAAGATTGACAACTATATGAGCTGTATTTTTTGCTGGATTGGAATCTTCCTCTAGATCTCTGGTTAGAGATCTCGCTTTTCTTTTGGAATGAAAGGGAAATAGTCTCCTTTTTGATGTATCAAGAGGTGTAGATTGAACTCTCCTTGCAAGGGTTGTCCTTTGAGTTGACGTGCCTTTGTGGCTTCTCCTTGAGGGCAACTCTAAAAATTGGGTAGGCTTTGAGCTTCTAGTCTCAATATTTCTCATAAAACTTTGAACGAGGTAGCCTGGATCTTTGAAATCAGTGGAGTCGCTAGATATACTTGATAAAAATGACTTCTAAAAGCTTGCACTATGCAATCTACATATCAGAGATAGCATATCTTTGAATTTGAATAACTACTAGTCTCACCTTGGTGCTAGAATTGTTATACACTGGCAGCAAGGTGGGGAATCCTTGAGCTTAAGCCTGTACTAATATTTCTTGTGTACTAAACTTCTTTAATCCCTTTGAAAATGAGCCAATAGGAACACCTTTGAACATTAATCTGATCTTTTACTAGTCCCACCAGGCATGCCAGAATTGTTATACACTAAGTTTGCGCCTTTGTCTCAAGTTCTCTTGGTCTTGATAACCTAGTATAACATTGGAATCATCCCTAGGTGTGGGACCTATGCGAACTGGGATGAAACCTCTAGGTTCTAGGTTGGTTCCTCTTGGATAATCACCTTAATCTACTTCTTGCTAGGAAAGTAAAACTTTTGGAGGGAAAGGGATAGAAGGAATGCTTGGAAGGGAAATGACTAAAAAGTAAACTACCTACTAGGTGATGCACCAAAATTAGGGTTTGGATCTCAGTATAGAGGAATGAAAAGAATGGAGGAATCAGGTCTAATAAGTCACAACTCACTAGATAGGCTTGCATAAGTGTTTCATAGGAGGGTCTGAACAAAAGACACAACTTATGACCTGCAAGGAAACATCCTTTTTTGCAACTAGGTGTAGGAATGAGACAAAACTGCTAGGGGTTGTAGTATACCCACAAAACATCTAAATCAGATTAGACATAGTAACACACACAATCATAGAAAATGAGAGGGACTAGGAACCCCAATTTCCATTAACAGCATTCATAAACTTCAATCCAATAAGAGATAATCAAGACAATGAAGACAGGGATAGAATAAATATCACAAGTACCTCAAGAATGCCTTGATCCTCAATGGGAGATTACAAAGAGTAGAAGAACCAAAGGGTAGAAAAAATACCATAGCTGGCTTTCTAAGAAAAGATGACTTCCTTGCAAAAGTGGGCTTCTCTCCTTTACAAAAATGAACCTCTAAGCACTAAGGCTCTACAAAAACAATAAATACCTCCTCAATTGCACACAAGAAGGAGTCCAAAATTAACCTAACTAGGGTTACAAATTTTACAATGCATTAAACAAACCCTAAAGGTACACAAAATATCAACTTTCCTAAAAATATCTGGCAAATAGATCATATCATTTCTTTTGCGTATTGATTCTATACTGAGCTCATCTACAGACATGACAACCTTGATCCATCTACCCACCTAAAATTCAGCCAAGTCATGAAGGCCTCAAAAATTTGATCTTAGTATGATACCTATGTTTAAAATGATTAACCCTGCAAAGGTGGCACCAAGCTCATTAAAGCTTCAACAAGACATGGTACCCTATAAAATCCATGGCACCGATGATCAGATTATCTACCTATCATCTTCTCAACTATCCCTGTCCTGAGGAATTCAATTTCAGCTACCCATTTGTCGTGCATGGCCGCAAAATGCAAACCCTAGCAAAGCTTTCACAAAGAAATATTTAAATTTGAATATTAATGGCTAGCAAATATATTTTCAGACATGACCATCGATGAATAACCTTCCCAGTAGATGAACAACCCAGATGCACTCTTTAAAATAGTCAAAAAATCTTCCTGATAAGTCAACCACCACAGCGGCAGTCAACAACCAATCAAACTGCACCATTTCAGATACACGTTGCAACCTTCTGACATCAGACCCACTGCTTGAGATACTGATCTAATGGTGGGTGCATGATCTTATAGCCCCAAAATATTCCTTACGCTTATACACCGGCCATTAGATCCTTTCTAATCTAGGACCCCACTTACACATCAATCCTCTTGGAAATCCTCATCATCATTCGATAGCCAATCAAAAGCATGCATGTCAACAAGAGGACCCACCATAAGAGCCTTGACAAAATAAAGTAAGATCGACAGTCGGTGCATAATCTCATGTCAGAGAAACCTTATGAGATTATATGCCAGCCGTTGGATCCTTTGAGATGTCAGATGCTCAGACTGCTTGAAAGAACCTACCCCTGCTGACAAAGAATCTGACTCAACACATGTCGACCAATCAGAAGCTTCTGAATCAGATGAGGTGGCGTCAGTCCCACTAACACACTAAAGTGCTACAAACATGGAAGATCAGCCTTTGTGAAGATATGTCAGCCATCGATCCTCATCTTTTTGACATCTTTGGAGGTCCTCTAACACAATCCCACTATGACATTCAAGTCATTGCTATGTGGACCAATCAGATTCAAGCAAGTTAGCACATAAGGACCCACTGAAGGAAGTTTTGACACCAACCAATATTGACAGTTATCGTAAGATCGCGAGCCCTAACACAAACCCTTACAAAGATACATGAGTCGTCAATCCTCTCCAGATGTCAGAGCCTCCTGACTACTTGAAAGGGCCCAACCCCACTGACAACCTTCCACCTATATTCAGCCTTAGCCAATCACAGGCCACCAAAATAAATCCACATGGCACCGGTCCCACCAACACATTGGGCTTTGCAGGCAGAAGAAAATTGATGATCATCGCAAGATCTCAAGGAATCTTTCGACCCTATGAGATCATGGGACAATCATCAGATTGAGAATCTTGACCTGGCCATTTGAACTAAGACTACCAACCTAAATGGTAACCGCTCATGAGATCGCTGAGTGTTAAGGAGTTAACCACCAGGAATCAGAGACTTGGCGACTGAAGGGTCAATAAAGGGCACGTGCAAATTGGAAACTTAAGTTGTCGAAAAGGTAACATGAAAATATTACAAGGCTTAGGGTTCTTTGGATTTTGAACACCAATGGCTAGTTTCATGAAAGTTTTTAACTACAGACCAAGTAGATAACAAATTTGCAGAGACCAAAGAACATGGAATAAATTCATGAAAAATTTAGGGATGGTAGACATGGTAAAAATAGAGCCCTGGGTATGGTTTTTAGCCTAATTTGAATGCATATGAAAATTTGGGTAACAACACTCTAAGACAAAGAATATATCTATTAAGTATCATTAGTTAAGAGAACAAGTGCAAGAGACACAAGTAAAGTTAGAATTTGTTACATCTAAAGAACAACTTGCCAATATTTTAACAAAGCCCCTACCAAAGGACACATTTGAATACTTGAGGACTAGACTTGGGGTCCATCCCCTATCTATGGGTCACTAAGGTGATCTGGATGTTGCATCAGCCTATTTTTATTAGAAGATCATTCTTGTTGATGCAGCATAGTTCACACTTTGAATTATGTTCAAGGTTTTGATTAAGTTTGAGAACTTGCACCGATTGGGATATCAGTATTTAGAGATACAGAGGAAGACAAAATTTGTTTGTTTATTTGTTTCTTTGGCATTGCTGTCAAATGGAGAGATAAACAATATGAAAAGGATCAAGCACCGATGAGGTTTCTATGAAAAGGAACAAGCACTGATGATAATTATCAAAGGGAGAATTATCTAAGGGAGAGACAATCTAAATGAGATAGAGTATTGAAGGAGAACAAAAGCTGGAACAAGAGAACTGAAAAGATCACAACTATAGAATGGTAGAGCTGTATTATTTAAATGTTGGTTTAGTAGTGTAGTGATTAAACATATGAAGTCTATTCGACTTACAACATTTTGTTCACAAAGTTGTAGAATGTATATTTGGTATGTGTATCGTACATTTCATATTACTTGAGTTGCCATCAATGCCAAAGGTAGAGATTGTTGGACTACAACTGATTTGGAATCTGATTGAAGAATCTATGATTAAAGATCACTAAGGAGTTCTAATTATATATGTAATATGATTAAATCAGTATTGTGTTGTCATTGATGTCAACTAGTTTGACAACACTTATCTTGTAAGTTACTATACTGAGACATCTGAAGAAAGGTGAAAAAGAAATGAAGAATAGAGAAATCTACATGAGGAAAGATGTACATGGCAGATGAGGATAAGGAACACATTGAGTAACTTTTTGATGAGTCTATGACTTGATGATATTGACTTTATTATGTTGTATTCATCTATAATGAAGTACAAAGCTGAAAAACACAAAGAAGTGTTGTCGGTAAATAAAGCATTTCTAGTATACACCGACGGAGTGTAGTGTATATCAATCATAGTATTAACCTAGTAGTATTCACCGATGCATTTCTTTGTTAACTGAGTGGGACAAAATGAATTAAATGATTAGTTTAGCTGATAAGATTGATGAGCTGGCAAGAGTATAACATCGAGGTAATAGATAAAGTTTGTTACACAGATCAACAGTTGATGAAATTTAGGGGAGATCTAATGGAGTAGATTGAAATACACACTAATCTAGAGGCATAACAGAAAACTTAGAAGATGACTTAAGCTACATGCTATGGGAGTTTCATCACATGTCTAACTACTTGAGTTACCCTGGACTGGTCACTCTGGACCCTGGACCCTCAAGCATTGAGTTACCCTAGAACTGACCACTCTAGGCCCCGGACCCTCAATACAATCCATGTGGGATTAGAATACTCTCTCTCAAATGTGAGGAATTCTAATCATAACTATACTCTAAATTATCTTCTTAATGATCTATAAAGTTTTAATTACTATGTTATCACTTAATTACATAACCTACAATAGGTTACCCAGGTGCTGACCACTTCGGGTCCCGGCCCCTATTGCAAGCCACTCCCCTAAGATGCACTTAATCAATCTCCCCTAGGCTCATAATCACATAAGTACCCAATAGGCACATAACTAGGTACTCCTAGATGTAGTTCCACACATAGAAACTGAAATGATCACACAGATACCAAATACAGATATTAACCAATAAGAGCCCACAAGATTGAATCATAAATGATAATTAGAATAAACATACACATAAACATGATACTAAAATAAGTACAAATTACTAACATTCCCAGCCTCTGTATCCCCTAGGCCACTCTAATGCCCAATATCATGATAAGTACAAGAATACAGTTCAAAAATGAGAAACCAACATTCACAAATAAAGATCTAAATAGGAACTAGAGCATCGAAACTTTATAATGAACATAAACCAAATAGAAAATAGATTGCATAATAATGATAGAAGAATCATGACATAACGAGCATATTAAAATCACTCATAAGAATATTCCCTAATAACATTCTAGGAATTCAGTAGAATAATTATCCAATTTTGGTACATACATAAGCATTTAGCAAATAATAATTTCTATAAAGAAAACATTCTACTTTCATCAATATCAATTTCCAATTAATTAAATCTAATATTCAACTAAATCCCTATAGTACAGTTAAGACACATTTCGATTCAAAATTAAATCTTAAATTTAATTTAATCAAATTCAACGAACGCTTATATCCGATCAAAAAACAAATTGATAAGCATCTAATCAAATCAAATTAATCAATTAGATCGAATTATTATCAAATAAAAATACCTCTAAAAATTAATCCAAATTAATTTTGCAAAACTAATTTAATTAAATCATTGGACAAAAATAATTTACCATCAATTAACTAATCTAAAGTAATTAAACATTTAATTAGATTAAATTAATCTAACTATGAAATATAAATAAATATATAAAAACTAATTATCAAAAAATGCTCTAAATTAATAATCATTTAATAAACTAAATATTTATTAACCAAAAATCTTAATAACTTAATAATAACAAATAAAACAAAAAAAATAAAATAAAGTAAACCTTGGGGGGGCCCACGGCACCTTCCCCACGACAGTACCTGGTACTGCTGCTGCAGTCCTTTAGGGACTGCGCACGGCAGCGCCCAAGCCTGTCGTGACAGTCCTTTGGGGATTGCGCACGGCAGCGCCCAGGACTGCCGTGACAGTCCTTTGGGACTACTCACGGTACCCTGGGTGCCGTGAGGTGGATGGGTAGGGGACAGGTGGTCCCCGCCCACCACTAAATATATTTTTATATATTATTTTTTTTACATTATTTCCTGTAAATAAATAAAGATTCTCAAAACAATATTTTTTTTCAATGCAAATTTTTTTTTTAAAACAAATTACATTGCAATACAATTTATAATTTAATATATATTTTTAATAATTATTAAGCTTATTTAGTAATTTTATAATATAAATCAGTACAACCAGGTTAATATTTTTTTTTTAGCATTTCAGTACATAAACATAATTTATAAAGAAAAGTATTTTTCTTTTACAATCCCAACAGATTCCTAAAACTTGGAATCTATTCTTTCCTTACACATATTTTAAATATTTTCACACAATATATATATATAGAAAACATGTAAATCTTGCACAGTATCTATTTTTACAGAGAATATATTGTTTTATACCAGAATTGGGTTTTCTACTCAAATTGATTTTCTTTCTCAATAAAATTAAATTTTCTACAACCTCTATAATTCAACTATACAAGAGAATTAATTTATCAATTTATAGTCAAATCATGAGCAATTGGTTAACGAAATTTTTCCAGAGTAACACTACAATGCCAAATAATAATAAAATACAAAAAATTAACTACATAAGGGTTTCTGAATACCCAGATCTATTAGAACAAAGATCTATCAAAAATTGAAAACATAGAACACTATAAAACACAGAAAGATGAACTTATGAGAATATAGATCTGAGAGACAATTCCAAAACCTACCTCAGATCCAATGCCAGAAACGGATTTAAAATGGAAACCCCTGTAGATCTGAGAACCAAATTCTCTCCTAATTCAAACACAACCTGCAGATCTGAAAGCTAATTTGCAAACAGGTGTCCAATCCAGGAGCATAGAGAAATTCAATTCAACATGCAACCACAACAATCCACAATTCTTCAAAATGCCATACACACAAGCCTTCTCCAAAATTCCTCTCCAAAACCTGTCTCCTCAAAAATGAAAGCAAAATTCCCCTAATAGGAATTCAATTCCAACATCCAAGCAATCACAGAAGACAACTCAACAAATAACTCTGAGTTCAACTCCAATCAGAAAAGTGACTCATAAGACAATCTCCTAATTCAACTCAAACTCCAAAATTGAAAGAAATTACAATTAATTAAATTAAAATATCATTTATATGCACAACTCAACTTAACTTTCTAAAACTAGTTGTTAATTTTTTTTAGAACAATTCCCTTTTCTAATTTTCACATGATTTAATTTAAATTCAATTATTAAATAAATTAAATAATCAATGCATCACAAATTCATGCAATTAATTATTTAATTACTTAATAATATAAACAAGCATAATTCTAAATATATTCTATTTGAGCACATGTTAATAATTAAAACCTAGATTAAATAAATTAAATATTTAATACATCCTAAAACATGCATTAAAATATTCAATTATTTAATTATACATTCAAACATAATTAAATCCAACTTCAATTAAATAATCAATTAATTCCATTTAATCAAATAATTGACTTTGGACAATATTATAAATTACACATAGGAAAATAATTAAATCATTAATTTAAACTATAGTCCTAACATAAATAAACATATAAAATCACCTGAATAATCATAAATCCATTGAATCAAGCACAATCAAATTCAAGCCCAATAAACCAAGCAAATTGCAAACGCATGCACAGACTCAAGAATGGGATCCACGAATTCATACCAACCAGGTGAATTCGGGTAAGGTAGTCATACTGGTATTTGTCCAATTATAGGACAATTGGCTAGGGTTAGGGTTTGGGTCTATGAATTATCTCCCCTCTTTACCATTGAGACAGATGTTTGTGGGCACACTCACTCCTGCCAATTCAGGGAAGACGATGCCCTATACCTGCGAACCTGTCATCAAAAGATAAAACATGTACATACAATATATAACAGACAATGATAAGGTACGGTCAGACGTGTGGATCTTGACTATGCGAGTAACTACGCCTCTGTCCTCTACCACAAAAGCACATCAAACAAATACAGACACATAATCACCATACACATGCAAGTATGGGGTAAGTACATTGTATTCAATATAAAACATGAAATCTAACATCATGAAGCATCATCATCTAATCTACGCATACACTTGGAAAGCATATAATAATAATCCATAATCATCAGTAATGAAACAATAATCGATCACATGGAAAGTGACCTAAAAGAATTCGGTCAAACATCTGAAACATAAAGAAAACTAAAAAGCATCCTACGGGTGGGTATTACATTCACCCCCCCTAGGATTAGGCTTACTCCTGGAAGCCTGAAACAAGTAGGGATATGAGTACCACAAAAATCTCTGCACTGAAAAGAAATCTAAACTATGAATCACTAAGTAGGTCCATTCCATGCATTAGTGTTTGAACACTGAGGATCATTCCCTATCGCAAAGGCTCTATGAGATCCACCAACATTCCCAACTGTAGGCTTAGAAGCTACAGGCCTCTATCCTGAAAACTGTGTCGATCGATTAGGACAATTGACCGCAATGTGGCCATGTTGTCCGCAAGAATAACAAAAATCTCTACCTCCAAAACTCTGGGGTTGCTGATCCTCCCTATTGCGCAAACTACGCTACCAGTTGTGATAGTTCCCTGACTGAGAACCACCACTGCTACCATGAAAGAATTTCTTATCCTGTTGATCTTGATTACCTTTTGAAAAGGTTGAAGGATTTTGAAAATTTCCATTCTTCTGAGATTGATTCCTCTTGGAACCACTAGACTGAATACCTCCCTAAGCACTTAAACTTGCTGCCAGATTTGCCTCTGTAATAGTAGCCTTAATAACTGCATCTCTGAGGGTCTTAGGCTCAAAAAGTAAGACATTCCCAATAATGCGTGCATTCAACCCCCTAACGAAGTGTTGCACTAGCAAGGATGTGTATTGACCAAATCCAGCATATTGTTTGAGCTCAAAGAACTTGCGCTCATACTCGCTCACTAACATAGTAAGCTGTCTCAAATTATGAAACTCATCTGCCCTCTGCTTCCTCCACTGATCAGATAGAAAATGTTCCCGGAAGTGCTCTAAGAACAACTCCCGTGTAACTGTGTCCATCTGAAGACCTAGCTTCTCTTCCTCTATCCTCTACCATATAGCTGCAAAATCTGTGAGCTGTGTCACTGCATACCTAGCTTTAGTATTACTACTAAAGGGATGCATGGCAAAACTCCGCTCTAAGGCTATCAACCATGTATCTGCCTCTAAACCAGTACCTTTCCCATCAAAAGGATTAGGTTTACCTCTCATTAGATCCTTCACGTGGTTAGCTGCCACCACTATAGGATCAACTGTGAAGTCCCTCCTTAGAGGACTCCTAGACCTCTCTCTAGCCCACTCTACTCTAGCCTGCTCAGGACCAAGACGATTGAGAATTGCTTGCAAGAACTGTCTCATGTCTAGTCCCTCAGACTCAGCCTGACGATCCTCTCTCTGATCATCTCGAGACTGCTGGTGGTGACTCTCCTGACTAACACTCGTAGAAGGGCTATGATATCTACCCCTTCCACGACCACCAGAATGACCTCTACCTCTACCTCTACCTCTAGAAGCTCTAGTGACAGGAATGATTCCTGCACCACAAGGAAATCAAGACAATGTCACACAACATAACTCAAAACAAAAATAAAAAGAAACATAATCAAAAAGCAATGGTTTGCAAACAAAATGTTTTATGTCTATGTTTAGTTTAAGTTTATGTGCATGTGCAGTGGATGTCAGTGTATTAGTAATCATGATTGTCCATGAAATTTGTAATATTGATGTAAGCTGTAATTGTATCATTTATGTTATGGAATCTTTTGTTATCTTCTTTAGTTGTTTTTTTGGTTCTTAAGTAATTCTACGTCATGGGACCCTCGAGTTTTGTAATCTATGTTGAATGTTGTTCATGTGAGTAAATGGTAATTGCTTCCGCACTATTGTGTATATTATATGTTAACTTTAAAAAAAAAATGTTCACCAAACTTAGAAGCAAGTTATAGCTTAACTTCTCTTGGGTTCCTTGGCAGGGCGTTACAGTTTTCATGCATTCTGATCATACTAGTTAGTAAGAACCGAGATGCAAAACAATTACCGAGTTACAGAGAGAAATTACTGACAAATAGTAAGTTGATACAGTATTAAATCTAAAGTGAAATATTGATCTGAAGGATTTGTATGGACTAAATATTGATCTGTAATCTTTAATTGAAGTTGTATTAAGGTAGGTCATTTACTGATACATATTTAACCATTGTATATAGTCAAAATCTCTTAATTTAGTGGACTCTAAAAGTCTTATGATGTATCATTCATAGAATGAACATTGTTATCCTATAAATGCCATAGTGAATGCTGGTTGGATGATAACTTCTAGTCTAAAATCCTCTAACAAGGTCACACCTGACTGTGTGTTTGTAACCTTTAATAGGGTTGGGTCTTAACCGACCTCACTTCAGAAGAGTGAACAATTTTGGGTTGTCAGTCCCAGGTGGTTTTTCCCTTTACATTGTTTCCACGTTAAATATCTTATATTATGTGTTGATTTTGATATTTGTTTGTTATCATTCTTTACTTGTTACATGTTAGATTTGATTGGTAAACTATTATAGTATTAGACTGGTAATAGGTAAAAGTTTAGATAGAGAAAGTAGTTAGTGTTTACCGATGAGCAGAAATTGAAGAAATAGTTTTCAAATTATACATTTTGCTTTGGGACACTGGATAACTGATTCACCCCCCTCTCAGTTATTCTAACACATCTATGCCTATGCAAGGACATCCTACCTAAGGTAGGACTATTCTCATGGTTTTCTATAAAAAATGAAATTCTCACAGTTGATCGCTTCACCAAGATGGGCTATGAAGGCCCTAGTAGATGTTTCCTCTATAAAGAAGAATCTGAATCCAGTAACCATATCCTCTTAAACTACCCATACTCTAGGAAGTGTTGTGAATGGCTTTGTGCCAAACTAGGGTTCATCTTCGCATTCCTGATCATCTTAAAAGAAATGTTCAAGACATAGCCTAGTTACCATAAAAATAGCATTTACAACATCCTCTAGAAGATAAGCCCATCAATTCTAATATGGGAATTATGGAAAGAAAGAAATTGGAGGCTTTTCAAAGACAAACATATAAAAGCTGACAAATGTATAAATAAGATGAATGCTCTCATCATTAAAGTCACAAACAACATAATTATGAATCAAGAAGGGGAAAACAAACCAGTGACATCCTGGAATGGAACAATGAGACAACATTGGAAAGGTCTTAAAACTACCCCTTGGTTTAACAAGCCTTACATGGATAAGGAAAAACTTAGAAAAGAATGTATATAGCAATATCATCCTAAAGGTAGATACAAATTCAAAATTGATGGAGCCTCTAGAGGAAATCCAGGGAGAGGCCTATATTGTTTGTGTTGTACACAATTTAAAAGGCATTGAACTAGCTTCCTTAGACAAGCTTTTTGGTAGTACCACTAATAAGATGGCATAAATGAATGCATTAGTGAAGGGTCTGAAATTATGCATCAAAATGGGTATCATAGACCTTGATGTGGAAGGAGACTCTAACATAACTATAAACTCTCTTAGGACCCAATCCATACCTAACTAGAAACTATGATCTCTCCTAGAATTAGCAATAACCATCACAAAATGATTTGACTCTGTTTCTTTTAATCATATTTATAGAGAAGGAAATAAGAGGGTAGATGCACTTGCTAATCTTGGTATGGATGGCACCATAATCAACCCATGGAACATTTTATGAAACCTCAATCAGAAAACACTCCTACAAGATCCTTTCACAGGTAGGTATAGGATCCAACAAATAAATCTTTTTACAATATATCCAATATAACAACCTAGGAAATTTGAAACTTCCTTAATCCTTTTTAAAGTAATTGAGACCTCACACATAGACTTGTTCCACGAACATTTTAAATTCTTAGCCTTATACATGGGAATCAATAACCAATCCTTCCCCAAATTCATTAAAAGAATATAAAATATTTAATATTAATAGTATTTTTAGAAAATAAATATAGTGTATTAATATAATTAGCAAATATCCCAACTAATAAAAAATAATAGTATTAGTAAATATCCAACCTAATGGAAATGATCCTACCACTTAAGTTTCACTTTTGTCATCGCATACTTTCATGATAATATTGAACATCTTTAAAAAACATGATTTCCCCCATAAGTTAAGTATCCCTAAATAATCAAAGCTAGTAAATAAGGCGTAATCATTGCATCAACCTAACACAAAGGAATTTAAAATCATAAGTAGAGACACCTAGATTGAAAGTATAATCCACCACAAGTTGCTATCCAACTAAGTTTAATCGTTAATCTCCATCATGATCCTCACATGAACCTTACTTGAGTTAAGATTATGTATGCCTTAATCCAGAACCTCCTAGATTCTTTGAAAGGGTTTTAAATAGGTACACAAGCCTAGCATTGAGCTATAATTTCCATAGTTTATCGAGTTGATGTTGTTCAAAGAACCTTAATACCCATAGAAAAAAATATCCATTGGAAAGATATCACATATCATTTTGTTTTGATATTCCCCAATAACAAAGGAAACCCAAACTTTTTCACTCACTAAGAAATTCTACACTTTGTTTAGCCAGGTGACCTTGTAGGGGTGTGTATGAGGTATCCTAGTGAGCTTTAAATTTTGGAATTCCTCCTCTAATATTATATTGTTAGTAGAGGCTGAGTCAGTGATGACCTTGCACACATTTCCAAGGATATTACACTTGATCCTAAATAGAGCCCTTCTTTGTTTGGTTTCTTCCTTGATCAGCTCTTTGAGAAAGAATCTCCTAAACATGAGATTCTCTACATTTTTTGAATCAAGACTCACCTCAGGAGATTTGACATTTCCATCTTCTTCTTGTTCATAGGATACCTTCTTATCCCCTTGTGAACTTGATGCTTTATCAAGGAATTTATAGGCAAGGTGGCCTAATTGACAACAATTGTAACATCTCATATTGGCAAAGTGTGAACCTTTACCCAATCCTCCAAATTTGCCTCTTCAAATGACTTTGGAATCCTCTTCTCCTACTGAAAGTAACTCTATTGCTAGGCTCACTATAGTGTTCAGTCATCTTGGATTTATCTTGATTCATTGGTTCATTGCCTCTACCACTACAGTCTCTTCCTCTCCCTCTACCTGTAGAAGAAGATTCTTTCTTCTTTCTACCTTTCTCCTTCCCTTTAATGGCCAATTTGTAGAGCCTATGAATAGTAGTAGGATTGAAAAGACCGATTTCTTCTTGTATACTCCATATAAGACTACTCAAACATTTGCCTACTTTGACACTTTCTTCTTCTTCGATGTTGGATCTCAAGCATAGTTTTTGGAACTCCTCGGTATAGGCTACAACATCCATTTCTCTTTGCCTAAGGTTTTTCCTCTTCTTATGTAGTTGGATTTAAAAAGTCCTCTAGTAAGTAGTTCTCCTTAATTTTTGTGACCATACCCTTCCAACTAGCTATGGGGTTCTTTCCTACCTTCTCTCTTTTAGTTTGTAGAAACTTCCACCAGTTTATTGTTGGTCCCCTCATCCTATACTTAGGCACCTTCCCTTTCTGAGCCTAACTAACCCCTTCACACTAAAAATGGTTGTCAATTCCCTTTATCCATTCCATCAAAAAGTCAGGGTTTATCTTTCCATTGAACAAAGGTACCCCTTTATGTACTTTGCCTCCAATGGCTTTGATGTATTTTAGAAAAGGCTCTCCTTGCATAGGTGGATCTAGTTCAAGTATTTCATCATTTTCATGGATAGCCAAGTACCCTTGTCTCCTTCTTATTTCAACTTCACACATACCAATTTAGCCTTTTCTTTCACTTCCCCTAGCTTATCTCTAAGGGCTACCAATTCTTCTCTAACAATTCTATTCACTTCTTTTTAATCTTTCACTTCTCTACCCAAGTTTGCATTTGTCACCATGGTTGACTCACCCACTGAGTCTGACATATACTAGTGCAAAAGTAACATAGCTCTGATACCAATTTGATAGGGAGGTTTAGATACCTAAAATTATCTATTCACATTCTAATATTAATTTTTATTAATTAACTATATTGTTATATTCCTCTATTTATTTAATTAAATTAATTTTTCCTTTGTATTTTATTTTATTTAAAAACTATAATATATTAAATTCAATTTAATATATTATCCCTCCATTTCCCTTTATAAAATAAATTTTATTTATTTTATTCCTCCACTAGCATAAAATTCTTCTAAACCATGACTAAATTAAATTTATTTTAATTTAATCCCTTTTCCCTTTTTCCTATGCTTACCTTTTTCTAAATATTCCTCTAATCTTCATTAAAAGGTGGATTACCTCTAAACATGTGCACAATCACCTTTTCCAAGGTGGCCACCTCTCCATCTTTTTTCTCCACCAATCATTTTCAAATCTCTTTTTCTCTCTCCAATGAAGTTTGACTTTTTGCCACTTCATCTTTTTGCATCTTAATCCTATCCACTCATTTCATTTTGCCTCTTCATCTTCTCCAAACCCTACCTAACCTTTAATCCTAGCCACTCATTCTTTTGCCTCTTAATCTCCACTGTCCATTTCTTTTCATTTTCTATAAAAGAAGGTCTCTCTCTCATTTGTAGACTACTAACAATTTTGCAAGCATAATCATTCTAAGCATACTAAGCATTCTAAGCATTCTAGCAATCTAGTATTGTAGCATTTCAATTTCTTAGCATAGTTTATTGGCATTTTCATTCTTAGTTTAGATTTCCATTCTTGCATCATAGATTAATTTTTATTTCATAGCATAGTTTGAATCTTTTCTTCTTATTCATAGTTAGCTTTTATTTCATTTCTTATTCAAAAATCAAAATATATTGCATCATTTTTCTTGTGCACTATCTTCTTCATAGATCTTACACTTGCATATCATTTTGAGATTTGGGGCAAGTTTCTCATACTTGTCTCCAAAACCCTCATATTTCATTCTATAGCTTGGCATTTAGATTGCATTTCATTTGTGTTGGGAGAGCATACCCACAAATAATCTTGAAGAGCAAATCAAACAAGGTTATTGGGTGCCCTTGTTTTAGCTCATTGAGGTTGTAGTGAGAACTACTTATTTTGTTTCATTTACTAACATCTAATGTGATTGTTTGGTATTTTTGGTGTTTTGTGTTTGCAGCAAGTAGGTCTATATTTTCATTGCATACAGGAGGTCTCTTTTTCTTGATCCTCTTTCTCTAGGACTTCATCCAGGTCCTTCTCCTAACCTATTTAGGGTTCTTCTTAGACCCTACTCTTGGAGGGATTCTTCCCACAATATCCTCTCTCTCGAAGACCTCACTAACAAGTTGTAAACTCAATACTAACTCCTTGTACTTTCTATGGACTCATCTCCCTAAGTCCATCACCAAATACCATCAAATTGAAAATCTTTGCAAATTAAATGGAAGGAATTCTAAAGGTTCACCTTTAATGGTTTTGAGGTGTTCTAGGTTCCAAACCTTTATGATCAAGAGTCAACCTCTTCAAACTTAGGCAAAAACACTACAAGCCCCAATTAGGCCTAATTAGGTCTTCTAACTCACCTCTAGGCTATAACTATGTAACCCTCCAAACAAGTGCCTAAAAAATTTAGATATTCTGACACCCTTTTTGAAGATCTTGAATAATTTTAGGGTTTCTAGACCTCACTGCATCTGTACAACACCTTTCTATTTTTGAGCCTATTTTTAAGGGCTAATAGATTTTCTCTGATCTCTGTGTTGAACTTGGATCTTCCTCACTCCATAGGCTTGATCAACACTTTACCTTAATAACTATAAGTCTTTAACCTAGTTTCTCCATTTTCTTATCATTGGATTGATTCTACCCATCCCCAAATCCTTTCATCTCTTGTTTGCAACAATCGAGCTTCCTAGCAAGGTTCACTGTGACTCGCCTAGGGCTTGATAAAAAAATTAGGTTCCCTCCACACTTGGACACAAGACTCCATACTTAAATTATATACACATTTCTATATCATTTCCCAAAGGTTTGTATAGTAACCACTAGTGGATTTCATGTTGGAGCCATTTTTGGTCTCTCAACCTTGTTTAGACTAGTGAACTAGTCACAAAGCAAAGACTTATTGAAAGCAAAGAAAAAAAAACCTAGATCCTAAACTCACACACCAAGTGAAACTAGATACACAATACTAACTTAACATGGAAGGATTAGTCTCAAATCAATCCATAGCACATAGGATGATCGATCTCTTCACATTGTTCTGGATTTGCAGAGACTACCAGTGAATTAACGTCAAAAACAAAATTTTACATAAGATTCCAACCTTTTTCTTTGGTTAGAATATGACAAAAATAGGTTAGAAAGTTACATAAAGAATTCCCAAGTGAATCCCTAACTGATTATACCCTTCTTAAGATATTTTGGCGATTCTTGTCATGACAACTTTTCAAAGTTACAAAGTCGTCATTGACAACTTTGACAACTTTTGTTGTCAAGCTTGCTTGGATCACTCAATTGAGTTCCAAATGACCTCAATGGTATAAATAACCCTATTAGATTTTTTTCCTTCTTCAATGACACATTTTGGGAAGTCAAACTAATCTTTATCCACTTTGAACAATAAGGTAGCAATTTTATAAAGAAAGCCAAAACTAGACAAGTCTTGAAAACACCTAGACAAACACTTAACCAACCTTCCTAAGGGCTTCCTAGGCTTCACACACACAATTAGGACTCTTGATAGTCCTTATTAATCAATGACTTGGATAAGGTTAGTTAAAGCCAAAAAGTTAGACTAGGGTAGCCTAAAGACCCTAGGTGCTCCTGCACCATTGAAAGATTTTATTTACTATCAAATGAAATCTATATATTTTTCCTAATTTAATTGAAAAATAATTAAAGTTTAACTACATTATTTCACTACTACATTTAAATGTAAATTTACACAAGTTAAAATGAGTTAAATAAATTGAAAATTCTATGTATGTAAACATCTATATACATATATGTCTGTGATATATGTTCGTGACCCCACAATAGTGGGTTACACTTTTTTAGACATGCTGATTTTTCCAAACTTCTTCATTTTCAGCTTGTTATTTCTGTCAGCAATAGTTGCCTTCTGCTAAGAGCATCTGCAACCCTATTAGACTTTCCACTCCTGTGTTTCAAAACAAATGTATAACTCTGCAAAAACTCAACCCATTTTAAATGCCTCTGATTCAACTTTCCTTGACTATTCAAATATTGCAAAGCTTGATGATCACTATACAAAATAAACTCCTTAGGAAGTAGATAATGTCTCCACTTCTTTAATGCGTGAACTATAGCATAAAATTCCTGATCATAAATAGAATATTTCCTCTTGGCATCATTTAACTTCTCACTGAAATAAGCAACAGGTTTACCTTCTTGGCTCATAACAGCTCCTATTGCAGTACCACTAGCATCACAATCTACTTGAAACACCTTATTAAAATCTAGAAGTGCTAAAACAGGTTGTTCTGTAACTTTTTGTTTCAACAATTGAAAACTCTTTTCTGCCCCATTAGTCCACTTAAACTCTTTTCTATCCCCTCTCATTTTTTCAGTCAAGGGTCCATAAATACTACTAAAATTTTTGATAAACTTTCTATAAAAACTAGCTAGACCATAAAAAGATCTTACCTCAGTAGCACTCCTTGGAGTAGGCCATTCAAAGATAGCCTGTACCTTCTTTGGGTCTATTTTTAGACCTTCTCCTGAAACTACAAACCCCAAATACACCAACTCTTTCTTCACAAAACTGCACTTCTTCAAATTAATCAGCAATTTCTCTTCTCTCAACTTCTCAAATAACATACGAATATGCATCATATGCTCATCCAATGTCTTACTAAAGATCAAAATATCATCCAAGTAAACAATGACAAACTTACCCAAAAATTCTTTCAGAACCTCGTTCATAAGCCGCATGAAAGTGCTTGGTGCATTGGTTAGCCCAAAAGGCATGACTAACCACTCATATAGTCATTCCTTTGTTTTGAAGGTAGTCTTCCATTCATCTCCTTCTCTGATCTGAATCTGATGATATCCACTCTTCAGATCTATCTTTGAGAAATACATAGCTCCACTCAAACAGTCCATAATATCATCCATTCATGGCAATGGAAACCTGTACTTGATTGTGATCTTGTTTATTGCCCTAGAATCTGTACACATCCTCCATTCTCCATTCTTCTTTGGTGCTAATACCGCTGGTACAGCACAGGGACTCAGACTCTCACGGATCAAACCTTTCTGTAATAATTCATGTACTTGTTTATTCAACTCCTCACTTTCTGCAGGTGTCATTCTGTGTGCTACCTTATTCGGAAAACTCACTCCTGGGATCAAGTCCATCTGATGACTGATCTTCCTGACTGGTGGTAATCCATCAAGCACGTTATCAGAGACAATATCCTGAAACTCATTCAACTAATCTGCAACTTCTGCAGGAACATCTTCTACTTCCTCTTTACCAGCTTTTGGAATTAAAGCAAAATATACATGCTCATGCCTCATACCATCTAGGAATTTCCTTCCATCAACAAATGTTATTCTTGCATTACCACATACCTTTTCTTCGGTCTTCTTCAATGGCTTTAGCTTATGTCGCACTCCATCCTTTGTCAGGGAATAGGTATTCGCATGACCATCGTGTACAGCACATCTGTCAAACTGCCACGGTCTACCCAATAACATATGACATGCATCCATAGAGATGATATCACATAGTACCTCATCTTGGTACCCACCGATCTTGAACTTCACTAGGCATTGTTCATTGACCATGACCTTGTGGTCATCCTGTACCCAGGCAATCTGATATGGATGTGGGTGTTTCTATCTCTTGAGCTTCAACTTTGTCACCATCTCTTCTGACACCAAATTGTCAGTGCTTCCACTATCAATAATCACATCACAACATTTACCTTCACACTTGCACCTGGTGTGAAATAGGCTCCTCCTTTGCTTAGGTTCATTCTCACCACTCAACAGGACTCTTCTGTTAATCAACATTTCTCCTCTTTCAGCATCTTCAAAATTTGATGATCTGGCATCTTCATCTACATGTGCAACTCTGGCCTGGCCTTCATTTCTCCTGTCCGTTCTGCCTTGGCACTGAGGACATTCAAATGCCCTATGACCTTCTTCTCCACAGTGAAAATATGTTCCATGGAAGCCACCTCTTCCAGATCCTTGTCCTCTTCCTCTTCCTCTCTGATCTCTATTATTCTGATCCTAGAAGCGATTGGAATTATTTCCTCACTGATTTTGACTACTACTAGCCTCATCCTTTTTTTTGAATCTTCATTTCGGCCACCATATGACCGTCCACCAGATCGTCCACCGCGACCTCTTCCATTTTGTCTGCTCTCAAATTTCTTGTTTAGCTTTTCCTTTACTTTTAGGGAAAATTGGTATGCCTCCTCAATACTGTTCATTCAAACCAGATTCAACTCCTCCTGAATGCTTGGCCTTAACCCATTAAGGTATCAGGCAACTTTCTCCTTATCAGCTTTGGCATGGCCTGTTCTGATGAGGAGTCGATAGAACTCCTCTGTATACTCCTGAACAGATTTTCCTGCTTACTTCAAACTTTGCATTTTCTTCAGTAGGTCAAGCTCATAATCAACAGGAATGAACTGTCGCTTCAATTTTTCCACCATCCGATCCCATCTTTTGATTTTATCTTTCCCTCTTCTATTTCGCTCCAATTGAATTTCTTGCCACTAGATCTTCGCATGACCTTTCAGTCTGGCCTTCGCAAATTTGACCCTATCAGGATCCTCAACATCTTCATACTGAAAATACTCCTCACATTCATTGATCTAGTCAATCAATTCCTCTGGGTTAAGATTTCTAGAAAATGTAGGAACCTCAATCTTAGGTCTTTTCCCAATCTTGGAAATCGCCCGAAAAAGTCTTTCTTCCTCCTGGTTCACAATTTCAGCTTCTTCTTCTTGATATTCTTCTTCGGGTTCATCCTCGCTTTCATCTCTGACATTAAGATTCATTCCTCTGCGAATCTTTTCTTGCAATGCTCGCACTTGTCTCTGCAGCTCTCTAACCTCAGGTGTTACAACACCAGCTCTTCCGCCACGTTCCCTTCGTGGAGGCATTTTCGCGATGCGCACTGAAACCCTAGCCACGGTCCTGGTGCAAACTGCCTCACAGTCTGTGATCTGTTTACACACTCAAGAACTCCTACTCTGATACCACTTGATGAAGGTGCTCCCCTTAATACCACAAACATATAACAGAAAAAGAGAAACAACAACAATAATATGCAAGAACAGAAAAATTGGCTTCTTATTATCTCCACAAATGTGGAATTATAAACTTTAAGAATTACAATATGCAAAGCCACATGGGCATTCCCTTACAATATTCTATAGGACAAAGCCTCGAACTATTACCCAGAACTATTCTGAACTACCTAATACAATAATACAGCCTTCCTTATATAGGCAATTTCCACCGCCCGAGAAGGTTCCAGAAATTTAGCCCTAAGGGCCGACCAAACTTAGAATTATTTTATTTTTTAGTTTATTACATCAAAGTCAGCTCAAAATAACTTTTGAAACCTGAACAGAAATTTTGAAGGAAAATTATTTTCTGCCATTTCAGGTGACCCGACTTCTAGAGATCATAAGTCATCACCAGTTGACCCGGTTGACTATTATAACCCCATTTCAAAAATGCCACGAAGCGCTCTATAGGCTTGTCCCGCGCAAGTTCCCGTCACCCAAAGTTTTGACCTCATCTGGGGCCTCTAAAGCCTTCAAAACTGAGTTCGAAGTTTCTGTACCCTGCTGCCAATACCGAAAATCTTCAATATCTTCAAAACTACACCTGATCTAGCCATGAAACTTTGCTGGCAGACTTATATGACCAAAATGAACCTCCAAGAAAGAAATCAGATCATTCTGAGCACATACAAAAATTACCAAAAATAGTAACTTTCCATAAATAACAGCTCTGTACAAAATAGCCCTTATTGAATATAAAAACAAAAATATTTTTGGGTGATGCAAGATTGCTCTTACACCCAGGATGCTCCTGCATCATTTCTTTACCACGTTTTCTAAATTGTCCTTCTCGACTAGAATGTTACGGTACTCGGCTCTTCTTTTTGTTGCGTTAATTCTTCTTTAGGGCTCTTCAATTACTTTGTGACTTGACATGAGCGAGGTTTCTCTTTCCTCGGCAAGTACACCAATTTTGAATGTACAATGAAAAAAAATGTAACATCACACAATTAGGACTATGCTTCGGGGGCCCACTTAAACCTAATAATAAGAGTTTTCAAAATACCAAAATGTACATTTTGAAACTATGTTAAATTTCGATGAACTTAGCGAGTATATTTATCCAAATGCTTTAAAGAACAATGTATTGGAAAATGTGTTTAACGAGAATTTATAGTCAATTACTACAAAGAGCACATGTATTAAAAGGTATTTAAGTTTTAAATGTTTAAGGAAACCATGTATGCCAATCTAAAATACATTCAAAATGATAATGTATTAGGAAAAAGGTGTTAGTTTGAAATGAATAATATATTTTGTACAATAATATTTTATTCTTGTATTCAAGTTAGAATAATAAATAAGTTTGAAACACTTTTCTTGAAGGCGTGTAACTAAATTTGAAGTGTCATATTTCATTTTCAATCAATTTATGTGTATACATATTAGGTTTGATCTTGTGGTCTTCCCTAGTTTCTTCTATTGTGTGTTCACACTTCTAAGAAAGCCTTTCCTTCTAACTCTCATTTTCCCTTATTTATATTAAAATTTTGAATTTGTTCATCCTATCACACCTTCCATCTTTCCCAACTCACCATTTTCTATTTTGTCAAACTTCTCGACCTTCCCTTATTAACATATTTATTTCTTAACTCTTCATTTGTTGACTTGGACTCTGAGTTTTTTGGTGTCTCTAACATCAAATCTCTAATATTTCTACCTTAGTTTTCATTCTCTACCCAACTTAGTAACATCTGCTATAATATTATCAATGGTCTAATTCTAGCACCTTAACTTTTAGAGTGGAGAGTCTTCCTTGCCTATTATCACTATTTAGACCCACAGTTATATCTTTACTTTGTTCTAACATATTATTTTGTTTGGAGGATATTAAAGATAAAGAATGTTCATTTGAGATGATAACATACACTTTACAATACCCCTATACATGAATCATTTTTAGAACTCATGTTCAATCATGAAGATTATAAGATAAAATCCCTATTTATTACAAAGAGTGGTTTCATTTCAAAGGTCACAATGGAGTGTCATTGTTTATATGTTTAGATACATTGTATTTTTCTAAATTATTATTATTGGTATCATTATGAAATATTTTTTTGTAATACATAACTTTTTGAATGTAATACAATCAATTTTATTATAAGAAATAGACGTTGAGTCATATAGTTACATTATATTCCATTATAATGTAGTTTTGTAGTAAGGTGTGTCTTTTTTTAATTTGAAATGTAATTATATTGCTAATAAGAAAATAATGAATTGAATATGATTTGGTAAATATCAATTTGGAATATGAGAATGAGATGTTATATTCTCCTAAATAGTATGTTTTTATGTAAGGTTAAGGATTATTCTTTAGATTAACATGTTGACTAGCATATTACAATGGTATCAAAATTCATGATCATGCCAACTTGTATTGTAAGGTTTAGACTAAGTCCAAATGGAAACCTAAATGAATTTATGACATAAACTAGGAAATCAAAAAATAAAAGTGCATCATGTCTATTTTCCATGTCTTGCAAAACTACCCAAGTCAAAGGGAAGTACTCCTAAAGTTTATTGATCAACCTACCATTTTGTGAAAGACCAATATGTCACTGAATACTAAGTCTAATATTTTCATGTATAGGGGAGAGGTAAGTCTTCCTTCTTTTCTATTAGCATAGAAATATTTTGTAGAAGATTGTTTGACTATTTGGTAGACTCTACTATATCTAGGAATGTTATGCCTTATTCAATTTTTCGCGAGGTATGACCATGATATGCAAAAATGAGAAAGTCATATAATTAGATAAAACTAAATAAATGTTGTGGAAATCAAAGATGTGTTCATATAGTGAGGATTGGACGCTCATATCCAAAAAATTTATTTTTTTTCAAGCAATGCAAATCCCTGAAGTATATGAAATTCTTTTGAATGGAGATTGGTGTATGAGTAGATTCTGGTATATTGCAAGTGAATTTTCTCATATGTGGCTCCATTGGAAAGTGAAAGAGAACCAGTTTAGGAAAGAGAGTGTGACTAAGTTGAAGAAAATAATTATTTAAGCTAACCACTCTAATGAGGTGGATTTAACAGAAATGGGATAAGGATTTACATGGCATATGAGATCCTAACCTTCACAACCATATTTAATGATGACTAAGATACTTGTATCTAAAAAAATAATATGGACAAAATATTTATTGAGTGCTTATCCTAGGATATAGATATGCATGCAAAAGAGAAAAATTCATGACCCTTTTCTCCCATAATGGTATATAGTAGGAAAAGGTAAAAACCCATACACAATTTTATAAAGGAAAAGGTCAACAACACACAAACTATTCAACTTTAAATATTTCCCCCATTCTCTTCATTATCCTTGCTGAGTGGCTAGGTAGATTGATTTCTGCTTCTAAAAGGTAGGGGAACCTGAAAGGCATCAACCCTTCATCAGGAAACAATGTTTTTATGCATCAACAATTTGTGGATGACACCATCCTTGGTGGAGAAGCTTTGGTCAGATAAGATAAAGTGGTTAAGAATCTCCTAAATGATTACATCAGAGCCACTGGTCAATTCATTAATTGGAATAAAAGCTCCATCTTTTTTGTCAATACCCCAGAGGAAAGACAAAGGAAAATTGTTGATATTCTGGGTTGCAGTATCAATGCCTTTCCATCCTCTTACCTGGGCCCGCCCTTAGGCATCAAACCTCTGGAAGCCTTTTGGAATAAACTTATTGACAGGTTCAATAGGAAGCTTTCTGGTTGGAAAGGGATCTCTCTCAGCCAAGCTGGTAAGATTCAACTAGTCAAATCCACTCTACAAAACCTCCCAACATATGCTCTCAGCCTCTTCTCCATTCCTACCAAAGTTACAGAGAGAATGGAAAAAATATAGAGAAGATTTCTTTGGTCTAGCACTGAGGAATAGAAGTGCATCCCTCTTATAGCTTGGGAGAAAATTTGTCACCCAAAAAAAGCTGGAGATCTTGGAGTTAGGAATTTAAGTCATTTTAACAAAGCTCTTCAAGAAAAATAGATTTGGAAAATCTTCAACAACAAAGGTGTGTGGCGGGACACTATTGAAGATAAATATCTAATGCACAACTCATTCAATAGCTTCTTTGAAGAGACTGACTCCCTAAAAATCTCCACAAACTAGAATGATCTTCTTAGTGCCAAGGATATGGCTAAGTCTAGAGCCAAATGGAAGATCAGGAATGTCCAATCTATCACTTTCTGGAACAACAATTGGCTCTAGATGGGTTGTTTGAGAGATTTTGATATATTCTATGCCTGGAGACATGTATGCACCCAGCTCTACAGGACTCAAGTCAACAATTATAGAAGGGATGGTAAATGGGTGGATCTCTCCCAGATCTCTTAGGATCTAAAACCTCTGATGAAATCCCTCAATGTGATCACTCTCTACCATGATCAAGATGAGATTATCTAGGAAGACTCCCCTAATGGTATCTTCATTGTTGCTTTTGCCTACTCCTTGAAGATACCTCATATTCAGGATGTCAACCCATTGTGGGTTAAAGCTTGGATTCCTAGTCTCATGCCAAAAACAAATATTTTTTTCTGGATCCTGCTTGAGAATTGAATCTTTACTGTTGAAAACCTCACCAAGCATGGTTTCCATATTCCCAGTAGGTGTGTTCTCTATAAATGCTAGGAAGAATTGGTGGACCACTTATTTATTCACTACTCTTTTGTTAGCAACATTTGGAATCATCTTTTCTCAGCTCTGAATTTAACTTGGTGCTTCCCCCTTCTTTCCAATACCTCTTCTCTCAATGGACTTTCAATATGTTTAACCCAGACTTTCGGACCTACTGCATCTGGATCCTTTCTCACCTCTTCTAGGGAGTCTGGAAAGAGTCCAACAACCATATTTTCCATGACTGCTCTTTTCCCCCCAAAATCATCTGTGGTAAAATCCAAAATGCAGTGAAAGAATTTTTTTTCTATTGCGGGAGAACTAACCATTTTGCAAGTAGGACACAAGCCGCGACCCATGAGAAAAGAATGAATTGCATTTGGAGTTGTCCCTCAACGGGCTAGGAGAAAGCCAACTTTGATAGAGCTACCAAAGGGAACCCTGGCCTTGCTGGTAGTGGAAGTATCATTAGAAATTGTTTCAGTTCTAGCCTTGGGGCTATCATATTACCTCTAAGCTCTCAATCCAACAAGTATGCTGAAACATGTGTGGCTCTCCAAGTCACCATTCTTGCCAAGGAAATTGAAGTCAAGAAGCTCTTGCTCAAAGGGGACTCGATGAACATCATCAACTAATTAAACAGTACTCACCCCCCTTCCTAGTCTATATCCAACATCATTGCAGAAACTTTTACTATCCTCAATTCTTTTGAGAAGGTGTATATCTCTCATGTTTATAGAGAAGGAAATAGCACTATTGATTGGTTTGCTAATCTTGTTGTCACGAAGGATGTTAAGATGACATGGAGACAAGGTGAATAAATCCCTAGTGAAGAGAAGAATATCCTTGATAAGGAAAGACTCCAAAGCATGGAGGGAGTCATAAAAATATGACCAGCCCTATTCTACTATGGCTTCTCTACCTATTATACACTAAGTTTGCACCCTTGTTCCAAGCTCTCATAGTCTTGATAACCTAGTATAACATGGGAATCATCTCTAGGTGTGGGACCTATGCTAACTGAGATGAGACCTCCAGGTTCTAGGCTGGTTCCTCTTGGATAATCACCTTAATTTTCTTCTAGACATGAAAATAAAACTTTTGAGGGAATGGGATAGAAGGAATGCTTGGAAAGGATAATGACTAGAAAGCAAACTACATACTAGGTGATACACCAAAATTAGGGTTTGGATCTCAGTATAGAGGAATGGAATCAATGAAAGGCTTAGGTCTAGTAGGTCATGACTTATTGAATAGGCTTGCATAAGTGTTTCATAGGAGGGCCTGAACATCAGACACAACTTATGAAATGCAAGTAGACATTCACTTCTGAAACTCGGTGTAGGATTGAGACAAGACTATTAGGGGGCTGAAGTATACCCACAAAAGCATCTAAATCAGATCAAACACAATAACACACAAAATTACAGAAAGTAAGAGGGATCAGGAACCCTAAGTTGTCACTAAAACATGCATATACTTTCATCCAATAAGAGATAATTTAAACAAGGAAGCATAGGGACATGAAGAATTGTCACGAAATACCTTTGCAATGTCTGAATAATCAATGGGAGGTTACAGAATGTGGAAAACTAGAGGGCAGGAAGAAATGCCATAGATAGCTTTCCAAGAAAGAGACTTTCCTCTTTACAAAATGTGAACTCTCTGAGTGCTAAGGCTCCAAAAAAGAACTATATAACTCTCGTTGCACACATGCAGGAGTCAAAAACTAACCTAGCTAGGTTTACAAAATTTTACAATATAATATCAAACCCTAGGGTATTGATCACCCATTATGAAAATCTCTGAGAACACTGGTGATCAAATGATATCTTTCTTTATGTGTTGATCTTGTACTGAGCCCTCCTACAGACACAACAACCTTGACCATCTACCCACCTACAACTCCACTAAGCCATGAAGGCTCATAATTTGATCATATTTCCCTGGGTAATAGTACCATTCAAAAGGTGGCACAAACTCTTTCTAGCATCTCCCGGCATGAAAACACAACATAGTACCTTGTAATGCTGGCCAACAGTCATCTCCATCAACTTCCCCACCCACAAATGTCCTAAGAAATAAATTCCTAAGCTACCTGACATCGTGCATGGCCAAAAGAACACAAAACCCTAGCAAAACTTTCATAGGAAATTTGAATTTAAATGTTAACAGCTAGCCGATATACTTTTAAAACGTAGCCGTCGATGCGAAATCTTCTTGGCAAATGAACAGCTGTGATGTACTAAGAAAACAACCTAAAATCCATCTCTAACAAGTCAAACACCACCTAGAAGTCAACAACCAATGAAAAGCGAGCAAATCAGCACGTTTGACAAACCTAGACCCATGACCCGCAGAAAGAGCATTGGACCATTGTCGCTATACCATGATGCTAAAGGTCAAGCATCTTGACCAAATAGGATAAGGACAACTGCCAGATCATGCTGGACATTAAGCTCTTCAGAAATCCTTGACCCCACAAACCCATTGACAACCGCCACGTATCATACCAACCAGCCAATCACAAGCTGCCAAATGAGACATGTTGCAGACCCTCTGACAATAGGACCCACAGAAGACTAAGATCACATTAGATGATTGTCACAAGGTCACAAGGGCAAGGAATATTCCTTGCGATCAAGTGACAACCATAGATCTTTAGTTTACTGACATCCTTATAGATACTCTAACACAGTCCTGCCAAAAGAGCCTAGCTATCGTCTAACTGACCAATGAAGAATGAGCACGTCAGAAACTGAGGACCCACCTGGCAGAGCCCGAAGATAAAGCAAGATCAACGGCTGTTGCATGATTGCATGCTCTGACACAAAGCCTTGCGGACATACATCAGTCGTCGATCCTCTGTAGATGTCAGAGCCTCTGACTTTTGAAAGAGCCCAATCCTACTAACAAGAGATGGCTCATTAACATGTGGACCAATTAGAAGCTTTACACATCAGCCTATCTGACAATGTGGACCCACCTGACAGAGCCCGAAGATAAAGCAAGATCAAGGGTTGTCACATGATTGCGTGTTCTAACACAAAGCCTTGTGGACATACGTTATCCATCGATCCTCTGCAAATGTCAGAGCCTCTGATTGCTGAAAGGGCCCAATCCTACTGACAAGAGATGGCTCATTAACATGTGGACCAATCTAAAGCTTTACACATCAGCCCATCTTGACCCAGAGGTATAACAACAATCGTAGATCAAGATCTAACTTTAACCTGCCACTAGAGCCAAAGACCACTAGCCCACTGATAGACAGCCGAATCACCAACCGCTGATGAATCAAAAGTTGCCAAATTGGATGAGGTGGCACCGGTCCCACCGAAAAAATGAACTCTGTAGGTAGGAAGATTGATGATCATTGTAAGATCTCATGGAATCTTTCAGGGCCATGAGATCATGCGACAACCGTCAGATCTAGAATCTTGATTTGGCTGTTGAACTAAGACCGCCAACTAAAATAGTAACCATTTGCGGGATCGCTAAGTGTTAAGGGGTTAACCACTGGGAATCAGAGATTTGGTGACTGAAGGATTTTAAAACACACATGTGAAATGAAGGGACTTAACTAGCTGATAAAGTAACATGAAAATAGAATAGAGCCCTAGGGTTTCTTGATACAACGGCTAGTTTTATGAATTTTTAAGGATTTTTTCCACCTAGCTAGAGACCTAGAAACCATTGCAGAGGCCACATGAAAAAGAGTAGAGCCATGAAATTTTTAGGGATGCTTGCTAGGATAAAAATAGAGACCTTAGGATAGAAATTAGCCAAATTTGCATGCACAAGAAAATTAGGGTAACATTTTGGCAATTTCTACTGGATGTCAGCCTACTAGACATGGATTAGTGGCCTTAACATATCCATTGGGCATGGGGCTTATCAAAACTCAAAACTCTCTTAGAGAGGTGGAACTGGAACTATGCTTAGAGCACTTCTTAGAAAATAGGGAACTAACCTAGAAAGCAAGGAAAGAAAATAGGGAAACTTATATACAGAGATTCACAAAGAGGGATTAACCTCAAAACAAGGTTTCAAGTGGAATCCATTGACTGAGATAGGCAAGGAAACTCCTTCAAGATTTGATAGTTGGAAAGCATTGGATCCCTTGCACTTTGCTATAATAAATGGTCCACCCCCAAATGAATCAAATTTTGTATGTCTACCATGCCTTGATTTGAATTCATCCCATTTGAGGACTACATTCCCAACTTTGAAGCTTCTGACCCTGGCTCTTTTATTAAAGCTCCTCTTTGTCTGAATCTGATGGAATTCCATATCCTACATTGATTTTTCTCTGATCTCTTCCAACTCCATCAACTGAGCATATCTGATCTACAAGGGATCTCCATCTTCAAATAGGGCATACTGAGTAGCCAGATCCAGGGTTGGCAATTCAGCTAAGATGGACAACTTGGCCTCTTTACCATATACTAGCATATAAGGAGAATTCCCAATGATTTTCTTTAGGGTAATTCTATCTAACCATAATGCAGACCTCAGATTAGTATGCCAATCTCTCTGATTTTCTTGAAGAGTCTTCTTGATTATCCTAATCAAGTTCTTATTGGTGGATTCTGCCAAGCCATTGCCTTGGGGGTAGTAATTGGAACTGGTATTCAGATAGATGCCATTTTTTACTGCCCACTCTGAGACCTTAAGGCCTCTGAATGCCAATGCATTATCTAAAATTATAGAATCTGGAATGCCAAATCTGTGAATTATGTCATCATCAAAACTTAAGACAACACTCTCATTGGCTTCTTTTAATGCAACTGCCTCTATCCATCTGGTGAAGTAATCTGTTGCAGTGATTATCCACTTGTGTCGAGCACTAGATGGAGGATTGATTATTCCAATGAAATCTATACCCCACTTCATGAAGGGTTTCTCTGTTCTGATTGGTTGTAGGGGCAAGGCTACAAGCTTTTCTTTTCCTGCAAACGCGACACACTTGATACATTTTCTCACATAGTCATGGCTATCCTTAAAGATAGATGGCCAATACTGCCCAGCCCTCATGATTTTAAAAGTAGTAGTCCTAGGAGAAAAGTGACCTCCAGAAGGTCCATCATGAAACTCAAATAGAACGTTATCTATCTTTTCTAAATCTATGCATCTTAAAAGGACACCATTGTGATCCTTTCTGAAAAGAACTTCATTTATCAGCACAAAAGGAATAGATTGTAACCTATAATACCTCATTTTTACTGAATCCAAACCTATAGGACATTGTCATGTCTTCAAATAATTGATCATATTAGGCAACCAACTTGTTGCCTTGGCTTGTTCTTTTGTAGAATGCACCACCAGGGATGCATATATTTTCTTTGATTTCTTTGAACTTTCATCCTCTACCAAATGCTCAGAAAGACCTCTTCCTCTAACCATCTTGGTAGTCTAAATATCTATGTCATATTCCATCACCTTGGTGATCCAACCAAATCTTTTCTCATTTAAGTCCTTGGAAAGAAAAAAAATTTTGACACTTGGATGAGTAACCTTTAAGTGTACCTTGCTTTGAGTCAATAGATATCTGAACTTTTTGAGGATTTTTACCATAGCAGGTACATGTTTCTCTATAAAAGAGTATCTATATTCATACTCTTCTAAACCTTTGCTAAAGAAAACAATAGGCTGCTCCAACCCATTTGAATTTTCTTGAGTTAGCATTGCAGATATAGCATCATGACCTCCATAAGCATAAGGATAAAATCCTTACTGAAATGTGGATTTAGGAGAGCAGGGGCTTCTGTTAAGGCCTCTTTGATAGCTTGGAAATTGACTCTCCCTTCCTTTGTCCAACTAAAGGCTGAACTCTTCTTTAATATGGCTGTCAGAGGCTTTAGTAAATCTGCAATATTAGGCAAGAACCTCCTAAAAAAATTAATCGTTCCTATGAAAGATTGGAGACTTTTCTTGTGATGTGGTAGGGGTAGCTCTAGGGTGGCTGCAATTCTCTCAGGATCCACTATAATTCCTTCTTTGGATACTACATATCCCAATAGTTTTCCTTCATGAACTGCAAACACACATTTCTTGGGATTAAGAGATATCCCAAATTCTCTACACCTTTCAAAAATCTACCTCAAATGTTTGATGAGATCTACTGCATGCTTAGAATAGATAGTTATGTCATCCAGATAGACCAGCACAAACTTGTACATTAGGCTCTTAAAGGCCATATCCATTGCCTTTTGAAAAGTAGCACCTGCATTTGACAAACCAAAGGGCATCTTTTGATATGCCATGGCTCCCCACTTGGTTGTAAATGTAGTCTTGCATTGATCCTCTTCATTTACTAAGATCTAATTGTATCCTAAATAGCCATCCAATAATGAAAATCTCTCAGATCCAGAGACACATTGTAAGATTTGTTCCATAGATGGTAGTGGATGGCGGTCCTTTAATGAAGCGCTGTTAAGATCCCTAAAGTCAACACATAACCTCAGCTCCCCATTCTTTTTTCTGATAGGGACAAGGTTGGAAACCCAACTAGTATGCTTAATGGGGTAGATGATACCACTTTCTATCAATTTGAGCACTTCTTTATCCATGAGTGGCTCAAGCTTGGGATTAACAGGCCTTTGTTTTTTCCTTATTGGTTTGGCATTAGGCTTTAATTCAATAGTGTGTTGAGCAAGGGAAAGATCAAAACCCTTGAGGTCCTCTTATTGCCATGCAAAAACATTACTAAATTCTTTGAATAACTGAGTGTAAGCTTTCTTTTCCAATTCAGTATTCACTTTTCCAAATTGTAAGCTCCTACTTGGTTCCAACTCTAATTCAACATAATGTTCTTGTTGGACTACCAGGCTAGCTTTATTTTTCTTGACTTCATCATCCTTGTTGAAGATAGTTTCCAGGGTAATAAGACCTCTAGGTATCTTATTGGACTTGAGTTGTATCACTTGATCACCATAATTTTGTGATAGCCTATCTTGATTGTATTCTGTAAAAAACAACTTCTTCAAACAAGAATTGCAAAATTTTGTTCATCATTGTCAAACACTTACCAATTGACATCATTATCAGGAATAGATGGTTTTAAAATCACCTTGACATGTTGTTGATCCATTTCTTTTGAAATGCTATTTGGAATATCATACTGAGATCCAACAATAGCTAACCTATCTGCATTTTGATTTAGCTTCCTAGGGATAGCAACAATATTGAAAGCATGGAGATCTTCAATTGCATCCCAAAATCTATGTTTTTATGCTTTCAAAGTGTCATTTTTTGTTGCACTTAGCCCTCTTACTTGGTTGACAACTAACTCACTATCACCATAAACCTTTAGGGCCTTAAGCCCTCTTTTTCTAGCCCACTCTAGTCCATTGACTAGACTTTCATACTTTGCAGTGTTGCTAGTGTAGGAGAAACTGAATCTAAAGGTAGTATAATACCTTTCTCCTCTTGGGGAAACAAACATAGCACCACCACCAGAACCATGTCTACTTCTAGCTCCATCAAAAAATAGTTCCCAAACCCGATTATTCTAATCCTCTGAATTAGTATCTTCTTTGAAAAGGGTTGGCTCTACGGATCCACTTTCTTGTATTAAATAACTTCCCAAACCAAAATCCCAAATTAGATTTTCTTGGGCCTCTAAAGCTCTTTCATCTAGTAAAATATCAAGTATACTCTCTATCTTTGTGCTTGCTTCACTAATGGTTTGGAAGTCACCGTCATCAAATATAGGGCAGTTTATATTGATGGTATTGGACACATATGGCTCTATATGGTGTGCTGCCAATGGTTCTAACTTAATGGTTACCTTGGTCCCATACCTTATATGAAATAGTATGTGAGACCAGTCAGAAGATAGGTAGCCTCCTATCTTGGCTGTAAACTCCCTTGAAAGACATATAGAAAATAATGTAGGGAGATCTATGATAAATATATCAAGGAGGATGGAAAAATTAGGACTAGCATGTAGGATTAAACTGGTATCCTTGGCCACACCTATAGTATTGACTGAGGATCCATCAGGTTGTGTAACCTTCTTTTGAAAGGGTTCATATTTTAGTCCTAATTAGTTAGCCACTTTCTTAGGCATTATAGTGCTAGTAGCTCCACTATCTACCATGCAATTATGCACTAAAGATTTTCCAATAATTAGAGATACATAAAAGGGAGGTGGATTTGAGTTCCTACCTTGTGTGGAATTGGTCTTGGAGTTGCTACTTGGAGCCTCCTTTTTCTGATCAGTGTTAACCAACATTGGCTTTGTAGCTTCTTTTGCAGGTTGAGGAGTTGTCACTTTTTTCATGGCCTTTTTCAAAATTTTAGGTTGTCCTGGAAGAGCCAAAGAGTCCCACATAGACATGGTGACATTCACCTTCTTCATGTTGTCTACAATTTTATAAGGTGTCATAGTGTGTACTCTTTGTTGTGCCTTTACTATGATGGTCTCCACCTCTTTAGAATGTTGGCCTTCTTTTCTTGTAATGATAGGAACCTCCTTAGGCGTGATGGGAGTAGCCTACTACAGTGGCTCTGTAGATGTAGTGGCTTTGGCATTTGAATCTACTCTCTCCATGTCTTGAGCTCTCCTCTTTTCCCTTGTATAGGAAACAAAAGCAGCTTCATCATTGAATCCATTGAAGTCTAGTTGCTCCCAATTGAAAAGAGCAGTCTCATTCTCTTGTGTTTCTTGTTGAGGAATTGACCCACTGGATGAAGCCTCTGATTGAGCTTGTGAGGCATTTTGAACCATTAGAGCTTGGTTTATCCATCCATTTCAACATGTAGCCTGATTATGAGGCTAATTGCAAGGAAAACACCATTCATTATCCATAGCCATATTATTTTGACTAGGAACCATATCCCTCACTAGATTTGCAGAATTGAGAGGTGCAGGGTTATATGGTTGGAATGGTCTCTAATTAAAACTTTGTCTTTTTCCTTGATAGCCTCCTTGGTATGGTGGCCTATTTTGTTGATAAGGTTGTCCTTGATTTTGATATTGCTAATTAGGACCTTGGCCTTCTAGTTGGAAGGGTGGTCCAATTCCTTGACCCTTCTTCTTTAGATTTGTAACCTCTTTAGTCAAGGTCTACAACAAATTTGCCATTTCTTGCTGACTGCTCTATTGGCTATTCTTTATTTCTTGTAGCTCTTGAGAGAAACTCATTCTCAACTCTTGACCAGTAGTACTAGCCTGAGGTGCTAGTATGGTAGGAATAGGGGTAAATGGGGGTACTTGTGTAGGCGCAATGGGTTGAAGGTTAGAAAAAATGGGCATTGGTGGCCTTCTAGCAGTCATGCCTGCTTGGATTAAACAATTTTTAGCCCTAACAACTATGTGAAAGGCTTGGGGGAGAGAAGTACCACCCATAGACTAGATCATGATAGAAATTTGGCCATTCAAGATTTGCAAGTAATATAGGAAAGCATGGTTAGCTGATGGTCTCATAGAGACGGGAATTCTATTCCATGTTTTGAGGAATCTACTATTGTAATCTATCATTTGCTCTTGAGGGTCTCTCTTAATGGTTGTTAATTGCTCAACTAGAGACAAGTTATCTGATTTATCCCCAAAATGCTTACTTAATGCATCTCCTAGCTCATCCCATGAAGTAATGGAATCAAAAGTTAGAGTCCTAAACCATTCAAGAGCCTTACCTTTTAGAGAGGCCACTAATAATTTTGTGGCTACATCCTCTTGAGTTATGTTGTGTATGCTGCAGATGGTGGTCACATCTCTGATGTGCTCAAAAGTAGTTGTCTGCCCTTCACGAATGAAATCAGGTATACTCTTTAGTGCCACCAAGGGCACATCATGATGTTGAGAAAAGGCTAATGGAATTCCTTGGTTGAAAGGTGCAAAGGCAAATAGTCTAGCCATTGCAGGAGTTGGAATCTGAAGATTAACAACTATATGAGCTTTATTTACTGCTAGATTTGAATCCTCTTCTAGATCTCTAGTTAAAGATCTGCCTCTTCTTCTAGAATGAAAGGGAAAAGGTCTCCTTTCTGAGGTATTAGGAGGTGTTGATTGAACTCTCCTTATAGAGGATGTTCTTTGAATTGACCTTCCT
The DNA here is from genome assembly GCA_027943335.1 of Chamaecyparis obtusa. NCBI lineage: Eukaryota > Viridiplantae > Streptophyta > Pinopsida > Cupressales > Cupressaceae > Chamaecyparis > Chamaecyparis obtusa. Next base: position 106,546 of record BSBK01008146.1, read on the forward strand.
TTATGACTTCTTCTTGAGGGAAACTCTAAAAATTTAGTGGGCTTTGAGCTCCTAGTCTCAATCTTTCTCATAAACCTTGAACAAGGTTAGCCATGATCCTTGAAATCAGTGGACTTGCCAGATATACTTGGTAGAAAAATTCTAAAAGGCAGTATTATGAAATCTATATATTAGAGATAACATAATCTTCAACATGAATCTGATTCTTTTACTGTCCCACTGGGCGTGCCAGAATTGTTATACACTAAGTTTGCACCCTTGTTTCAAACTCTCGTAGTCTTGATAACCTAGTATATCATGGGAATCATCTCCAGGTGTGGGACCTATACTAACTGAGATGAGACCTCTAGGTTCTAGGCTGGTTCCTCTTGGATAATCACCTTAATTTGCTTCTACACATGAAAATAAAAGTTTTGAGGGAAAGGGATAGAAGGAATTCTTGGAAAGGGAAATGACTGGAAAGTAAACTACCTATTAGGTGATACACCAAAATTAGGGTTTGGATCTTAGTATATAGGAATGGAATCAATGAAATGCTTAGGTCTAGTAGGTCACAACTTACTGAATAGGCTTGCATAAGTGTTTCATAGGAGGGCTTGAACATAAGACACAACTTATGACCTGCAAGCAGAGATTCACTTCTACAACTCAGTGTAGGATTGAGACAAGACTATTAGGGGGCTGAAGTATACCCACAAAAGCATCTAAATTAGATCAAACACAATAACACACAAAATTACAGAAAGTAAGAGGGATCAGGAACCCTAAGTTGTCACTGAAAACATGCATATACTTTGATCCAATAAGAGATAATTCAAACAAGGAAGTATAGGGAGATGAAGAATTGTCACAAAATACCTCTGCATTGTTTGAATAATCAATGGGAGGTTACAAAATGTGGAAAACCATAGGGCAGGAAGAAATGCCATAGATAGCTTTCCAAGAAAGAGACTTTCCTCTTTATAAAATGAAAACTCTCTAACCACTAAGGCTCCAAAAAATAACTATATATGTCTCACTGCAAGCACGCAGGAGTCAAAAACTAACCTAACTAGGGTTACAAAATTTTACAATATAATATCAAACCCTAGGGTACTGATCACCCATTATGAAAATCTATGAGAACACCAGTGATCAAATCATATCTTTCTTTATGTGTTGATCTTGTACTGAGCCCTCCTACAGGCACAACAACCTCGACCATCTACCCACCTGCAACTCCACTAAGCCATGAAGGCTCACAATCTGATCATATTTACCTAGGTAACAATACCATTCAAAAGGTGGTGCCAACTATTTCTAGCATCTACTGGCATGAAAACGCGGCACAGTACCCTGCAACACCAGCCAACAGTCATCTCCATCAACTTCCCCACCCATAAATGTCATGAGAAATAAATTTCTAAGCTACCCGACATCGTGCATGTCTGAAAGAATGCAAAACCCTAGCAAAACCTTCGCAGGATGTTTGAATTTAAATGTTAATGGCTAGCTGATATACTTTTAAAACATAGTCATCGATGCGAAATCTTCCTGATAGATGAATGGTTTTGATGGACTGAGAAAACTTAAAATCCATCTCTGACAAGTCAAATGCCACCTAGAAGTCAACATCCAATGAAAAGTGAGAAAATCAGCATGTCTGACAGACCTGGACCCATGACCTAGAGAAAGAGCATCGGACAGTTGTCGCTATACTGTGATGCTAAAGGTCAAGCATCTTGACCAAACGGTATAACAACAACCACCAGATCAAGCTGAATGTTAAGCTCTTCAGAAATCCTTGACCCCACTGACCCACTAACAACCACCACTTATCATACCTACTAGCCAATCACAAGCTGCCAAATGAGACACGTTCTAGACCCTCTAACAATAGGACCCATGACAGACTAAGATCACATCGGATGGTTGTCGCAAGGTCGCAAGGGAAAGGAATATTCCTTGCAATCAAGTGACAACCGTAGATCTTCAGTTTACTGACATCCCTACAAATACTCTAACACGGTCCTACCAAAAGAGCCCAACTATCGTCTAACTGACCAATGAAGAATGAGCATGTCAGAAACTAAGGACCCACCTGACAGAGCTCGAAGATAAAGCAAGATCAATGGCTGTCACATGATCACATGCTCTGACACAAAGCCTTGCGGACATACATCAGCTATCGATCCTCTGTAGATGTCAGAGCCTTTGACTTCTGAAAGGGCATAGTCCTACTGACAAGAGATGGCTCATTAACATGTTGACCAATCAGAAGGTTTACACATCAGCCTATCTGACAACGCAGACCCACGGCCTGCAGGAAGAGCATCAAATGGTTGTTGCTATAGCATGAGGCTAAAGGTCGAGCATCTTGACCTAGCGGTATAATGACGATCGTAGATCAAGATCAGACTTTAACCTGCCCCCGGAGCCAAAGACCATGGGCCCACTGACAGATAACCAAATCACCAACTGCCGATGAATCAGAAGCTACCAAATCAGATGAGGTGGCACTGGTCCCATTGACAAGATGAACTCTGTAGGTAGGAAGATTGACGATCATCACAAGATCTCATGGAATCTTTTAGGGCCATGAGATCATGCGACAACCATCAGATTTAGAATCTCGATTTGGCTGCTAAGCCGAGACCACCAATCGAAATGGTAACCGCTCACAGGATCGCTAAGTGTCAAGTGGTTAACCGCTGGGAATCAGAGATTTGGCGACTAAAGGATTTTAAAGCACACATGCGAAATGAAGGGACTTAAGTGGCCGATAAAGTAACATGAAAATAGAATAGAGCCCTAGGGTTTTTTGACACAATGAATAGTTTTATGAATTTTTAAGGGTTTTTTGCACCTAGCCAGAGACCTAGAAACCATTGTAGAGGCCAGAGGAAAAAGATTAGAGGCATGAAATTTTGAGGGATGCTTCGGAGGAAAAAAATAGAGACCTTGGGATAGACATTAGCCAAATTTGCATGCACAGGAAAATTAGGGTAACACTACCCTTGGCTAGCTTGTGGCCTGCCTCTAGGTTGTTTTGTTTAGTTCTATTCTCTCTTTGTTGTTTGTATCTCTTTCTCAACTGTGGGTTTCAAGCACCTTGTAAGACCTATTTTACTTAATAAAAAACTACATATAAGTGGCATTTATGTTTATAATTTGCAGATGATGTATACTAATTAAATGTATAAAAGTGGATGAGGTTTATGCCTACAATTTTTTTAAATTTTTTTGAATAAGAGTCGACATAGCTTTTAATTCTTCAAGTCCATTTGTTAATCTCTCAAAAAATGCTAAAAAAATGGTTTCTAGTTCCCACCAAACACGTATATGCAAAAAATATTTTTTTCCTCCAATTTTAAAATATGTTATAGATGAAATGTATATCTAGGGAAGAAAATAAGAAATATTGGTTTCCTATGTATATTTTCTCCATTATAACAACTGAAAGTTGAACTTATCTGAAATTGACAATTTTCATCTCCTGCCAAATTTCCCCTATCAAATCTACATCATTCAAAAAAAAAATACACATTCTTGAAGAGGATTCTCTGCACTAGTCTTAAATATATATTTTAATTTTTTTTGAAATGTTTTACTATTTTTTTTCAATTTTTGAAGCAGTGTCTTCTTGAATGTTAAAATACCTACTTGCACTATTTTTAAATTATAATATATTAGATCTAATCAAAATAATATAAAACATATATGATGATAATCTTGACTCTAAGATCTATGAAATGGTATTTTTATATTTTTTTAAAAAATATGTTTAAAAAGAGTATGAGTTAATGGAACATCATTTTTCTAAAAAAAATTATTTGTTTTGTAATTGGACCCAACTTGGTATAAAACATGCATTTAATAGACATTTCCAATTGGAAAAGTTGAAGCACTTAACTAACTTAACTAGAATGAATCTAGCTCAACCATATGTTTGAAAAAAAATAATTTTTAGTTAGAAATATCAAATTCAGCTATGCTGATAAGTTAGCCTAAAATATGACACAACTTTGTGCTTGTGATGTAGGAATAATATGTTAGTCTTCTACTTACAAACTTAAATTCATTATTAGTAGGCATGTGATGTAGGCCTAACCTTACTATTTTTTCCATCCTATCATGGACTCAAATATTGATTACTATAAAATAAATATAAGCGTCTAATGACTTGTATAATATAATTTCCAATATCCATGTGAGCATCAAATTGTTTTGAAAAATAAAACATTCAATCATAGAAAATGAAATGGATCATCCATGGAAACTTATAAAGGTTTTATTAGATCAAAAGGAACAACCACCAAGATTAGATGTGGAATCACTAAACAAGGCCCCTTATCATGTGCCCAAGTTTTTAGGTGTTATTTTCTATAAATCATATAATAATAACCTATCAAAGGTAAACTTGTAGATCCTTAGATATTTTACCTATTAATCTAAATAATGTAGTAGAGTTTACATTAACTTTGTAAACTCAAAGAAAAACTATAATTATCCTCATCAGGATTGTAGTTTGGTTACATTAATAGTGTAGCTAAATATTAATTTTTGGTGTGAGGTGTAGTAGTTCCCATCAAAAGGGGACTATGTCTTTAAAATTTATAGGATATTTTGGAATAGTGGTGAAATAGGTATGGTTATAGTATACTTTCCATGATAAGATTTTGGTTTCTTACAAAAATAAAATATAAAATCTCATTGTGAGTTTTGAAGCTTTTAATATCTAAATTATTAAAAAGAAGAATAATTATATTCTTTATAACTACGTATATGTTGTTAGAACCTTGGAACCTATTACACACTCAAAAATAAGGTGATATACTTCATAGAGTTAGTTCTTGCAACAATACCTCTAGATAAGATTAATAAACTATAATTCTCTACAGATGGTGATAATATCCTAGAGTTTATAGTCAATGGTGGCATTCTGTTGGATATATTATAGCTGAGAATGAGAAAGATCCATTTTAACAAGAAGACAAAAAAGGAGGTATACATATATTGAAATGATTGTTTGAATTAAATCCTCAAGCTAAGGTAATGTTTCTATTGAATACTGAACATGATATAAGTATGAATAATAAAATTTGGGCCAAGAAGGTCAAGAAAACAAAACCTTCAGTGGAACAAATTGTTCACCTCAAGAAAATAAATAAAAAATAAAAGTTCTCAAGGGAATGTATTGATGTGATTGCATGGGTGGGACTTGAAAATATTTTATTCATCCATCATCACTCATACCACACCCCTTAATTTCAACACAAAACCTTTTTTCAGGAAATAAAGACCATTCAATTCCTTATTAGAACCTTTAATATTAAAATAAATTGATACAATTTCTTCATTTTCTAGACTGATTTACCACAATAAAATAAAGAAATATTGAATTCTCTTAAGGAATGCATTGATGTGATTGAATGAAGATATGTAGAGTTGAATTAATTTGATACATCAGACATACCATACCCCTTAATCCTAACAATTTTTTTTTCATAAATTTTTTTTTTGTTCAATGCTTAAATGAATCTCTCATCTTCAAATAAGTTAAAAAGTTCCTCTTTGGAAAAATAATATTTCTAGTATGACACTTGACCTGGGTAGATAAATTGTAACCAATCTAAAAAAAGAATGCAAGCGTAGAAGTTTTAAGAAAGAATAAGGCTTTGAGGAAAGATAGTTATTCTCTGTTGTATCTAGACTTGTATTTCTAATTGTTAATGGATTGTAAATGATATCATTCATAAATAAGTATTTAAGATATAATCAATTTTTTTTCAACAACAAAGATAAAATGAAGACATCATTTATGACTGAGTGGAGAAATTTGGTATATCAGAGAATTTTCTTTGGGTTAACCAATTTTGTTTGTACATTTGAAAGGCCATTGGAAAAACATTCAAATATTTGATAGGAAAAATTATAATAACATACATGGATGAATTGATTATTTTTTTAAAACATAGAAAATATCACTTATGCATCCAAGGAAAATCATTATGAGGTGTAGGATGCATAGGATTTCACAAAATCCTATTAAGTATTCTTGGGATATTAAAAGGTAAATTTATAAGAGATGTCATCTCATAGAAAAGAATTTGTATATAAGTAGAGAGAGTGGAGACTCTATCACAAATTTTAATGTTAAAAAGTAAAATAAAAATGAGATATTTCTTTGACAAGATCAATTATGTAAGAAATTAAATAACAAGATTTTTAGAGATGGTGAAACCACTAAATGATATGATGAATAAGTATACAATGTTTGAATGGAAACTTCAAGATAATTTACCATTCACTCAAATTGAATAGTGTAGATTAGAGCCATCATTTTCAAGTCGTGTGAGATGCCTTCAATATTTTGATGTGTACTCTTTTCCTTATGAGAATTCATGTATAGCAGTGTTGATCTAGAAAAAGGAGGTTGGGTCTAAGAGAATTATAACAATCATCAATTCACCTTTCAAGAATATTGTTAAGCTAGAAACACATATTTTTGATACTCCTAAGAGTTAATTTTGTTGTCATTAGTTACGAGGAAGTTATTATGTTTGTCAAAGACATTCGGTAAGGCAGAGAAGGGATTTGGTAAAAGGAATTAGTAAACAAAATTTTTGGTAGGGATAGTGCAAGTATATGCACCGAGCGAGGTAGAACCAAACACTAAGAACAAAATTCTACCAAGCACCTAACCAAGAAGAGAACTCAGTTAGCGAGTTAAAGAAAATGTATTACTGAGTAGAAGACAGTGACACTAGATGAATTCTAAGTATACTGAACTTGGACACCATTCAGAAAATAGTTTACAAATTTCAAGGAGATCATATAAGAAAATATTGGAAATTGAAATCTAATGATTACATGTGATTCCAAGGTCAGATTATCTAGTGAGAAAAATGGATGAAATATGGATTGGAAGTGTACCCACTACTAGCATCAATTGAAGATGAAGATTCTAGAATATCTACCACCACTTTGGAATTGTATATAAGATGATCAGAGTATGAAGATAAATAAAAGGGTGGCATATGCATGTGTGAAGAGAAATTGAAGATTGTATGCATGAAGTAAATTAAAAAAAAAAGGTGAATAAATAGTGAAGCTTCCGAGTATTAGAGAATTTCAAAATAGATTTAGAATTGAGCTACTAAATACTAAATTGGTTAATATGATGGATACATAGTATGAGGTAATAAATTGATAACAACATAGAGTCTAATTAGCATTTATTGATACACATTTGATAGATATATTGTAATGTTGATTAAAATTTAATCAAAATTGTATGAGTCTCTTAACCAAGCATATTTCAACAGATCTTAAATGTTTAAATCCTTTAATCAGGTACAATTCTTATATTAGAGTTCTGAAATGTATTAAAAGAGTAGACTTAGTAGTCTTTAGAAATTTTAATAGGGTAAGCTATCGAAAATAGCTAAACATTATAGCTCTAATGGAGAAACTTTATTTCCATAGTAGTGAAGTCATGTGGGTGTCATCCTCACCACATTTTTTATCCTCTAACAAGGACTTTTGCAATGTACCAAAATAATTATGTTATGTGATAATTACATGTTTTATTTATTATCATGAGATGCATGCTAATGATAAGGAATCGGTAAATGGTTATAAAGTAAAAATTCCCCTCTTAGTATTTACCTTTCCACACATGTATCCAACAATTGGTATAAGAGCTTAGTCTCTTATTGGGAAGTTTAATCACTTGAGAGGAAATATCTAGAAATATGGAAATATATAAATATCAAATGGTGATTGAGGGCATGGAAATGGAACTCAAAATGGAAAACATACAGGTTGAAGAACTAAGCAAAAAACTGAAGAATTCTCTCAACAAAAGGAAAGAATTGGCACAATAATTGAAAGATACTGAAGAACAAGTTGAGGAACTTGAAGAAATATCTGAAGGAAGAATGTTTAATGAATATGATGTTATCATATAATCAGAACTATCTAAATAGAATAAAATACTTATTGATCAGGATAAAACATTGAAGAGAGAACAAGAAGCATAGTCAATAAGGATGTGTGGGATCATGGAACAAAAAAGAAAATATGAGGATGAAAAAAGAATTTTTGAAGAATAGAGAAGACAAATGCATGTACAAGACTAGATGAGAAAGATAAGGAAATCATGAGGTTGACAAAAACTCACTACAACTTGATAGATCAATTTGTTATGGAAAATTAGGATGTTGTTAGGAAAGATGATGAAATTACATAACTGATATCTGAGAATGAACACTTGAAGAATAGTTTGAAAACTTAAAAATATGATAATAAAGTCCTGAAAAGAAGTGAAGAAGATTTAAAGATTCTGGATGAACAACTCAGAAATCAAAGGAAACCTAATAACACTTATTGACTCAGTTACAATGCAAATAGTACTATTGAGAAGGGTGTGTCCTCCAAACAAGAAACCCACTAAGACAAATATGCTACCCCACCAAAATGTAAGAATCCTACATGTTATGATTGTGGAAAGTAGGACACATGAAAAATGTCTATGAAAGTAAGAGAGGTAATCCACCAAATTTTCCTAAATATAAAGGCTATTGTTATAATTGTAAGAAGTATAGGCATAAGGTATTTGAATGTAGATCAAGAGTTGAGAGAAGTCCTAGGAAACAAAGATTTTAAGGTTATTGCAATAACTAAAAAATATATGGTCACAAAGCTAAAGAATGCAGATGAAGAAGAAGAAATGAGAAATGGGTCTCTAGCCGACAGAATACTGACAACAACCAATATGGTCCTACAATACCATGGGATTATACTACAATGATTACTTCTACTATATGTGGAAGATTAGGTCACATTACTATAAATTTCTTGAAGAAGTATAGAATGAAATCATGGAGAAAAAATAGAATGGCTTGTTTCCATTTCCATAGAGTCTGCTATCTTCCTAAGGACTGCAAGTACCAAAATAAGGATTCTACTAAGGAGAAACAAAATGAAAAGACTTCAGTAAACATTGATGAAATCTGAAAACAGATGAATAAGACTTGGAGAAGAAAGACTCAATATGATGGAATGGAAATGGGAACATTCGATGGCACCACATCCTCTAGGTTGGGTGCACCTTTCTCCACTAAATTGGTCAAGGTATGAATATGAGTTGATAACCTAAAGTTTATGTTAAATAAATTCCTAGATTTAGTGCAAAGATCGATATCAACATATCTAGATGTATTTAGATAATAGTTGTGAAGTTATGTTTTCATATATTGATCAGTGAATTATTTGAGTTATTTTGTTGCATTTAGTGAAGCAAAATATAGTTTAGTGAAATGATCACATGAATTTTGGTAAAGATAATTAAATGTAGTTTCTATTCATTGGAATTCCTAACCTAAAGGGAAAACTATAAATAGAGGGTTTGTAACTTCATTTTTACTTTACATTTTTATGAGGATGTTTGAGTTGTGACATAGAAAAGATCAAAGACAATTTCATAGCATTCAAACTGAACATTTCGAACATCTACAGGATCATTTTAGGTATTTACAGTGTTGACCGAGCTGAATTAAGAGATTCTATTGTTATTCTATTTCAACCCTAAGATTTGTCAAAGTATTTTTGAGATCAGTGGCACCCAAGTTGGAAAAGCCACTCATTGTAGAGAAGATTGACCCAGTCAATCTGAAGTACAAGCTTCCACCCACTATTGTTGTAGAAGTTGATAAAATTGGAGCCCTTTCCCTAATCCATCAAACCGTTATTTTAATTGAATATGTTTGCACCTTCATTCATGGAAAGATCAAGGATATATGACAAGCTGAGATTGATTCATCACACAAGAAGTTGTGTGTAAATTGTAATCTAAAAAGTAATCACACTATAGACCAAGGGCTTGGTTCATGCAATGCGTGTTCAAACATTTTTCAAACATGAGTAGATGAGAATCGTATTAAGGATATTTCATGATAAGTTTATGTTGCTTGATGGGCCAGTTATGTAATGAAGGATGCTTTACACATAGTTACTAGATTTATGGTCAGTGATAGATTGAGGGCCTACAAGAAGACAGATAAGAAAAAATACTCTGAGTTGACAAAATCTATGTAGAATGGAAGAGGTTTGAAAATTTCTATAGTTGATGATCCTGACCTAAAATTTGCATCGAACATCATATCATATCAGATTTTTCAATCAGCTTGATTAGATAATGTACCCTATGGAGATGTGGATATTTCATACAAAATGATGAAGAAGGATATGGAGATTGACTTATACAAGATTCTTCTGAAACAACTTGATGACAACATGAACACCATTCGAAAGGAAAAGTCAAATACACTAAAGATTGGTCCACTATTAGTATGTATCATTTTCTATTTTGAAAACTCATTTCCAATAGTCAATGAAGTCACGTAGAGTATAGATAAACCCATTTTATATCAAATTAATGACTTTATTCAATGAATAGGTGACAATTTCAATGTCATAATGAATGATTACTTTAATAATTTCAATCCAAAATGTATAAGAGGTATAGAATTCCACCAAAGTTAGCGGAAGAGTATAAAGATGAATTATGTTTTGATGTTGATACTGATGTGTGTATCATAAGGGCAGTAGAACCAAGAACTAAATGGTTACCCCAAATGGGATATGAAATGAACATTGATGCAACAAATGTATAGATAAAAGGACTTTTGGAGAAACCAAAGGACAAAACTACAACTTTGTATGGCACTTATGAAGAGGTGAAAGAGAATATAAGAATATGTATATTGATACTGAAGGCATTAAGGAAAATAGGTAAAATGATTAGTAAATTATCGAAGAAATTAGGTATTGCTGATAAAGTAGAAGATTGTGATGCCCATTGTTATAGGCAAACTCCACAAGATGAAGGTAATCCTCCCACCTGGTCTGATGATCCATAACATACATGTGAAGCATGTCTTCCAAAACCTGATTGACCCTCTCGGTCTGCCCATCTGTCTCAGGGTGATAGGCGGTACTGAAATTGAGCCTAGTGCCCAATGCTGCCTGAAGCTCTCTCCAAAAGGATGAAGTGAAAAGAGAATCTCTATCCGAGATGATCTTATGAGGTATGCCATGAAGTCTGACAATATCTCGTAAGAACACCTGGGCTACTGCGAGTGCTATGAAGGTAGTACGAACTGGAGAAAAGTGGGCTACCTTAGTCAACCGGTCCACCGTCACCATAATAGCATCATGGCGTCGAGAAGACATCGGAAGACCAACTATAAAATCCATGGATATAACCTCCCACTTCCACACTGGAATATCATGTGGCTGTAGGAGTCCTCTAGGATGGCGGTGCTTTGCCTTAACCCGCTGACACTCAAGACATCTGGCCACTATCTCAGCAATCTGCAAACTCATGCCTGGCCAATGATATAGTTGTCTCAGATCTGCATGTAGCTTCTTAACCCTGGGATGTGCTGCATATGGTGCTCTGTGAGCCTCAAGTATAATGAATGCACGTAAATTTCTGGTAGAAGGTACATAGATACGCTCTCGATGGCGTAGAAGCCCATCAGACTCTAAAGTATAACCAACAAACTTCCCCTCCAAGGGTCTCTGGGATCGAATCATCTCACAAACCTCGGTATACCTCTCATCTTCTTGAAGATGACAGAGGATCCGACCCCTCAAATCTGTGCCTGCAGTCATAGAATAGATATCGTGTCGTCTCCTGCTCAAGGCATCTGCAACAATGTTCTCCTTCCCCTTGATGTAGTGAACATCAAAGTCATAGTCACATAAGAACTCCATCCATCGCCTCTGCCGAGCATTAAGGTTCGGCTGGGTGAATATATACTGAAGACTCTGATGGTCTGAAAGAAGCTCAAAATGGTGACCTAAGAGGAAGTGACGCCAACGTACTAAGGCATGCACCACTGCTGCAAGCTCTAAATCGTGCGTGGGGTAATTGAGCTCATGAGTCTTAAGCTTCCTAGACTCGTAAGCAATGGCTCACCCTCCCTGCATAAGGACTACCCCTAATCCATCTAATGAAGCATCTGTGCACACCACAAATTCTGCTAAAGGATCTGGCACTGCAAGAATTGGTGCACTGGTGAGTGCTCGCTTGAGCTCCTGAAAAGCCCTCTCACACTTCTCTGTCCACTCAAACTTCTTCCCCTTTCGCTGAAGGGAAGTGATAGGATGTGCCACTCTAGAAAATCCTTCAACGAAATGTCTGTAATAACCGGCAAGTCCCATGAAACTTCTGACCTCAGTCACTGTGGTAGGTGCTGGCCAATTCATAATGGCCTCAATCTTTGATGGGTCTACTGAGATCCCATCACCAGATATGACATGCCCCAAATACTTAACCTCTCTTTTGAAGAAGGAACACTTCAACAAGCTGCCAAACAACTGATTATCTCTCAAACACTGCAAAACCTATCTCAGGTGCTCTTCATGCTCCTTCTCATCCTTAGAATAAATCAGGATGTCATCAAGGAAGATTATAAAAAACTTATCTAAGAAGGTGCGGAATACACCATTCATAAGACCGCATTTCGCACTAGGTACGGCCACTATGAGTTTACAGTGGTACCTTTCGGTCTTGCAAATGCCCCAGCTGTATTCATGAGCCTTATGAGAAGATGTTGTCGAGCCTTTGATAATAAAGGGGGAGAAGAAGATGAGTATTAAGAAGGAAATCCATAGTCCTATCGGTGTAAGGACATCTACTCAGTCTACATCTACACTAAGAGAAAAGAATAAATTTCAAGATGAGCCACTGAAGAGGAAAACATAGGTCATAGAAAATAAGGCCACTAGAAGCCCAAGGAGAAAATTGACATTGGGAAAGGAGAGTCACACTGATTTAGATGACTTGTCACAATTCAAAGTTTTATTGAGAAATAAGTTGAAGAGTCTTGATGATTTTCTCATGTCACTTGAAAAGTATGGTGGACTATAGGTCATTCAAAAATTAAAACATGAAACTAGGACTAATGAAGAAAAGGATAAAATAGAAGAAATAGTTATTACCACACTACATGAATTTTGGATGCTACCAGTTGAGGTGGTAGATTATCTAGAAGGATAATTCTATAAGAAAATAGATGCCAGATGGAAATATGAACTTACTTCTGAAAATAATATGAGGAGAGATCACCAAAAATCCCAGTACCAGACCCCACAAATAGAGGAATAAAAGATACACGGGATGAGTACTCCACTAGATTTATGGTTAGCTAATTATAGGAAGTACAAAAGGATAACGATGATCTTTGGAGAAAGATCTTTTCCATTGACCAATTGACAATTGAAGAGGTAATAGATCAAGAAGATAAATCCAAGCTAGTTATATTAATAAAAAAATCAAGAAGAATTCATAATAGAAGACATTACTGAATGAGACCCTGATGAAATAATAAAAGATGATGAGGATGTCATGGCTACCAAGGCCATAGAATCAGAGGCAATAGATATAGATGATTTGGATATAACAAGATTTTTGGGAGAAGAGCTAGTAATTTTACAAGTTATGGATTTTCATGAGATAGAAGTGGTTATCTCAAAAATTACAAATGAAGAGTCTATTGTTGTTAATGTTCCTGATGAGCCAAAAAAGGAAAATTAACCACAAGAAATAGAGGAGAAGACTACAGATACTGAAACTACTCAAGTTTAGAATACATAATCGGTGAACCCCACCGAGACTACAAGTCAATAGGAACCAGAGAAGGTAGTAGAAAAGAACAAGGAAAAAAAACAAGAAAAGGAGATAGAAGAGAAGAAATAAGAGGAGAAGAAGCAAGAGAAGGAAGATAAAATAGAAGAAACTTCAATTCAATCCTATGAAAAGAAGGCATCAAGCTCAAAGGGAAAGTCCAAGAAGAGAAAAGTTGAAAAAGAGGTAGATATAAAAGAGGTTATAGTTATATCAAAGGTTGACTATACTACCATGAGCCCTAAGGAATTATCTCATTTTGGTGACTTGTTGGAGAGGAAAGCTACAAAAGACAAGCTTATAGCTAAAAAGAAAAAAAATGATGTATTGGAATAAGTAAATGGTATATTGAATGAGATTTTTCCTGAGGCAAGAATCAATGAGAATGTAAATATATATAATTGGTTGAAACAACTTGTTAGTTAAATCCATCAGCCAGGAACTAACACAGCCAAGTACATGATGAAGGTTCACAAGAAAGACATGGAGATCAAGGTGATTGAAGAATTTCTTCAATTGGTTGTATTGGAAAAGGTAACTCTTTTGAAGTTAATCAATGTATTAGAATAAGAGTTACAATCCATTCTTTCTGTATTTCAAAATATTTGTTTACTGTCAAATTTTACTAAGGAGATAAAAGAAAAGGATGACAATATGGAAAAAGAGCTCACCGAGCTACTATTAAATATTTCCACTAAACCAAAAGTAATAATTGAATATTATGAGAAGATCAAGAACCTAATGGGAATGCAATTTGAATTAAGAAAAGATGAATTAGATTGGGATGAATCTCTTAGAACTCCAAATAGTTTTGTTACCAAACATTGAATCAGTCCAGAGGCAAATTCAAACTACTAAAGACTTAATGAGCACAACAGATGTGAGTGAAATGGATAGTATGATAAGTCTTTCATCGAATATCAGTGAGAAAATAATAGTGTTGCAAACACTATAGGACACCAACAAGCCATCATTGAAGAATGCACACTAAAAGTATAAAGGTATTTTTGACAAGATCCCCAAACTAGATAAGAAATAAGTAATTATTTTGGAAATTTTATTAAAAATGGGGGAATACAGATAGAAATGTTTTGCCAAAAGGGTGAGGTTGACCCCACAATAGTGGGTAACACTTTTTTAGAGATGCTATTTTTGTTGAAATAACACATTTTTAATAAAATATGATGATTTAGGCCTTGAGAGGTTCTATTTGAAGGAATTAATTATAAATGGTTAGCTCAAAGCCTCTTAGATTAAAAAAAAATTTATATAACATCTATACTCCTCATTCATACCTACAATGGAGTCTTCTTTGCAACTATTAAAATGCTGACAAAAAATCACTTTGACTTTATATTTTGGCAAATCAAATGAATCCATTTTAAAAACCTATCTATGTAGAATGATGCTATCTAGAACAAGCTTTCTAATGAATATAATTTTAATAAATATTGAATTCATTATCACTTTTAAATATTACTTTAACTATTAAACATAGGCTGTTTGGTCATTCAACAACTTGTCTCTTCAAGACTTCAGGAAAAATAGTAAAAATTACAAAAAAAAAAATTATGAAAAATATGTAGGAAAAGATTATTTGTGTTACCTTTCTATAAAAAAAATAAAGAAAAAATAAATTTTGATATACATAGATCAAGTTAGAGCAATCTAAGTGACCTTATGTCTAAATTACAGTTATTGTCACTTTAGAAGTTAATAAACTATGAAACATTGACCCAAAATGAATGAAACCAATTGCATCCTTTAGGTATTGAAGTTAGATATATAATCTCAAAAAAATTACAGCATTGTCATATTTAAAAAAAAAAGGGTTATGCTGATCCAAGTGACAATAACTCCTTAAAAACACAGGTTTTTCACACAAAATACTTTTTGAAGGAGAAGGAATTGAATTTAAATGAATTTTTAAAAATATATATATATATATTTAGAAACTAGAAATAAAATTCTAAAAGGGTCTAGTTTACATCATCTTCAAAATGCTAATAGTTTTGCGGCAATAGGTGTTAGAAAGTGAAGTTTTTTCTCAGAACGTTGATCTCTATGTCAAAGTTAGCCAAAAAGTGGGACACACTATTGTGGGAGCACCCGGGAACATATACATAGTAAATAATATAAGATTGGATTATGTAATATGAATAATAGATATAAAAGGGGGAATATGTAGAAGATTATGGATATGTTCCATATTATTACTTCAGAAGGAGTAATAAGTTTTGTCGAAAGAGAAAGAGACATGGATATAATTTCAATTTATGAATTTGATAATTTTGAAGGTTGTAATAAACATTGAGGATCGTCAATGAGATCACTCTACAACTTGGCTAAAAGAATGGTTCCTCTAGATTCATGCCATCCCTGATGTAGGTGGAGGGACTCGTGGCTCCTCTGTACTACCCCCATGGTGGTTTCTTCTTTTTGTGTCTATATGTCATTTTTTTTGTTTTTTTGAGGGTTTGTGCTATAGTTATTTCCCTTTTTGTTTGATTGTGTTCCTTTGTGTGTTTTTTGCCCTCTTATTCTCTTGCACTTCCTGTCATTATTTCCTGTTGGGCTTCCACTCTGCTACATTGTTGCTTGCCCTTTTTCACTTGAGATGAAGGCCATCTAGTAGTAGATTTTTTTGAATTCCCATGATTTCTTCTGATAGTCATAAAGGGCATTAATGATGGAAGTGATAGGCAAAAAAATGTTAAAGAGGCAGAAGAAGGGTTGCAAGATGGTAGTGGAGGGAAAAATTGATCTTCATACAGAGAAGTGGTGATGGAAGAAATGGTTCTTCCTGAGATAGCGTAGTTTGAGATGGTTGATAAAGATGGAGGAGGATCTCCTCGAGCCAATGGAAATAGACATGAAGGAGAACACAATGAATCATCTATAGTGGGAGCTAGAGGAGAGAAAGAAGGTGGAGAGGAAGGTAAGAATCTAATGCCTGGTGCTAAGATTCTCAAACCCTCTCCGAATGCAGATATGGTAAATGCTATCAAAGCCGAACAATCCTGTTTAAAAAACATTGTTGTTTTTTTTGTTTGCATGGATTTAAAGTTTTTACCTACTAGAAATTTTCTTCATGATTGGATAGGTAATGTGTGGGGTAAAAACTTGGCATCAAAGTTGGTTTTTGTAGAATGATTCAGGGAGGTTTGTTTGTTATGTTTTTTTAAAACCATTGTATGGAAGAAAAAGTGTTAAACAAGAGTTATTGGAATGTAGGGAATAGTATGTTTAGGGCCCTCCCATGGACACCTAGTTGCAAGTCCGAGAAGGTCATTTCCCGCTCATCCCTAGTTTGGATTGAACTTAGAAATGTTCAATTGAAATTCTGGTAGTTTATTCCACATTTATTGAAACCTTTTGGTTATGTTCTTCAAGTTGAAGAAGCAAAAGTGACCCTACCACACCTCAATGCTTGTGTCGTTCTCATTCTGAACCCTGACATTGATTTTCCTGATGAAATTTCCTTGGACATCAAAGGTGATACATGGAATTGGGCTATTGCTAGATTAGTAGATATTGGGGCCTATTTCCATTGCAAATTGAATGGTTACAATAGGAAAGACTTCCCGTTATTAAAAAGCCTTTCAAAAAACATTAATGAAAACCACAGGAAGGATAATAATACTCCTCCCATGACAAAAGAGAATGGTAAGATGGTCAATAGTAACGATATCTATGGCAATAGAGAAGACAGCAACAATTTTGGAGCTCCCCATGAAGGAAATATTAATAGTGGTGTGCCTGATAGGCTTAAGGAAACTCTTGATACCCCGTTGGACAAGTTTTTTTCTCTATCCAACCCTCTCTTCAAAGATGATTTTGAGATTCTTGCTACTTTACCTAACCATAAATCCCATAATTCCACTACTTGTCAACCTCAGTATATTCCTGTTCCCAGAGAAAAATTCAATCAAGACAACTCCTCTTTCCCAATGCTCAAAAAATATCCCTCTACACTATTAAAAACAAAAAAAAAACATCTCTAATGTTAGTAGGGCTGAGCAACAATAGTTGATTGAGCATGCTAGCCCTTGCTCTCACACCATGCCTTCTGATAATGCCTAGGGAGTAGGTGAGGTTGTTGTTTTGAACCAGAGTCCGGTGGGGGAGGAATATGTTACCATGGAAGAAATCCCTTCCTTTTCTACATGTAGTGAACATGGAGGACATGAAGACAGGTTTGTTGAAGTTATTTTATTTTAAAAAGAAAAAAATAAACACTTATGAAAGAAGTAGTAGCATCAAAAATAATGAAAAAAGTAATAAGGTGAAAAGCATGGAGTTACTAGAATGTGTTAACAAGTTATGTAATAACTCTAACCCCCGCAAATCTTCATGATGATGCACTTACATAGTTGGAATGTTAGGAGGCTAGAAATTCCTAAGATGAAGTATATGGTCAGGAATTGGTGTAATAAGGCATACAATAAAGATATTATTTGTTTATAAGAGATCATAGTGACTGGCTATAAGGATCATACCATTCTAAATTTTATTTGGAATCAAGCTACTTGTGTTTACTCTGATCATACTAGAGGCAAAGGAGGGGTAGCAATGTTGATAGGAAGTAAATGGAGTGACAAACTTATTGATAAGGGTACATCCCCCTACCAAAGAGCTATATGGGCAAAGTTTAAAGTTTAGGACCATGAGATAGGAATTTGTAACATATATGTCTCCAATGACTATAGGGAAAGGGCTACTTTATGGGACTATCTCGCTAGAAACCTACCTAACATAAAATCAGTATTTATTGGAGATTTCAATATGATTGAGAATATACAGGATAAAACTGGTGGCAAAAAAAATGAGTGGAAAGGTAATGATTTCTTCTTTTGGTCTAAATTTAAAAGGAGATTTAAAGGGAGTGATCCATTGGAGAACATGAAAAATGAGTACAAAAACATATGATTTTCTTGGTGTAATAATCAGTCTTTCAAAAATAGAGTCTGCTATAGATTGGATAGGATATACTTTAATAAGATGTGGATGGAGTTGAAACATCAAC
This sequence comes from Chamaecyparis obtusa, assembly GCA_027943335.1. Taxonomy (NCBI): domain Eukaryota; kingdom Viridiplantae; phylum Streptophyta; class Pinopsida; order Cupressales; family Cupressaceae; genus Chamaecyparis; species Chamaecyparis obtusa. The sequence goes on from BSBK01008146.1 coordinate 125,250, forward strand.
TAGGGTAAAACCCTATTGAAATTAACCATGTCATCATGTTTGATCACTCTATAATATATGGGTGTATTTCTCTCAAATCACCCCATGATTAGTCCCGTAGAGGTAGGAAACAAGCCACCTTTAAACTCAATACATCCCTTTTAGATGATGGGGACTCCTTGCAAGCCATCAAGACAACCACTGCTTTGTCTAAGTTTTGCAATGCCAACCTTTCTGCCAGAGATAAATGGAACTCAATGGTGAACACATGGAAAAAATTATTCCAAATTATAGGGGTTAAAGGTACGTTTGATAGAAACCAAGAGGATAAATTTTATCAAACCAAATTCAACCATATTGAAACTCAGCTTCAAGCTTTAGGGAAAGATCAAAAGTTGGAACAAGCACTCATTGATACTAAAGCTAGTCTCAGGAAAATTCAAAATTACAAAATTCAAGGTCAAAAAGTCAGAGCCAAGGCAAGATGGATTAGAGATGGGGATAGAGGATCTGAGTTTTTCTTTAACTTGATTAGAGCCAAGAAATCCAGGGAGGAAATTGTGGGTATCCAGAATGAAGGAGTTACTAAAAATAACCATGAAACCTTGAGTGTCTTTACAAATTACTATAAGAAGTTGTTTTCCTTTGAATATAAAGAGGAAAATATTGAAGCTATGAATAGGTGCACCAAATTAATTCCTAGGAAAGTGTCTCAAGAGCATGTAAAGGCCCTGGAGTGGGATATTACAATTGAAGAGATAGATGAAGCCATTAGATCCTTAGGTAATGATAAATCTATGGGAATTGATGAGTTGTTGGCTGAATTCTACAAGAAGAATAAAGACTGGATTTCTAGTGAACTCCTACAAGTGTATGAAGAATCTTTCAAAGTTGGTTCTTTAGGAGAAAACATTAATAAAGGGCTTATTAAGCTGTTACCTAAAGACGGAGATAAATCACAAGCAAAATATTGGACACCCATCACATTGTTAAATATCTCCTATAAAATTATAGCTAAAATGCTAGCCAGGAGAATTAGTGATATACTCAAAGAAGTGGTGTCAGTCACACAAACTGGCTTCATAAAAGGTAGGTATATTTTAGAAAATCTCATTACCAGTTGCGAAGCTATGAACTGGGAAAAAGTTGATAAGTAGAATGCAACAATGGTGTTGTTAGATTTTGAAAAATCATATGATAGAATTGAGTGGCCTTTTGTGGTAAATATGCTAGAAGCATTTGGATTCCGTAAAGTTTTCTGTAAATGGGTCAGCATCCTCTTTAAAGATTCCTCCACTATTATTGATGTTAATGGTGAATTATCTGAATGCATTCCCCTCAGGAGATCTATCAGACATGGGTGCCCTCTTTCCCTAGCCTTATATGTTATTATTGTTGATGCCCTTTCCTTCATTCTCAAGGCTCCTGACCTTGGCCACCCAATTAAAGGTATTAGACTTCCCAATGAGGAGGACCTGCTCATTGAGCAGTTTGCTGATGAGATGGCTCTATTTTTTGAGATGGAGGAAGAAAGTTTTGATAATGCCATTGATAGGCTTCAATTTTTCTGTTTATCTTCAGGAGCCAAAATTGCCCCCCATAAATCCATCATTCTTGGTTAGTCAGAGACTCCTCTAGGTTGGCTTCTAAGTAGGGAATGGAAGTGGTCAGGGCCCTCCACCATAGTAAGATACTTGGGGATCCCCTTTTGTATTAATCCCTCCATTAAAGACATGTGGGAATGGATATATTAAAAAATAGAGAACAAACATATAAAGTGGAAATCCCATGTGGTATCCTTGGTAGGCAGACTGCAAATTTTTCAGAAGGTGTTATCCTCCCATGCAATATACTATGCTTCAACTTGGGTGATGGATAATAGTCAAATTAACAAGTTGGAAAGGATTTTGAGAAAATATCTTTGGTCAGATGGACAAGGTTAACAGGAAAAGACACTATTTTAAGTGGGGATGGTTTTGTACTCCTAAAAAATTGGGAGGTCTAAGATTGAGAGATCTTAAAGCTCAAGGTTATGCTTTGGTAGCTAAATGGACCCTCAAGGCAATGAAAGAAAATGAACCATGGAAATTTCTAGTTAGAAACAATATTGAGAGAGCAACTATCAAGGAAGGTAAGAATTGGAGTGATGTTCCCACAATGGATCTAATTATGGGGGATTTTGAGATCCAAGTTGTTGGTTCCAAGGATTTTCAAACCATTTAGAAGGCTTGGTGTCAGGTCAAACCACTCATATGCTCAAGAAATATCATTGGAAAGAGCCCTTACTACGCTATATTGGATAGATCTATTTGGTGGGGGTGTATCTTAATGACAAACCATTGGCTTTAATTCAGTGTTGTTTAGCCAAAAAGTGGCAACAAAAAGGGATAGTTCTTCATTAGGATGTGTTGGTTGAAAAGCAGTTGGCTTCTTGGGAGGTACTGAGAGAGAAATTAAATATACCCAATTCATAGAAGAAGATTTTCACTCTAATCTCTAAAGCCATTGGGAGGTTTTTCCTAGAAAATTTTTGAGATCATATCAAATGTTTGATTTCATGAAATGGAATGATGGCAATAAAATTGAGAACTTTTCTTCCAAATAAATTTATAACATTCTTAAGGAAGATAATGGAATTTTTTACAGAATTAATCAAAGTTGGAATGTTGATTTGTCTTCTACTAGATGGAGCTTCATGTTTGATTTTTTTGGCATGCTAAAGTTGAACCCAAGGTCCTCTATTTTTGTTGGTTGTTGTTGTTTAGAAAACTAGTAGTTGGCTCTTTTTTGCCTTAGAGTGGTCCTCAGATTGTCTATTGTGCATTGTGTAACTGTTTTGAAATGTATGACCATTTGTTCTTTGAGTGTATTTTTGCCAAGAAACCATGGGCTAGTTTTTAAGGAAACCCTGTTGTCTGGAATTGTCCTAATGTATTCTCTTGGTCTGAAATCATTATGAGCTTTGTTATTGAGTTTGATCTCAAGTTGAATTCCTTTTGGTTTTCTTTAACTGTAGTTGTTTTATGGACCATTTGGAAGATGAGGAATGAAGAAATCTTTCAAAATAGGAATCATGATCTTATTGAGTTTTTTATTAAACTCACACATCTTACTATTACTTCACAGGTTGCAACTATGATATAAATTTTAGAAGAAAGATTTCAAACTCTATTAAAGGAAGGAGCGATGATTATATACAAAAGGGATATACAATCTTATTCTTTGGTGGACATCCCACAAGAACCAATCAGGGAAAATATGCTTGCTAGATCTCTGATGGACAATAGGTGGAGGACCCTAGAAGAAGAAAGCATGAATGAGGTGGAGCAGGAAGAAACTCACAGTGAGTGGGAAGCTAAAAATGATAATGATAATGATAACTAGACTTCTCTGAATCAAAGGAACAACAATAGTGAATGGGAAAGTGACACTAACAGAATCAGTACCAATGGATTGGATGAAGTATAGTTGATCTCTAGACCTTCTTTTTGATACTCATACATTATACTTGTAAAGAGAAATTTTCTTTTGGTTTGGTGCCATAGTTATGGCCCTATGTAAATATGTTGTTCTCCTAAGGTGCTCTTAGTAGAAACAAAACTTTAAGTTGTTTTTTTGCTGGTTATTTTGTAACTATATAGTTGATAATCTATTTCAATATAAAAAGGTTGTAACAAACATACCAAACTAATACCAAAGGGGGAGTTCAATACTCCTAAGAGTTAATTTTTTGTCATTATTTATGAGAAAGTTATTATCTTTTTCAAAGTCATTCGATAAGGAATAAAATATGAGTTGATAAGGTAGAGAAAGGATTCGGTGAAAGGAATTAGTAAATAATTAATTTAGGTAAAGAGAAGGAAAGTATAGGAACTGAGCACTAAGAACCAAGTTCTACCAAGCACCTAACTGAGAAAGGAACTTATTTGCCAACTTAAAGAAAACATATTACGAAGCATAACAAGATGACTCCAGATGAATTCTATGTACATTGAACTTGGATACATATAAAAAAATGGTTTACAAATCACAAGGAGATCATATTATAGAATATTGGAGATTAAAATCTAATGATTACACATGATTCCAAGGTGAGATTAGCCAATGAGAAAAATGGATGAAATATGTATTTGGAAGTGTACCCAATGATAGCACTGGTTGAAGATGAAGATTCTAGAACATCTAGCACCACTTTAGAATTGTATATAAGATGATCAGATTATGAAGATCAAAAAAAGTGTGGCATATGCATGTGTGCAGAGAAATTGAAGATTGCATGCATGAAGCAAAACATAACAAAAGGTGAATAAACAATGTAGCTATCAGGTATAAGATTATTGAAGAATTAATTCAAAATTGAGCTATCGAATACTGAATTGGTTAGTATCATGGATACTCAGCATAAGATAATTAATTGATGATCACATAGAGTCTGATTAGAATTTTTTGATGCACATTTGACAAAAATATTGCATTAAATATTAAAAGTTAATTATAATTGTATAAGTCACTTAACCAAGAAGATCTTAACAGATCTTATGCATAAATCCTTTAACCAGGTATAATTATTACATTAGAGTTGTGAAATATCTTAACATAGTAGACTTAGTAGTCATTAGAAATCATAACACAATTAATACCATTACTAGCATAAGTTATTAGAAATAGCTAAACATTGTAGCTCTAATCGAGAAAATTTATTTCTGCAGTAGTGAAGTCTTGTTGGTGTCATCCCCACCACAATTTTTATCCTGTAACAAGAATTTTTGTGATACCAAAATAACTATGATATGTGATGATTATATTTTTTACTTATTGTCATGTGATGCATGATAATGATAAGGAATTAGTAAATGGTTAGAAAGGAAAAGTTTAAGTAAGTTTGAAAAGTGTTTTGAAGTAATAATTCACCCCTCCCTTCTTAGTACTTACGTTTCCACACTTGTATCCAAAAATTTGGATTAACAAACATTTGTATTGATTAGATTAGTCAAAAAGTATTGACAAATTACATTTTCCAAAGTAAGAATATTTTTATAATACTAGATGAAGAAATTAACTTCATGTTGATGGAAAGTGAATTTAGTGAATGGTGTATAAAATGGATGGTTTTTCTATAGGAATTTTATTTCAAAATCCAACCCATGAAATTGGTTACAATATGGATTGTCAAAATTATGGTTGAAATGGACCTCCATATTAGTTTTTATAAATTTAAATTCAAATAATTTATGCAAGGTCCCTTGGATTCACATCTTATCATCTTCCTACTTAATAAAAAAAATGTCTATAATACTAAGAATGAGTAGTGTAGATTATATGATCAAGAAATGTGTCTTCTTCTAAGAGAATCTTGAGGAAATTATCTTGGATGCTTCAACCTAGAATAAACAAAGCCTTAGAAATAATATCATGGGAAATATGGCATAGTCCACGATTTAAGAGAGTCAACTACCCACTAAATTGATTTGATGTTTGGACTTGGTTTTATGAGTGTTGTGGAAGGGTTTCTAGGAAATATTAAATGGGTCTTCCTTGGATTTTGCTTCCAGAGCCTTGATTTGACCCATTTTTAGCTATTAAACCAATCTAGAAAATTCTTTTTTTTCAACTTTGCTAGGAAAGTGTGTTGCTTTAGACCTTTAAATGTGTTTCTTTAATGGTATAAGTAAGTTGCTTTAGACCTATAAGTGTGTTTATTTAATGGTATACATGTGTTTATTTAGGAATATAAGTGAGCTACTATGGTTACAAGTGCATTTTACTAGCATATAAGTGTGTTCATTCATTACCCCAAGTGTCTTAATCTATCGATAAGTGCATAGCTTTCCCAGAAGGTCAGAAATTATGTCTAAATGATGACTTAGGGTTTGTGGATCTTACCTGAGGCATTTAGGACCTATGTTTTGATGATTATAATCTTTTATTACTCTAATTGACCAAGTGTATTATTTTTCGATACGTTTTGATGGTTCCCTATGTATTTTGAGTCCATTTGAATTAGTGTATGGGGTTTACAGTTCTTTGGTGGATTAGGGATAACTAGTCTTCACCTAAACCTAAAAATATGTGAGTATGATGTTCTTATGGAATGTTTTATGATGTGATGTGATTCTATTATGAATTTGATATGATTTTTTTTTGTGAAGAACCTAGGTGCAGTAGGTGAGTGGCTCTGAATGTGGGTCGGGCAGTGATTTTTTTATTCACAAATATTTGCAATTGGCTAATTTTGGAAATTTGAGAATCAAAATTTGGATAATAATTCAAGATTTAAGACATCCTAAATTACCATATCTTTACAAAAAAAAAATGGATATATTTAAATCACCAAACAACTTATTTTACTAAAAAATTGAACTCAAATATTCGCCTTACAAGATTCGATATGTGATTAGATTCAATTTTCCTAAATTTTATTTGATATCAAGTAAAAATTAAAATCGATTCGCTAATAATATATTATAATTATTAGTTATTGTAATGTTGTATCACCAATATTTAGCTGCGATTATTGATTTTAAATATAATTTAATGATTCTAATTATATTTGATTGGGTAACAATATTCCCTATTTAATTTGTAATGCTTATAGTGGCTAAAGTTTTCCTTAGAGTATTGATGAAAATAGAAATCAATGTCCTTGATGAAATTTTGGGTCCCATTAGTATTTAAAAAATGTCAGTACATTTATTACACAAAATACAATAAGGGTTATTAGATTATATTTTAAATAATTGATAGGAACTAGATATTATAGAATCTATCTCTTAAACTCATTAAAGATTTCCAAATTTAACGCAATAATTTCTTATAGGAATTTTTTTTTAATGGAAGTATTTTCCATGGTGATTTACAAATTTCTTATTTTTAAATTGAGAGATTTTCCAATGGAAATTATTTTTTTCTATAGGAAAATTAAATATTCACCAATATTTTGTATGTCTTTTTATAGGGGATTTTCTTAAAGTTATCCTTGGGGTCGGGCCCCCAAGTGGCTACCATGATAGCTCATTGATGATTTGTTTAATCAAGTGATAACCTAAATAAATGAAATGGGAATGGGGGATTATATGTATTAAAAATATTAATTGATGCCTCACCCCTGCCGCTACTGCTAGTACAGACTAGGTATGGAAATGGGAGAAGGTGCCTTTATGATAGCATAATCGAACAACCTTCTATTCATGAAAGGTGTTCAGTTATGTATATGCCTACTTGGGGATTGGGGTCCAAAGATAACTACTAGGATAACCCAAGGGGTGAGGGCTATGCAATGAAACTCACCTAGATGTATCCTAGAGTCTTTACACCTTTGATTTCCTTACCTTTGGTAGTCCTATTTTGACTACTTATTTTCTTGAGTTTTCATGCACTATTTTTGGAAGGGTTTTACCACCTTTTTTATGTCCTTAGTTATTTGTATTTGTGTGGGCCTTGGTTGCTATCTCTTAGCTCAAGAGAGTGGGCCTATAGGTCCCACATGGTTGGGTGGATAATCTTTTTGTTTCAAGGTACTGTTCTTGGTAGCATGAAAGGAAATTGCATTTATTTCATTCCAGATTTGTAGCTTTAGGATTTTATATTGCACCTTGCATCATGATGAGGTTTTTTTTATTATATATTCACATTTATTTAATTATATTCTTGTAGAATGATTTGATGTACAAACATGATATTGTAATGGCCCTCCTAAAAACCCATGAGAAATTAATGTAACTAAACATCAGGTTGATGGATTATATTTTTTTAAAAACATTAGAAAATACAAATGTGGAAGAAAATACAAGCTTAATTTTAAGTATCAAGATGAACTTGGGATAAGATATTGTATTAATGTAGATAAATCTAGTTAACAATCCCAAGGGTTCCAAGATGCTGTTACATTAAACAACATTAATTAAACTACAAATTTCAACAATGACATACACTCATAATTAGCTTACATTCATTTTTAAGACCCAATTGAAGTGTTCCTAGTTATTTAGTCAAACATAGTTAAATGGACATGAATCATAAGGTAAACTAATATATAAATCTCATTGAAGGAATAAATATGCATTCATCATATCTATGTAAGAAAATGTACAAATAATAAAATATAGCTATACTCAAAGTACATCATTTGTGGGTGCTAATTCGCACTGGGGTTTTTACCTTTAACAAGGTTTCCCCAAGGCCAAAATATTATGTTATTATGTCGGCATTCATTGTATTCATTGGATTTGATATTGTTCCTACTTAAATTTTAAAGTTTAATAATCTATTATACAACTGATTCACCCCCCTCTCAGTTGTATTGTGGACTGTTAATCCTAACAATTGGTACCACAGCCTTATCATAATTTGGAGTGGATGTAGGGATCTACTCCTTAGGGGGAGTGACCATGGAAGAAAGATATTGGAAAGTAGTTTATGAATCATGGCACCCTTTTCCATTATTGTCAAAGGGGGAGTGTTTCTATGAGAAAATCCCTACTGTATGGGGAGAGTATTTGGTTACACAACTAGTTGTAGAACTTTGGATTGATATAACTTTGGGATAATAGATTTTACCATATGTTGACATAAATGAAAAAGGGGGATATTGTTGGATGTTGCTAATGCATGGGGAGGTGATTGAGAAATTTAATATGTTTAATCACTATGTTACTAAATAGGTACTCATACTATTGTCATTTTTGTGTTTGTCACTGATGTCAACATATGTTTATGTGAGAAGATCAGACTAGTCATAATAGTGTATGGACACTATATGGATATTTGAGATCCTATGAAGACATATGATAGTTTAGGAGAATGTTTTGATCTTATATCCAATAGCACATCATATAATGTTTCATATTCCAGATGAATTAAAAATGTTTTGGTGAAGATTGGTCACTGACTATGATAGTGAGAAATGACAGAGTTAGCCTTTGTGTTTTATGTATAGCTTACAACAGATATGGAATCAGTGCATGTAAACTTCAGAGATGAAATATAGAGTATTAAAGAGTGTTCTATGAACTGTGCAAGGTACGAAGTGTAGCATGATGTCAATTGTGGCATGTAATCTGGAAGGTGATCTATTTGGAAGCCGACTATAATGATGTAGCGTGTATGACAGATGGAAAAATTGAATTAATGATGTTGGTCCTCAATTTTTTTAATATAATCATTGTAGACTTTTTCTAGATACCGTGTGTATCTTAGCAAGGGATTATGTAATTGTTTTTAATTAGGAAAGCCTTATGGACCGACCTGTTTATAAGAATTGTAATAAGGTATAAATGAAAGGTCTTTTCTTTGGAAAAGATATGGATGAGAAGACCATGCTATAGAGAGGTTGTAAAAGATGTGAGCTTGTGTATATTGTATGTAGAGCAGAGGTTTGTTGGTGGACTTCATTGGAACTGATCGAGCAAAGATAGTTGTTGCCAAACAGTTCAAAGATTGTGTATTTCTTCATATACACCTACGTTACAAATAGTGAGTTCTGAAGGTGGAATTAACCTTCTTTGGGAAGTGATCCCTCCCTTTTGTTCTTGATTCCTAACAAGGTTTGTCCTCTAACAAGGACTATGTACTATAATGTTTCAATAAGCTCCTAACAGTGCTATATCTTCTAACAAGGATAACTATACTCTCAATACATCATTTGTGGGTGCTAATTCTCACTGGGGTTTTTACCTTTAATAGAGTTTCCCCAAGACCAAAATATTGTGTTATTATGTTGGCATTCATTTTGTTCATTAGATTTGATATTATTGTTGCTTAAAGTTTAAATTTTAATAATCTATTATACAACTGATTCACACCCCCTCTTAGTTTTATTGTGGACTGTTAATCATATTTATTGGTATTAGAGCAAGTGGTCCTTAGAAAGAAAGCTTAATAGCTTGACGTGATCTTGGAGATGGCATTCTATAGGAAGGATAGTCCAAAATTTGATCCTAAGAATTTTGACAGTTGGAAGAGCAAGATGTGAAGTCATAGGTATTTTGTTTCGGGGTCGACTATTGGTTGATTACAAGGAACAAGGTGGCTATAAATACTGAAGATGAATTGACAACAACTACTGAGGTTGAAAAGAAGATGTTTTTACTTAACATGATCTCAAGAGAAGCACTAATCATTGCACTCTCTGAAGTAGAGTTTACTGAAGTTAAAGACTTTGGATCGACATTCCTAATTTGGGAAAGATTAGAAGTACTATATGAAGGAAGACAAGTATACCAAACAAGAGAAGTTGCAAAACTGGAAGATAAAGGTGGAGGCACTTCTAATGAAGATGAAGTTATTGCAAAGATCATTAGATCCTTGACACCTGCTTACAAATTTAAGGCTATGTCTATTTAGGAAATTATACCTCTAACTCCAAAATTTTAATAGAGAGATGTTTATTGCAAAGCTAACTACCTTTGAAGTTGTAGAATTAGGAGAGGCTGTACCTAAAGTTGAATCTGTATATAAGAAATTATCTGCACTTTTGAGAACCAACAAAGAAGACCTAAAAGAAGATCTCGGTGAGTATGCTAAGGAATGGGAATAGATAATGGTAGAAGAAAGAAAGATGGATGAACTTATTGCACTCATTTGTAGAAGAGAAAAAAGAGGTAAGGGAAAGTTTGAAGGTAAGTTACCCTTGAAATGTTTTCCATGCAATAAGCTAGCTCATTTTGCATCTAGATGTCCTACAAGAGTTCCTAAGAACAAAACTAACTATAAAAAGATTAAAAGAGACAAAGAATGTTATTATTTTAGTGAAGGAATGTTTGATGATGATGATTTAGATTGTGAAGAGATCAGATTTGTTGCTATTAGTGATGAACTAGTATATGAAGAAAAAGCTTTAGTATCTCATGTTGACAAGAAAACTAAATGGATAATAGATAGTGGTTGTTCTCATCATATGACTGGTGATAAGAACAATTTTGTTAAATTAGTAAATTATGATGGACATGTTGTAAGGTTTGGGGACAATCTCCCTAAATCTATCATAAGAGTAGGATCCATTACTCTGGATGGAAAGACTAATCCAGACGATGTGCTACTTGTTGAACGATTAAAACATAATTTGTTGAGTGTTGGAAAGTTAATGGATAAAGAGTTTCAATAAAGTTTTGTCAATGGAAAATGTTTTATTAGAAGTAAGGCAGCTAAGCTGATTGAAATTGATACCAAATCTAGAGGTAATGTATTTAAATTAAATACATCTGTAGCCTCTTGTTTTATTGTGAAGATTGATGACAGTTGGTTATGGCATAGGAGATTTTTTCATGTTAATTTTGATAACATTGTAAAGGCAAGTATGACTAATGTAGTGAGAGATCTGTTGAAGATTGTTAAACCATCTAACACTATTTGTAGAGAATGTGTCATGGGAAAATAAACCAGAAGTAGTCACAAAAGAAAAAATAATACATCAAGAGAGAAGTTGGAACTGGTACACACAGACCTTTGTGTACCTACAAGGACAAAATCATACTATGGTGAAAGGTATTTCATACTCTTTGTTGATACTTTTTCTAGAATGATGTGGGACACTTATTTGAAAGAGAAATCATAGGCTTTTGACAAATTCAAGTTGTTTAAAGAAAAAGTAGAGAATGAATCAAGTTTAAAGATTAAGTGTTTAAGTTCAGATAGAGGTGGAGAGTTTACTTTAGACTTATTTAATTCATATTGTGAAGAGCATTGGATAAAGAGATAGACATATGCTCCTAGGAATCCACAAAAGAATGGGATAGCACAGTGAAGGAACATGACTATACTTGATGCTGCTAGGAAAATGTTGATTGAAGGAAATGTATCTTATGTACATTGGAGAGAGGCTTTTGGAATAGTAGTATATACATTGAACAAAATTCAAATTAGAGAAGGTACAAGTAAGACTCCCTATGAATTATAGTTTGATCATAATTCTACTATAAAACATTTCAGAATATTTGGTAGTAAGTGTTATATCAAGAGAGATGATGAGATAGGAAATTTTGATGCTACAAGTGAAGATGGAATCCTAAAAATAGAAGTCTTTGTGGATTATATTATTTGTGGAGGTAATGATGATGTATGTAAGAAATTTTCTAAGGAAATGGAAAGTGAATTTGAGATGTCCGTGATAGGTGAAATGAAATTCTTTCTTGGATTGCAAATAACTCAGAATGAGAATGGAATTTTTATTTCTCAGACCAAGTATCTCAAAGAATTACTTGAGAAGTTTGGAATGGAAGATTGTAAGCCAGTAGGAACACCTATGGTGACTAGTAACAAGATAACTATTGGTGATGAATCAAAGTGTGTTTTTCAGACCTTGTATATATCAATGGTTGGAGGACTACAATATCTGACCCACACCATACCAGATATTACTAATGTTATTGAAATTGTGTCTAGATATCATGCATATCCTAAAGAAACACATCTAGCTACTGTGAAAAGGATATTGAGGTATCTAAGAGGAACCATAGACTATGGCTTATGGTATGACAGAAATGATAGATTTGAAATTCATGCTTATACTGATGTTGATTGGGCAGGAAATATTGATGATAGAAAAAGTACTAGTGGCGGTGCATTTTTCCTTGGGAAAAAGTTGGTTTCTTGGCTAAGTAAGAAACAAGATTGTATAGCACAATCTAATGTTGAATCAGAGTTAGTTGTTTCTACCATAAATTGTACTCAGATTGTTTGGATGAAACAAATGATGACAAACATTGGAATAAATTTTGATGAGCCTATGGTTATCCATTTTGATAACACTAGTATAATGAATATGTCAAAGAACCTCATGATGCACTCTAAAACTAAACATATTACTATCAAGTATCACTTCTTGAGAGACAAAGTGGCAGAAAAGGAAATTAAATTAGAATATATCAATACAAAAGAATAGATTACAAACATCTTCACAAAGAAAGTGCCAAAAGATACCTTTGAATGTTTAAGAGGTATGTTAGGGGTTCAGGCCCCTCCTAGTCATAAATAAATGACACAGAGATGCATCAGTCTAGGGCTTTTTAGAGCCTTATAATAATCTAGACTGGATGTAGGGATATACTTCTTAGAGGGAATGATCATGGAAGAAAGATGTTGGAAAGCAGTTGCTGACTCATAACACCCTTTGCCATTTTTGTCAAAGGGTGAGTGTTGCTATGAGAAGATCTCTACTGTATGGGGAGATTGTTTGGTTACAGAACTAGTTGTAGAACTTTGGATTGATATAACTTTGGGATAACATATTTTCTCATATGTTGACATCAATGCCAAAGGGGGAGATTGGTGGATATTGCTAATGCATGGGGAGGTGATCGAGAAATTTAATATGTTTAATCACTACATTTTTGAATGGGCACTCATACTATTGTCATTTGTGTTTTGTCATTGATGTCAACATATGTTTCTGTGAGGAGATCAGGCTAGTTATGATAGTGTACAAACATTGTATGGATGTCTTAGATGATGTGAAGATAGATGCAAGTTTAGGAGGATGTTGTGATCTTATATCCAAGATTGTATCATGTAATGTTTCATATTGGATGAATTATAGATGTTTTGGTAAAGACTGGTCACTAACTGTGATAATGAGAAATGACAGAGTTAGTCTTCATGTTTTATGTATAGCTTATAGGAGATGTCTCTGTGTTTTATGTATAGCTTATAGGAGATATGGAATTAGTGTATGCTAACTTCAGAGATGAAAGATAGAGTATTGAAGAGTGTTCAATGAACTAGGAAAGGTATGGAATGTAGGATGACATCAACTATGGTGTGTACTCTGGAAGGTGATCTATTTGGAAGCTGACTATAGAGATGTATCGTGTATGAAGGATGATGAACTTGAATTAAGGATTTTAGTCCTTAATTGTTGCAATATAATCATTGTAGACTTGTTCTAGATAGCATGTGTATCTTGGCAAGGGTTTATGAAATTGTTTGTAATTAGGAAAGCCTTATGGGCTGACTTGTTTATAAGAATTGTAATAAGGTATAAATGAAAGGTCTTTTCTTTGGAAAAGATATGGATGAGAAGAGAATGATATAGAGAGGTTTTAAAATCTAGGAGCTTGTGTCTATTATATATAGAGTATTTTTTTTTTGGTTGACTTCATTGGAACTGATCAAGCAAAGACAGTTGCTGCCAAATAGTTTGAAGATTGTGTATTTCTTCATATACACCTGTGTTCAAAACAATGAGTTCTAAAGGTGGATTTAACCTTCTTATGATAGTGAGCCTTGGGTAGTGAGCCCTCACTTTTGTTCTTGACTCCTAAAAGGGTTTGTCCTCTAACAAGGAGTATGTACTGTAATGTTTCAATAAGCTCCTAACAAGGCTGTATCTTCTAACAAGGATAACTATACTCTCGATACATCATTTGTGGGTGCTAATTCCCACTGGGGTTTTTACCTTTTAGAGGGTTTCCCCAAGACCAAAATATTGTGTTATTGTGTTGGCATTCATTGTGTTCATTGGATCTAATATTGTTGCTACTTAACATTTAAAGTTTAATAATCTGTTATACAAATGATTCACACCCCTCTCAGTTGTATTGTGGACTGTTAATCCTAACGGTTGGGATAAGATATTATATTAATGTAGATAAAGCTAGTTAACAATCCCAAGGGTTCCAAGATGTTGTTACATTAAACAAAATTAATTAAACTATAAATTTCAACCATGACATACACTCATAATGATCTTACATTCATTTTTAAGCCCCAATTGAAGTGTTCCTAGTTGTTTAGTCAGACATAGTTAAATGGACATGATCCATAAGGTAAAGTAGTATATAAATCTCATTGAAGGAATAAAGATGCATTCATCATATCTATGTAAGAAAAGGTACAAATAATAAAATACAAATCATATATCATGGTATACATATAGTATGTCTTCCACTACACATGTTATAGGGATAATAATAATGAATCAAGACATAAATGCATAACATATCCTGAATAGATGTCTCAAATCAATACATAATGTAATAAATAATAGATGTCTCTTGATGACAATAACAAAGTTTACAAATAGTGAAGCTAGTAGAAAAATCTAGGATCATCCAAGTACTAGGACATGAACAATCATATGTGAATGGTAAAAAGAATCACTACCACTTGACCATGTGGAACTTAGAGATCCACCCCATGCCACTAAGGAAATATACTCCAATTGCAACTCAAATAGACAATCAAAATTTCTTTAGGATAATGCAATGGTATAATGGTCTTAAACATTACATGAAATTAATAAGAGGCACATAATAGAACATAGGTCAATACAAGAGTTCACAAAATAATGATAAAGAAACATATAACAAATTAAAAAACCACAAATTATAGACACCAAATACAAAAATAAAATGTAGAACCTATGGACAATACCTAGGCTACAATTTGTGAGATTTTCCTTACATGGTCATCTACTTGAGCTATTCTGAATTAATCACTTTGGAAATTATACAATCAAGAATGACCCATCTGGAACTCAAATACCCTCTCATGAACGCAATGAATTATAATCATAGCTACTCTCTATGTATTATCCCATTTCCATCCTTGTCTTGTATAAGAACTTATGTTATCGGTGAGGCATCATAATTAATTATGTTTAATGTTATCCCCAAATTTTATTATTAAGTTATTACTTACTAAAAACCTAAGATAGGTTACCCTAGACTGGCCACTTTGGGGCCTAGCCACCTATTATAAACCACCCCTAAAATGAATCTAGTTAACCTCCCCTAGAGGTTAAAAGTAAAAGCATCACCAATTATCTATTATAACTCAACCAGGTTCCTTCTCATAGTAAGAAACACGTAACACTACTATAGCCATGGTAATCATTACAAAATCTTTCAGGTACATATATGCAATCATGCAAAATATACTTGATATAAATATTATAAATACAACCACTAATCATATGACGAAGCATAATAGAAAATGCAAATGAATCTCATGCCTCTAGTAAGACAACCCCCTACCTAGGCTTAACACTGCCCATGAGCAATCAATACACCTAAGTGACTACCTTGACATAAAGAAGAACATATGAAATATATTTAACATCTTTTTTGTCAGTCAAGATTGTGCCTATAGAAAGATGATAAATCTATCTATCTTCTTGGAACATGAAAACACTCTCAGGCTATGGGTATCCTATGGCTAGAGTGAATCTCTAGGAATAAAATGGTCATTTCCTTAATGGTACTCACTTAAATACTAAATTTTAATGAGGAAAGGGATAGAAGGATGTGTGTATGAAAATGGAAATCTAAAACTAATATGTGATGCACTAATTTAATAATTTGACTTGCAGCTTATAAACTTCACAAGATAACTCAAAATATAACTCAAAACTCACAAACTCAATTACACACTACTTACAAAAATAACTTTTATGATAGGTCCTAGTCTTTTCATGTTTTGAAGAGGAAAACACTAACATTTTCCTAGTTTTAACATAAAAATGAAAGGTCCACAATCATAGATCTGTGTTACATGGTATATAATTTTTTTTATTATAAACTGAAAGGATATAAATTAAACAAAGGAAAAAAATACAATATTGAATAAACTCACTAACAATCAATGTTAGACACAAAAAAATTATGGAGAAGGAAATAGTCTTTGTATATGCATAATTAGGAAATCTGTTAGAAGCCATCAAGTGTCCAATACAATCTGCCAATATTTCCAAGTTGAAAAGTAATAGCCAAAAGCCAAAACCCTCAATAATGATCTAAACGGACATGATATAGGCCAATAATAGTGAAGGGTTGGATAGAAGAGAAAAAAAAGGAAAAATAGTGGTCAAATTGCTAGAAACATGCAATTGAGCACCTAAAAACTCATCTAAACTAAATTTGCATGCTGTTAACCCTTGAAATTGATGTATCAATACCAAAATCTTCCTCAAATATGTCTTGAATCATGCAAAAAAAAATTGTTCATATGTAAGAATTAATCTCTCAAAATCAAGAACACAATTGTGACTAACACCAAGATAATTGTTCAAAGAACACCCCAAAACCATATAGAACTGAAAAAATGAACTCAAGAGGCCTCAAACTACATGAAACTCCTCAAACTTCCCACTAAATCATAAAGAAAACAAAAGCCCCTCTCTGGTGTATATGACCATGAGGGAAGGAAAAATGCCCTTCTACCACTAAAAAATGGTCTCTATGTGTATTGAGAAAATAAATAAAAAAATACCCCCTCTTGCTAAAGTATCTAGAAAGAAACCCTCCAAGCCCATGTAAATATAAAAATATCTCTTTTATCCCTTTGCACTTTTTTTAAATATAATATTTAATAAAGTAGCATCAAGATGCACTATTTCAATAAATTTTAAATTTTAAAGATAATGAGTACAAAAAAAATAATGAATATCTATATCAATATTTATCTAATATCTAATTTATTTATATAACAAATTTCATTTTTGTAAATAATATTTTTCCAATCCTACATATTACATAATTAGATAAATATCAATAAAGATAATATTGATTTTATTAATATCTAGCATATTAAATTTTAATATCCTTAGTTATCTAATATTAAAGATAATATTTTTATTGTTTCTCTATTTTTAACTATATTAAAGATAATATTAAAGATATATCCTTAGTGATGTAATATGAAAGAAAATATCTAGCATATTAAAGATAATATTGATTCCATTAATAATTAGCACATAATTCTCATTTTACATTTTTGGAAGCTTCTTTAAGCTTTGCGACCATGGCTTCCATCTGGTGCTAGGGTTTGATGAAGACCGTAGAGTTCTCCTATCAAAACTGGTGATTCCTCTCTGAATTACACAACTGGCTAAGTTTTTCTCCAAGGTAGGCTCCTTTACTATGCATGGAGCCTCTAATCACACCTTCTTTATACATTTGTGTTCTTTCTATGCTGGATATTTTGTGTTTGTAACTTTGAAACTTATACGTAAAAAAACTTATGCACTTTTACATATTTTAGGGTATTCTATAACACTTGGTTTTTAAGGAAAGAAAGTCTCATTTCTTTGGTGGGTTTTGTATAAAATAAGACTCTCCATGACCCTTTTTCATTTCTATATATCTTCGAGCTTGAGCTTACAACGGCCGTAATGGGAAATGAGACTTTTATGAATCTATTGGCATTATTATGACTTCAGGATGACACCCATTATAGTTCTATGAGATCCTGCTATGGAGGTATTTAAACCCTTTATGGTTGTATACTTCTTTCAAAATTGCTTTCTATGCACGACTATGAGGGATTTGACAAACAAATCTTTGGAAATCCAAGCTTTGACTTCGTGGTAGATTTTCTAAAAGAAAATGTAAAAATGTTGTGAGTTATTATATTTTGTATATATTCAAAAATTCTTCAGTAACTCTACGTTTTCCCTTTTACACATCATCTTGATTTTTTTTTTTTTTTTTTTTTTTTTTTTCTTTTCTTACTATAAGTCGTTAAAGGTCATTGTCTAGGAGTAGATTTTATGATCTTGTCTAATGTAATGATCATTGTCAGTTTTAATATGACCTTTCTATTTGGATCGTAATTTTTTTTGTTTTTCAAAGTGGGAGCCATCTTGAAGTTATACCATGTAGTTATTTGGAGTAATAATGTTTCTTGGCTTTAACATGGGTTCACAGTATAAATTGTGGACCATACATTTTTTAAGATGCCTTGGTCTTGATTGGCTGCAAATTTCATTGGCTATGGTGCAAAGAAAAAAATAGAAGACTGAACCTCAGGGTTTCTCAAATGTGTATGAACTTAATTCACCATTCACTCTCTTCCACACCATTTTCCTACAATAGCTATTAATGAACAATATATCTAAAATTGTATTATAAAGCATCTACTTGCTATAGAGTAATGAATTCCAATGTTTGACACTATAAAAAAACTCACATGCAACTGCACAATCCATTCATTTCTTTGTATTTTTGTATATCTGAATCCACGTTCTTAAATTGAATTTCCTGTGAGGGGTAGTCACTACCAGATTTAGCTATAAGCAATCGTGTCTGATGTTGCATTTTTGGATAATGTAAATGGAAAACAATCATAAAATATGAACCTCTCATTGGTTGTAATTTTTGTTGTATCTCTAATACATGCTCAATGCTATAATGTAAACTGTGAAAGGATTTTCTCATAACCTGAGCTTTTAGAGTCATATCACTGATGTCTTACACATCTTATTATAACTTTTGACACCTTTATTCATGATTCCATCCACTGATATAAAAATTAAATTTGTTAAATTGAATTGTCACTATCCTTGTCTGACTAGAATAATCCTATAACTATTCACTTTTTAACAAAAGTAGATCATGCGTTTATTTCATAAGTATCAAGACGTGAAGATATCCTTTACATGAAGATAGCCTTTAGCTAAGAACATAACACATCTTACTATTCATTATTCCTTCATGATATGCTTGAGGCTATTGGTGTAGTGCTCATACTTAAATAGCATTCTTTCAGTTCTCATTTGACCATCATTGTTTTGTCGTAACTTAAATCATAGGTTTGCATATGTTTCTTTCTTTAGTATTTTTTACTATACGTTCTTTTGCAATGTAGCAGTGTAAATCACAATCATGAACTATAATGTTTTAAAAAAAAAGATTTTCATGCGTTGTATGTTTATAATTATCCTTGTCCTCAACTTCTATTTTGAACATAGCAAAGTTCCAAAATAGATTCTTAGCTGATAATTACTTGTAGCATCGAACATAAGTGAACTACTCAAGAATTTTGCATCCGTCTTTGTAACATTAGCATCATTTTGACCTATCAATACCCATTTTAATGAAAATTCCTTCCATGATGTTCTTCTGGAATATTGTTTCTACTCTATTATTGATGAATATATGGGACAGCCTATTGTTCAACATAATTGCCTTTATCTTCAATGTTCATGGCTACCTCT
Organism: Chamaecyparis obtusa; assembly: GCA_027943335.1. Taxonomy (NCBI): domain Eukaryota; kingdom Viridiplantae; phylum Streptophyta; class Pinopsida; order Cupressales; family Cupressaceae; genus Chamaecyparis; species Chamaecyparis obtusa. The sequence goes on from BSBK01008146.1 coordinate 145,156, forward strand.
TTATGGTATTCAAAATCTTAAAAATCATGATTCTCTTACATAGATCTTGTTTATCATAGGTTTGGATTATATTTCATTGATGTTCCATTACTGCTAATATATATGGCGTCCTTTCTTCACATTCAAGATATATATCTATGATCTTGATTGTAAAGGATACATTATCACATAAGGAGATTACACACTGATGGTCTCTGATCTATTATTTGAACATGCTCTTATCACCTTTGTTATTGACGTCCTGATCATTGAAATAATATTCTTTTGTTTTATATTTCGTGATAAATATAATGACTCATTGATTCTTGTTACTCCTAGTATTGATAATGCTAGATGGATCATGTTCATATTCCTAATATATGACTATTTTTTATTATCATAACATTTCCATAATTATCTATTCTTGATAATTTAGCACAATGACATTTGTTAGTTTGAAATTGCAGTATGCACTGAACATCGATTCAACTGTCCTATGATTTTGTTTCCTTTCTCCTTGCATCATTCATAATGATTTAGCTTAGATTAATTAACTTTAAGGTTTCATGACTGAAAATCAAGTCCCTTAGATAGTTCGTTACCAATCTAGAACTACAATTATAATAAAAATAAATTAAAGAGGTTTCATTTCCTAAATACTTGTCCCTTTGATAAGTCAGATCCTTCATATATGTAGTTTCACATAGAAACAAACTTATTAGTAAAAACAATGTGACTTATTTGGTTTATGTCCTTTTTTTCTCATGTTAATCAATTGATATTAAACTGAGATATGCAAGGATAGAAGTCAATTATTAGAGATAGGATAAGATTCTCTATTTTCTAGTCTTTGGACTAACATTGTGTACTAAACCATTTGAAAGTACTTTGGGGACATGCGGCACAATCTTTAACTACCTAATCCAAATTCAAGCACCATCTGCCATTATAGTTGTAATACTCCAAAATTGGCACCATTTAATTTTGATCAATTTTGGCGCATTCCTTCAAATTTTACATCTTTAAAAGTCCTATTTTACTAGGAAATTTTCTCTCTCCTACTTGACTTTATTTGACTCAGTGTCAATTGCAAAAAACCCTAATTTGCATTAATCTTACACTATAATTAATTCCTAAGTATTCAACTTTCTTGGCTAAATAATCCCTATGATTATTTAATTTAATTCTAAAGTCCTAAGTGCTTTAAATTAAATTAAACCTACCCCCTTTAGCTAATACACATAAAAGGAATTAATATTATTTGGTTATTTGAATGGATTATCTCTCATTTGAATTTAATAATTCCAATAATTTGAAAAGCCACCCATGTGGCAATAATTCATTCTTTTAATTAAATAATTCTTCATTCTTTGTCTCACCTTCCTCCATGGAAATGAAGAGTCATCCGTTTCATTTCAAGAAACTCTTCATCCTTCCTCTAGGCTTGTTTATATTATGGACCTTCTCTTCTCCATTCAAGAGATGCAATTTTAGAGCACACAAACTATAGCAAATTTTTGTCTCAATTATTTCATGTTTCCAAGTTTTATTGCATAATAGTTTAATTATCATTTAGCATAATTCCATTCTCATGTTAGTATAATTTTCTTATTGTTAAATAGCTTAATTTTCATTTTCTCTTTCAAGTTCTTAGATTAAATCTACATTCTACATTCTTAGATTAAAAATTTGCATACTCATTCTAGATTAATTGCAATTTCTTCATCTTTCAAGCTTTCAAAATCCTTCATCTTAGTTTGGTCTTTTGGTTGTCTTCTCTCATTCTGAGAGTAATTCAAACATCTCAACTAATTAGGAGGCAACACGTCAAATTGATAGAATCTAGCGAATTGGGTAATTCATACTCATCTTCATGATTCGATGATCGAGTAATGACTATGTTGTGTATATGGCTAAATTGTAAGGTCCATATTCAGGCATAAACATTTTGGCGCCCACCCTAGGGGTAACAATAAATTCAAGCTCTGTCGTCTGTCTATACTTCACTATGTATGAAATCTTGCGTGAGATTTATGAGCATGCCGTGCAAATTTTTGATCTCAATAGCATTCTTTCGTGCAAAGAAACACTTTCTTGCATAGGTGCTTGCATTTTCTCACGTGATGCCCTATACTTCCTCACGCGAATATTTTCAATCAGTTATTTAAATTTTCTAGATTCTACAATTTATTGTTACTACTTTCTGACATTTACTTTCTGTTGTTGATTTCATATTTCTATTTTCTGCTACAACATAATAGTGGTCTACAGGTCACTTGTCAAAGATCATAAAACTTGCTAACAATTTTCTTACAGGATGGTTGTCAAAGATCATTTAAAATGTTGTGCTTGTTTACTATTTTGCATTCACATAGTCTAATTAGGGCTTTGTTAAAAAATTTTAAGGGTCCTAAAAGAGAAGTAGGGGAATAGGCTCTTCATTTCATGGAAGTGATGCCCATGGATGAATCTGAGACCCAGATGTTGCTAGCATGACGGATACCTGGGGGAGCAAGGCAAGGTAGTGAATGTTTGGCATGTTTACTTGTTAGGGGATTATGCTCTTCTCTTGCTAAGAGAACCAGAAACCCAAAATCTTGTGAATTGGTTAAGGAAGAACTAGCTCGATGATGAATATGCTTGATGTGTTTGGGTAAGGTGAAGAGGTAGAGAAGTATACTCTTCTCTCTTTGAGAGAAATAGAAAATCTGACCCTTGATTTTGAGCCAAGTTTTGAGTCACCTTTAGAGGCCCTACCAAAAGTTGAACCTTCGAGAATGACCCAACTGAGTATGCACCTATCACTAGTGATTCCACCTCACTTTAATAAAGAAAGATTTGTTAAGTCTAAAGAATCCAACTCCATGTTAGCTTCCTTCTCTTGATTTTGATTATCATCTTGAGAAGGCTTTCTCTGTTATACTGAGTGGCACCACTCCTAGCCCTGCTTGCAAGGGTATATGACTTTCAGGTGTCGGTGTGGTTGAGAGGCCTCAACCCTGTGTCAAGGGCACTAGAGGTTAGCATGAACAAAATCCCACTAAAAATTTTATTAGTTAGTTGCCTACCCGGATCACCTCCGAAAGGAGACATAATCTTTACACAGGGAGAGGGAAGAATCTCTCCCATAGATTCTCAACATAAGCATGCACCTGGACACTTGAAGGTGGCATATGAAAATGGCCCCTGCTTCAAGGGTAACCTTTCAACATATACTATTGAGTCCTTGGAAATAATGAAAACATGGGCACCCTCTAGGAGGTGACAAGGGTATGTGAGGTGAATGCATGCACATTAGTTGTGATGCATGGATTTTGTCTTCTCACCATTTTTTTTTAGGGATAACTAAGTGATTGTTTTGAGTCTTAAAATTGTCCATCATGATTAAACAAAGACTCCCATGATTTTGCCAAGTTGCTTTGTCCTTGGTTGAACTATATGTGACTACTGATGTCACTACTGGTTGATCTAAACCTTCATGCTTGTAAATGATTTCTTTAAACCTTTAAACTGAGATTGCTTATTGAAATTGTCTAAAAACTATATGGAAACTAGATTTTCTATCTAAAAACTATTTATACTATGTCCTAAAACCTAACTTTTATCTCAAAATCTGCGTTGAACTATTGAACCCTGGTATTTTCCCACACAGAATTTTAGAACTTGAGCATTTTCTCACATGAGATAGCACTTTCTCGCATGAACTTGTACCCTATTTTCAAAAATAGCAAGATTTTTCCCATTGACTAGTCAAATTTCTACCTAATCTGATTTTTGTCTAGGATCTGTCTACTTTTTCTCCTATCGTTCACTATAAAAAATTGAGTGTCTCAAGTTGAGAACCAACAGATTATTACTTTGACTCATGTTGCCTCTCCTTTGTTTATCTTATCTCATTGTGCTTTTTTACCTCACATCGTGATAGTCTTATCTTGGTTGTTCTAGCCATTCTCTTGATGATTCATGCCAGATTCATCTCACATCTTGGCTATTCTAGCCTTTATCTCATTTTCTCTATCTTAGAGACAGAGTTCTAGCATTATCCCAAGTCTTCTCTTGTCACATCTTCATCTATACTTGTTATGACAAGAAGTGGAAACACTTTCCCCATTCATGGAATCAGACAAGGTAGAGGTCAATCTCGCAACCAAGGAAGGCGTCATTCCGAACCTATTATCCAACCTGAGTATCAAGAGGAATCCTCATGTTCTCCCTCACCGAGAATCATGATAGAAAGTTTTCCTGAATCTTTATCTTCATCTCCTACAATAGATATTATTCTGGATCAGAAACCTATATTCCAATAGTGCTTCAATCCTTTGTTTCAAAGACAACCTGATTGGTTGTTTCGAGAGAAACCTATCCATTCTTCCAAGATCGATAAGACTTTGAAAGACCACTTTCTTGGGTCAAACCTATTGATGATATCAAACTAGTTGACCCTTTTGATCATGTTCATGCACCAAAGGTTACCTAGCCATGCCCTTTTGACATCGTTCACATCATTTACTTGAGTCTACACACATAGCGCAATCCCACAATGACACGATGGGAGGCCCATTTGATTTCCAACAAAGTGAGTACAATCAGACTCATGAACAACCTCATAATGACCAATGTACTGGCCAATCTCAACATGACCAAAATCAATCTCACAATGATGATCAATCCCCAAAAAAATCTCAAGGTGATCAACAACCATATCACTATCGCCCTCCTCCACATGACCAAGACCAAGATGATCAATAACAAGACCATATTCCCAACATTTATGAGATTCTTGGTAATGAAGATGACATGATAACCTGGAATGATATAGCTGCTACTAAAGCTAATAAGATTCTTATCAAAATAATGAAGATCCTCCTTCTAGAGGAAAAGGAGTACTTTCTTGAGTTGGCTAAACAAGGGGCCAAGTTACCCCCAAACTACCAAGTTGAAATTCTTGTGGCTAAAGAAGAAGAGACTGAAACCACCAAGTTACAAAAGATGATTCAAAATATGCAAGACCAAATTAGCCAATTTTTAAAGGAAAATGATAAGCCCACACAACAATTCACAATGGACAGCATATGCCCTTTTCCATTTGACAAGAGTATTTGTATGCCTCCTTTCCCAAATTGAGTGGAGTTACCTAAATATGACAAGTACTTGGGTACTACAGATCCCAAAGATCATCTGAGGGAGTTTGGTGCTTTGTCTATGGAATTCATACATGATTAGACTTATCTTATGCGACTCTTTCCCCGCAGCTTGGGAGGGTCAACTATGGAGTGGTTTTGCCGATTACCCTTGGCATTAAGACTTTTGATGATATCACTAATCTATTCCTCCAACATTATTCACACAACATTCAACATCTTGTCAACATCCGTGATTTGGGTAATTTGAAACATCGACAGGCAGAGCCTTTCTTGTCTTTTCTCCAAAGGTGGAGACAACTTTGCACAAAGTATCCTCGCAAACTACCTGAGTTTGAGAAACTTGATATCTTTTTGGACAATCTCATCCCATATTTTGGATATCAAGTGCAACTACAAGGTCCTTTGACTTTTGACAACATGATTAAGCAAGCTATGAGGATAGAGGTATTTATGGTTGATGCAGGAGCATCCTGGGTGTAAGAGCAATCTTGCATCACCCAAAAATATTTTTGTTTTTGAATTCAATAAGGGCTATCCTGTGCAGAGCTGCTATTTATGGAAAGTTACTATTTTTGGTAATTTTTATCTGTGCCCAGAATGATCTAATTTCTTTCTTGGAGGTTCATTTTGGTCATATAAGTCTGCCAGTAAAGTTTTATTTCCAGATCAAGTGTATGTTGGAAGATATTGAAGATTTTCGGTATTGGCAGCAGGGTACAGAAACTTTGAACTCAGTTTTGAAGGCTTTAGAGGCCCCGGATGAGGTCAAAAATTTGGGTGACGGGCGCTTGCATAGGTCAAGCCTGTAGAGCGCTTCGTGGCATTTCCGAAATGGGGTTATAATAGCCGAGCGGGTCAACGGGTGATGACTTATGGTCTTCAGAAGTTGGGCCACCTGAAATGGTGAAAAATAATTTTCTTCAAAATTTCTGTTCGGGTTTCAAAGGTTATCTTGAGCCGACTATGATGTAATAAAATGTAAAATAAAATAATTCTAAGTTTGGTCAGCCTTATTGGCTAAAATTCTGGAACCTTCCCAGGCGGTGCAAAATTGCCTATATAAGGAAGGCTGTATTATTGTCTTAGGCAGTTCAGAATAGTTCTGGGTAGTAGATCTGGGTAATAGTTCGAGGCTTTGTCCTACAGAATATTGTAAGGGAATGCCCATGTGGCTTTGCATATTGTAATTCTGAAAGTTTGTAATTCCACATTTGTGGAGATAATAAGAAGCCAATTTTCTGTTCTTGCATATTGTTGTTGTTTCTCTATTTCTGTTATGTGTTTGTGGTATTAAGGGGAGCACCCTTCATCAATGGTCAAGAAAGGGGAGTTGACTTTGAATAAGGACAATAAACAATGATTCTCCTCGAACAAAGATAAAGGAAAGGCTATCAACAAAAATAGAGATGTTGTAAATGATGGAGTGGTTGACAATGTCATTGTGAAGCCTTCAAAGTCTATTTTTAATCTTACCTCAAGTATACAAGCAGCTAAGGCTATTGAAAAGACCACAATAGACAATCAACAAACTTCAAGATTCGCTAACAACAAAACTTGGACCTCTCGACCCAAGTGTGAATTCACTTACTTGGGAGAGCCTCTTGATATGGTCTATAAGACTCTTGTGCAAAATCAGATACTCGCTCCTTTGGAAAAGCATCTCTATGACCTACAACCATGACCTCATTGGTGGAATGACAACACATACTATAATTATCACCAAACATTGGTCATAAGACTTCTACTTGTCTCTAGCAGCGACATAAGGTTCAAGATATGATTGACACTAGTGACATTGTTGTAGACAACCATAACAAGAATTTGGACCATCAGACATTTAAGGATCCCTTGCCTCCTCATGAGAAGGGCGAATCTTCCAAGACTAAGAATACCAACGCCAAGGTTAACTATACATATACTACCAATGACAATGTCATCAACATGATTGAACCTGTTGAGGTTGAGTATTGTGATGTGATTACTATCAAGGGGAGAAATGATGCTCCCAAATCTAAGACTCTTTTCATCTTGCAAAATTTTGCATCTCATTCTTTCAAATCTGAACAACCTCAAGATTGTGCCAATGTTGTTACTCGATCCCATGGAAGGATTATTTTGAAAGGTCTCGATCCCCCTGTATTTGCTCTAAAACAAACTATGGATAAGACTACTACTGGTCCTACCAACAAAGCTTCCAAATCGATCCCTACACCTAGCACTATTAGTTATAGCATCTTAGATCACCTCCAATGAACCAACACTTATATTACCATTTTTGAGTTGTTGAAGATCTCACGTGCTCATAGGAAGATTCTAGATAAAGCCCTCGCTGAGGTGAATGTCCCCAAAGATCTTGATCCCGACCAGTTCCAAGCTATGGTGGGTCACTTGACCTCACCTCATTTTTTTTCCTTTTCTGAAGAAGATGATCACTCTCTGAGCCATCCACATAATGCTCCCTTGCATATAGAAGTCATGATAAGCCCAAAGTGTGTCCGCCGAGTTCTGAGAGACAATGGTGCCAGTCTCAATATCTGTTATGCTAAATTTCTTACCCAGCTAGGTTATCATGAGGATTGCATAGACTCCTGCAAGAAGATTACTATCAAAGATTATGATGAAGAAGAGAGAAAGTCCAAAGACTTAGTTGTGTTACCTATCCATGTTGGCCCTATTGAGAGAGATGTTATTTGTCAAGTTCTTGATATTCCTCTTGCATACAACATCTTGTTTGGTAGACCATCGATTCATGAAATACATGTAGTACAATCTACATACCATCAGTGCACAAAGTTCCCATTCCATGGAGTAGAGGTCACTATGCCTACTAATACCAATTATTCTTGCAACACACTCACACAGTCTGCCGATAGTTTTTTCCCAAATAATAGAGAGTCAACTGAATTCTATGATGCCAAGCTTAAAGAAATGGAACCAAATCTAAAACTTAAGGATACAAGCATGGGAGGATATCAAATTGATCCTGTGCTATCACTAGCTTCTCTTTCTCCATCTCCACACTCTTATGGGAGACCTTCTAAAAGTAACAAACCTTCTGATGACTCTCCTCAAATGGTTTATGATAGTGCCTTTGTATGGGCCTCAACACCATTAGAAGATGAGGATGAAGAAAGAGCTATTAAAACTTGGATCTATAAAGGGAAAGAAACATCTAAAGCAACTAATCCACCTCAAGACTTAGAGCAAGAGTTGTACAATGAAGCCTTCAAAATCATGAAGCACTTCGGCTATAAAGGAAGCGGTCCTATAGGAAGGAATGACAATGGTTTGTTGAGACCCATTGAAGCTATAGGTAGTCTCACAAGAGTACTATTGGCTTAGGCTTCAAAAAGATCCCCTTTCATCTAGGGATAAATAAGTTTATGCTAGAACCTGAAACATAATTTGAAGATACTGCTCCAATGGTAAATCCAAAGGCCAGCTCTAATGAAGACATCTTCCCCTATCCCATACCTCTATATTTTTCCGCACTCTTTGAAGGACTTGATGAGCCTAGCATACATTCCACTAGGTAGAAGCTGAAAGTGATTCTAATGAAACTTCCTCAATCACCCCACTGACATATGACCAATGGATGGAAATACAAGCTGTTGACCCTACTTTTGTGGGTGAATCTTACATGCCATTACTCTTTCAAGAAATATTCAAACAAGAACAAGCTTCCAGTGCTGCAAAAGAAGAACATGAGTCAAAAAATACAACCAGTGCTAATGGAATCCCCATATCAAGTACTGACTCACATGAGTATGAGTTTGACTCTTTATCTGATGCTACTTGTGATAAAGATATAGACATGGTGCATACATTTGAAAACCCTCTCAAAGTAGGTGAAGGGTCTAGTGTTAGGATGCATGAATTAGATAACATCAGTTTTAAATTGTCCTCTACTTTTGACATGAGGTCTCACAGGGATTCGAATGCTCCTTTGGATGAGATCGCTCTAGATCTTGACTTCTTCATCTGCGCTTTTGATTATTATACCACTACAACATTTGGGGTCAAATTTTGATGCCAATTTGTGATGCCACTATAATTTGTGTTTGTTTTTTATGTTTTTTTTGCAATTTCCTCCAATGATATCATAATGGTGATGATTTTGTCATAATTGTGACACCCTTTTTGTTATCAACAAAAAAAAAGAAAAAGAAAGTGTCATTTGTAATTTATGTTTGAAGAGCTTTGGTGAAGATAGCATTGCACTTTTGTGTGGCATGAAGAGGGCATTTGAGTTTGGCATGCATGAAGAGGCCGACACCATGTGGGAAGAGTGCTAGCAATTGAGGTAGGCATTCAAGCTTTGTCGTCTCATTCACTCAATTTCATTTTGATGGCATTTTTTGATTTAATGGCCCACAATATGAATGTTAATAGTGGCATTGTTTACATCTTAGCATTTCGAATGCTCGATGACCCGTGAGCTTTGAGATCTAGGGCATCGTTGCTATTACCTTCAAGGAATTGTGTGAAGTGTTTGATTTGTCTTTATTTTTATTTTTTTTATATTCACTATGTGGTACTCCTTCTTTATGATCATTTCATGAGGAAATGTATTGATGGCTCATGGGCTGCAAGCTAGGGCATCATACACTGTTTATGATCTCACTATTGAATACTGACATTGTTTACATCTTTTCATTTGGAATGCTTGATGATCTTTGAGGTTTAATTTGAGAGCTAGGGTATCACTGCTATTACCTTCAAGGCATTGTGTGAAGTGTTTGATCTCTCTTTATTTATTTTTCTATTGATATTCACTATGTGGTACTCCCCGTTTATGATCATTTCATGAGGAAATGTCTTGATAGCTCGTGAACTACAAGCTAGGGCATCATACATTGTTCATGAGCTCAATGTTTAATACTGACAGTGTTTAAATATTTTCATTTGGAATGCTTGATGACTTGTGAGCTTTGAGAGCTAGGGCATCATTTCTATTACCTTCAAGGCATTGTGTGAAGTATTTAATCTCTCTTTATTTGTTTTGATATTCATATTCACTATGTGGTATTTCCCATTTATGATCATTTCATGAGGAAATGTCATGATGGCTGACAGGTTGCAAGCTAGGGCATCATACAATGTTCATGAGTTCACTGTTTAATACTGGCATTGTTGATGAGCTCACTATTTAATATCTGGCCAGGCCATGTAATAAGAATAGTTAAAATTGAATACTCTTAGTTTTTCTCCAAATATATATTTGAAACTCCTATGAATTCACTGTGCATCAGGTATGACATATGAATGAATGAATTTGAAATAAGAAATAAAAATATTTCTATTTAAAAACTAGCATAATTAAGCCTGAAACAAAAAAAGTGAAAACGTATAAACTTACAAGCTATATACACCACCCAGATCCTCTGAAAAGGTGTTAGCCTTCTTCTCCCATGAAATCAAAATAGGAACAAATAAAATTCAATACTCATAGTTTTTATTCAAATCTATTTCAAACTCCTATCAACTCATTGTCCAATAGTTAAAATAACCTATGACTTCAAAGGAGGAATTATGAAATATAGTTGTAGGTAGTTATCTCTTTTATAATGATGGAGGAGTGAAAGTTAATGATCAATGAGGTTACTGCTATTAGATCATATTAATACACTTACTATTTTGAATTTGAGCTCGGGCATCATGCAATGGTATTGATGTCATTGCATGCTTGCTGCTATTGTGCACCATATATTGTAGATGAGGATTAGTAATAGGGTGCCAGGCATTGCTTAGATCCTTTGTATCTAACCCGATCTTTTCTTTCCTTGCAGGTTTTGGATCATACAAGAGCATACTAGATTGAACCTTGGGTCAACACTTCATTACTTCAGGAAATGTTTGGTACCTTCATTATTTATGTTCATCCACCTATGTATATTTTCATTCATTCATATTCTTCTGAGAGTTCATTATTAGTGACCATATATGATGATTCTTGATGTTTTTGAGTCATTTGATGAAAAGATGTAAAAGTTTCTTAGAAGTTTCAATTTTTTATTTCAATTTTTAAAATCATAAAGTGAATAAAATTTAAACATAACAAATTATGATAATCTTTGTCTTGACTTAAAAAAAAAACATAAAGCTCATAAAGCATGGTAAAAATATAGAGCTCATAAAGCATGGTAAAAGAGGGCCCTAACTTTTTGACATCATACCTTTTTCTCCTTAGCATTGAGTTTAAAATAGTAGGATATCTTAATCTTTATGAGCTCAAATTCAAAATAGTAAGTGTATTATTTCATTACTAATGTCCCTATTTGATGTCCCTACAATAGCATCAATATAATACATAGAGCACTGACCAATCAAATAGGGACATGGGGTGCTCAAACAGTGAGCTCATAAAACAATATATTTAGTCTTAATAAAATCCTATAAAACAACATATAGTGTGTGAAGTGTTTGATCTCTATTTATTTATTTTGTTGTTGATATTCACTATGTGGTACTCCCCATTTATGATCATTTGGTTGGTGCTTTGTTTTTTATATCGACGCTATTAGATCAGATAGGGACATTAGTAATAAAATAGGGACATCAGTAATAAAATAACACACTTACTATTTTGAATTTGAGCTCTAGCATCATGCAATGTTATTATTGTCAAAACAATAAGTGTATTAATGTATGATCTAATAGCAGTAACCTCATTGATCATTACCTTTGAATCCTCCATCATTATATAAGAGATAACTACCTACAACTATATTTCATAATTCCTCCTTTGAAGTCATAGGTTAGTTTAAAATGGAGAGGGGTCTTGAAATATCGTAAGTAAAAACATTACATAGTGGCATTTAGATTAAGTACAATATGAATTCACATGCCTTTAATTATGATCAACTTTTGAAATTATCACTTATTGGTCATTTGGCAATTCAAGATATAAGTATACTTGTGCTTACCACACCATACGTCAGCATCATAATGCTTATCATTTTCAAGCTTGAGCTAGGCTTCGTACCATGCACCATCCAAAGATTTGTACGCAATGCTGATTTAGGCTGGAGGTAAACTACATGTGTCATGTAAACAACATGGTTGAATGCAATCTCTTTTTTACATTTTCAAGAGTTTTCCCACCAATACAAGTGTAAATAATGCATTAAAGGTAATCTACAAATAGTATGTGGTATGAAGTCTTTCTGAAGCTTCAAATATATCATTCCTCATGTTATTGTCAAAATTAAATTCAAATATTTTTCAAAATATTTATTCTTGTAGAATTAAGATATCCTTATCTCAATTATAAAATAATCTTGCATAATAGCTTTTTAATCACATTAACACACACCTATACTTGTGCTTACCACACCATACCTGGCATCATACTGAATTGCACAAGTTTCAAGAGAATAATACAAACTTAGTGAATTCATCACCATCACAACTTGTGCCCTCACAAATTGCCCTTTGTTCTGTACATTAGGATCATAAAGTGATGCAGAGGGATGTGGTACTGGACTTCAAGGTCTTTGGATATTTATAAGGGAAATACAAGACTTGCAATTTTATGAAGGATTCAAAATTAATGATCAATGAGGTTGTTCCTATTAGATCATACATATATTAATACACTTACTTTTTTGAATTTGAGCTCGGGCATCATATCTTGTTTTATACACTATTTATTTCATTGAGACCATGAGCTTGGCATTTGTAATGTATTTCCTATTATTGGATTAATATTTCCATGTTGTTGAGGTTGCAGATGTCCTTTTATTGATCTTATATAAACAACATATATACCATGTTGACTTACAACCCATGACGTGTTGCTTGATAACACATTTGACATCATACTTTTTGCTCCATTTTGGTCTTGTTTTACTCACTGCATGCATTTATTTCCTGAGTGCACATGTTCTATAGCATAGTTCATTTTAGAAGTGTATGGTTTGACTATGCACATGCATAATTGTAGATGAGGATCAGTAATAAGGTGCCAGACATTGCTTAGATCCTTTGGATCTAACCCCACTTTTTTCTTCTTTGCAGGTTTTGGATCATCCAAAAGTGCATACTAGATTGAACCCTGGGTCAAAGCTTCAATATTACTTTAGGAAATGTTTGGTACCTTCATTATTTATGTTCATCCACTTATGTATATTTTCATTCATTCATATTCTTCTGAAAGTTAGCTATTAGTGATCATATTCTTCATTCATATCCCTATTTGATGTCTCTATTTTATTACTGATGTGCCTATTTTGAAGTGTTTGATCATTCTATTACCTTCAAGACATTGTGTGAAGTGTTTGATCTCTCTTTATTTGTTTGTTGTGCATATACCTTCTCTGATCAACTCTGATATACATAGATTATGAGCATTAATATTTTCCTAATCAGTACTATGAGCTTTCCTTCCAACACATGTACTATTGTGAAAATCATCAAAAGTCCATTTGTTGGAGGAAAGATCAAAGTACACATGTTTGGATGTCTACATGTTTTTCACCTATTCATATACCAAATGATGAATGGTCAATTGTTGTAATGGAAAAGCACTAGAACCATCCATATAGGACCTTCATTATTTATGTTCATCCACTTATGTATGTTTGCATTCATTTATATTCTTCTGAAAGTTGGCTATTAGCTACCATATAGGACCATTATTGATATTTTTGAGTCCATTTTGGTCTTGATTTACTCACTGCATACATATGTTTCCTGAGTGCACATGTTTTGTAGCATAGTTTGTTTCAGAAGTGTATGGCTTGACTATGCACATGCATAATTGTAGATGAGGATCAGTAATAGGATGCCATTCATTGCTTAGATATTTTTTATCTAACCCCCATCTCTCTTTTCTGTGCAGGTTCTAGATCACATAGGGGCACACTAGATTCATACCCGGGTAAAAAATTCATCACTTCAAACAATGTCTGACACCCTTATTATTTATGCTCATCCTCTTACGTATGCCTGTACTCTTGCATTTTCTTTTGAAAGTTATTTTCCTTGTAAACACTTTTCTTGTTTTCACAAAGAAATTTCCACTTTAAAGAATTGTCATTTACTTTTCAAAAAGAACCTTGCATGTTTATAAAATGAGTATTTGATGTTCTAGGATAGTGAACATTTACTCTAAACTAGGTTCAATTTGGAAATAAATACTTCTTGGTGTGTTTGAAGGAGTGTTTTTCAACAGTTCCTTAAAGATTTTAAATTTTTTGTAAAACCTTGTTAAAGTAAGTGACATGGAAGCAATCCACTTGTATTTGTATCCTCTCCCCTTGCCTTCATGGATCTTGGGTAAAGAGAAAGATCAAGTCCGATTGACAACACTTCTAGCAAGGCCTGTCTAGAGAGAAGTGCTTCCTCTTTAGAGAAAAACCTCAAATCGGTAATTCCTCAATCTGTATATAAATAAGGTGTTGAAAAAACTCTCACCTTATCCCCTCAAGCTCAAGAAAGGTGTGTTGATGGTAGCCTAAGGTAGGTGAATATCGCTATGATTTTAGCATGGTCAACTAGGCTCTTAAGTGAGTCATGTGCATACAAACTAATTGGGGGGACGCAACAGATCTTACTAAAAGCCATTAGTCAAAGGCCCACCCAATATAATCCTGAAGATATTATAATATTTGTGCAAGGGCCAACCCAAGTGGTTTCCCAGGTTGCCTGAAGATTACTCACCATCTGTATTCCTCTTTTTAGATACCAAGTTGTGGGAAAAGGTTGTGATACAAGCCTGTCTTGTAGGTAGAAATTGCTTGTGCGTGTTCTCAAAGTTATCAAACCCAATAAAAACATTTATTCAAACAATGCATGATCTAATAGAAGCAACCTCATTGATCATTACCTTTCACTCCTCCATCATTATAGAAGAGATAACTACCTACAACTATGGAATCATGCATTGTTTATGAGCTCACCGTTTGAGCACCTCATGTCCCTATTTGATTGGTTGGTACTCAAATAGTGAGCTCATAAATAATGCATGATGCCCTAGCTTGTAGCTCGCAAGCCATCAAGACATTTTCTCATGAAATGATCATAAACAAGGAGTACCACATAGTGAATATCAACAACAAAACAAATAAAGAGAGATCAAACACTTCACACACTATATGTTGTTTTATAAGATTTTATTAAGACTAAATATATTGTTTTATGAGCTCACTGTTTGAGCACCTCATGTCCCTATTTGATTGGTCAATACTCTATTTTTTATATTGATGCTATTATAGGGACATAAAATAGGGACATGAGTAATAAAATAATACACTTACTGTTTTGAATTTGAGCTCATAAAGATTAAGATATCCTACTATTTTGAACTCAAGGCTAAGGAGAAAACAATATGATGTCAAAAAGTATAAAATTTCATGCCTTGAAATTTTATAGCATAGTTCCATAGCAACTTCCATATGAAGAGTAGTGCAAGGTGGCAACTTTCCCATTTTACCACAGTTAGGGCCCTCTTTTACCATGCTTTATGAGCTTTATGTTTTTTTTTAAGTCAAGAAAAATATTATCTTAATTTGTTATCTTTAAATTTTATTCATTTTATGATTTTAAAAGATTTACAACAATATATTCATTTTATCAAACACTTCACACACTATATGTTGTTTTATAAGATTTTATTAAGACTAAGTATATTGTTTTATGAGCTCACTGTTTGAGCACCTCGTGTCCCTATTTGATTGGTTGGTGCTTTATTTGTTATATTAATGCTATTAGATCAAATAGAGACATCAGTAATAAAATAATACACTTACTGTTTTGAATTTGAGCTTATAAAGATTAAGATATCTATTTTTTTTGCAGATATACACATTAAGGATCATGTCAAAAAATACAAGGGAATTCGATCAAAATAGGGAGACAATCCCTAGATTGTTGTCTAACTTTCAAAGAGAAGGTGATGAAAAATGTTATTGTCCATGTAAGAGTTGTAATGACTTAAAGACAAGAAGAATCAAAATCAAAACAACAAAGAGACATTGTAGGGAGAATGGTCACAAGGAAGGGGGGTTTGATTATAATCCAATGGTAAGTTGTTTGTTATATTTTTTTCATAATTAATATACATATAACCATGGAAGGATGTTTGATTATCACATTGAAGGGGGGTTTGATTATCATCA
This sequence comes from Chamaecyparis obtusa, assembly GCA_027943335.1. Taxonomy (NCBI): domain Eukaryota; kingdom Viridiplantae; phylum Streptophyta; class Pinopsida; order Cupressales; family Cupressaceae; genus Chamaecyparis; species Chamaecyparis obtusa. The sequence goes on from BSBK01008146.1 coordinate 161,399, forward strand.
TTTTTATATAGGTCAATCTCTCGAGTGTGAATATAGAGGAACATGGAGGTGTGAGTATTGAAGTTGAAGATCATGATCCCATGGAAGATGATGATCATGTGCCAGAAAAAACATTTGAAGATGATGGTATTAATGAAGTGATCATTTCCACATTTGGTACTAGTATTGTTGGTGTTGGTGTTGGTGTTGGTGCTGGTGTTGGTGCTAGTGTTGGTGCTGGTGCTAGTGTTGGTACTGATGATGATAATTATAATGAGGATGACATTGAAGACGTCCATGATATACCTCTACTTGAGAAGGCAGACATGGCCCTTTACAAAGGCTCCCAATCTACTCTTCTTTCTGCTGTATTATTGTTGGTGAATTTGAAGATTATGAATGATTTATTCAACATAGAAATGTCACGTATGCTAAGGTTTGTCATACATGTCATTATATTCTATAAAAGGTGAAACATGTACCATTAAGATTGTTTATAGTAATGACTTATATTATTTGTTGCAGATTGATAGGTGACTTTCTATTACTACCATCAAATGTTCTCCCTCGCTCGTACCGAGAATTATGTGTCACTATCAAACATATTGGAATGGAGTATCAAACAATAGATGCTTGTCCCAAAGATCATATTATTTATTATAAAGAACACAAAAATAAAATAGAATGCCCTAAATGTCATATGAGAAAATATCAAGATGATCAAATGACAAAAAGGGTGCCTCGCAAGGTTCTTCGTCACATCCCCATTATTCCACATTTGAAATGATTATTTAGATGCAATAGCTTGGCATAATTTATGTATTACCATGCACGCAGCAAGAGTTGAGATGACATTATTCAAATGCCTATGGACGGTTCATAATTTATGGACATAGATGAAAAGTGGCCACACTTTAAAGAGGAACCTCAAAATCTTAGGCTTTCTCTGGTAGTAGACAGTATCAATCTGCATGGAGAGATGAGATCCATTTTCTCAGTGTGGCCTATTTTTGTTATAAACAATAACCTTCCTTCATGGATGTCAATAAAGAGGGAGCACATCATGTTGGAAATGATTGTTCCAAGTATCTTATTATTTGATAGTTATCTACATGTAATTATAAATCTTGGAGTGAAATGACCACAATAGTAATCTGATGTTGTTGTTAATTCAACTAGATAAGTACCAAGTGAAAGATATGAATGTATATATTGCACCTCTTATCGATGAGTTGTTGGTGTTATAGAATGGTTTCACTATGTATGACATCTCCCGACCAATTGGATAAAGACAATTTCAATTCCATGCAATGCTTATATGGACAATTCATGATGCTCTAGGGTTGACACATTTTTGTGGTATGTTATGGTGAATTTTAGTTGTATGCGATAATTCAAATTCTAAAAATATACATATTTAATCAAATTGTATCATTATCTTGTAGGTCTTCAAACAAAAGGAAAATTTGCATAACCAAGGTGTGGTCAAAAGATGAAATCTTGTCATTCTAAAAGTTTAAGAAAGTAGGTGTTTGATGAGAATAGGCAGTTCCTCCCCAGAAATCATAAGTATCAAAGTGCAAAAAGACATCTTTTCAATGGGAAAGAAGAGACTACATCAAAGCCCTAAAGAATGACACCTCACCTATGGAAGTTGGAATGTAATAGAATTCAAGATGATATCGTTCCACATAATGGTCAATGTTTGAAAATTATATATTTTGCTTGTGTTTTGTTGGCTAATTATGTAGTTGATGATCTTAAAGGTCATGAAGGCATCACCAACTAGCTTCCAAAGGGACTAAAATGTTATCCCAGAGAATTTAGTAGGCATATTGGAAAGAATGTAATAGAGACACTATGTAAAATATTGGACGGAAGGCGTGACAAAGAAAAACTTGGCAAAATTTGTAGTGACATTAATGATTCCAATCATGCAATGAAAAATATCATTGAATCAAAGAGCAATGGAGACCGGATTAATGCATGTGCTCTTCCTTGGTTATTCATAGAGAAACAAAGTAGTGCCATAAAAGAAGTGATCCAAAAAAATTGATTTCCTACAGGATTTGTTGTGAATATAAGCAATCTCATATCAAAGAAAAATAATTTTGGGCCAGGGATGAAAAATGCATGATTGGCATATCTTCATCAAGGTAAGTCGTAGTATTTTTATTTACAATATATTTGTGTAATTGCATTCAATTTTCATTTTATGAAATGATCAGTTGACAATTATTGCAGTATTTTCTACCCCTATCTCTCCCTGAGAACTTTGACAATAATATCAAACAACTGATATATGATCTTGAAAAATACATGAGGTAAGGAGTGAGATTTGTTCAATATATTAAACCATAATATCAAATAAGTAATATATTGTAAAGTCTTGTATTTATATATTTAATTTATGTCTTGAATCCCTTGTAGGTGGTTTTCATCTAAAGAAAACCATAAAGAAGATATAAAATATTCGAAGAAAAGAATTTATCGATTAATGTGTGAAATGCAAAAGTGTTTACCTCCAGCTTTTTTCAATATACAAGAACACTACCTCATACACAAAGTTGAGGAGATTGAATTGTGTGGTCCTATACATGATAGGTCAATGTGGATGGTTGAGAGACACTTGAAATTTTTGAAGGGTTTGGTAAGAAAAAAAGCACGTCCTAAGGGTTCTATGGTTGAGGGATATATGGTATACCAGATGATGGTGTATGTTACTCAATATCTTCCTAATCTTGCAGCAAAGACCCATATAGATTGTATTTAGGATCTTGACTCAATTAAAAAATTTGAAGGGGAGTACTTGGTGGGCAATGGTAGATTTATGAAACTAAAACGTAATAAATTATGAGATATTATTGTAGTTAATTAATTCTTAATCTTCAAAATAAATCTATTGTAAGTCATCTATTTACTTTTCTACAGCTGCTAAATAGTGGGATGCAATACATTTGTTTATTACAGACAATCAAGATCGGTTGACAGTATGGATTGAATGATGTCAGCATGATGGTCATAGATTAACATGGGAATCTCTGTCTTCATTGGTTATACAAGATCTTTGTAGAATGGAGATCCTAGTGTTACACAAAAGGAAATAGATTTAGCATATGGTTGAAGAGATCACTAGGTACTTATAAATTTGTTAATTAATCAACCATATGTTTTTCAACTCGTTATGCAATAATTTATACAATGTTTTACTTTATTATAGGTGAAACACCACAAGGCTATGTTTTGCAATGGTTATAAATTTCACATCAAAAATTTGGATGACATAAAAAGGACTTGTGATTCTGGGATAAGTGCAGTGTTCCAGGTGACTAATATTTCATCTAGAAATGACTTACATATTCAAGAGTCGCAAAATCGATACTATGGTATTGTGGATGATATACTTAACTACGACTTTAATTCATTCAAATTAGTTCTCTTCATTGTGAAATGGTATAAACTACGACTCAATAAAAATAATCTTGATAGAACTGTTATTGAACATGAAAATGGATTTCTAATGATTAATACAAGGTTGTTTGAGCCATTTGGACAAGAGCCCTATGTTCTTCCAAGACAATGTGAGTGGGTATTTTACTCAGAGATTCCACATAAACTAGGTTGGTCATTTGTTGTTAGACATGATCCAAGAGGAAGGTCAATAAAGTATAATGTGATGGAAGAAGATACTGAGGAAGATGAAGTGGAAGATGATGTAGAGGATGATCACGATTGAGAGCTAGTCAAAGAAGAATATGAGGAAGAAGATGATGATGATGTTGCTACTGATGGCGATGATGCTACTACTAATGAAGAGGATGATGAGGAGGATGATGATGATGACGATGATGGTGATGAAGAAGATGATGTCAATGATAGTAGTGGTGATGATTTCATCGACGATGATGATCTTAATGATGAGATGGATGAAGAAGAACATCAATTTCATGACATGAATGAAATGTACAATTATGCCAGATGTTCAGCATGTTCTAATGATTATTTTATATGTACTACTCTTATTCAACTTTTTTTATATGTCCTAATTATATATCTTTGATCTTTTGATAAGAGAAATTTCATTCTAAAAGAGTGTATTTAATCTCTATATGCTTAAACAACTTCACTAGTTAAGACTGATCTCATTTGTAGTGGGCATGACAAGAATTAAATCACTTGAAAGACACCAGTATTTAGACATGCACAAATTAGTGATGTAATTAAGAAAATTACCTTTCTTTATAATTTTCTAGGGTATTTTTTTATATCAATGCATTTCATCTAAATACTATCTTATGAGAGTTGCTTTTGTTAATTTTCTATTCCCTTGCACATGAATGATGTTTAAATTATAGGGGATTCCCTTTGTTCCTTGCAATGGAGTGAGATAATTCTGAATTGCTTAGTAATTTCTTTTTATTGCATGGTTGTCTTTGGTTTGTCATTTTATTTTGAGTGTTTAGTGATTTAAACAAAAGAATTTGACTTAGCCAAAAAATGTGCAAGTGTACATGAGTATGTTTCTTTTTATTGTAATTATAATTAGTATGAATGAACAAAATAATGACAATGCAATATTTGTCGAAATAGCATCGATGGCTTCGGTCAATGTGCCTATGTGTCAATGTGGTGTTGGCTCATGCATGTTGAAGACGTCATGCACAACAAGTAATCCTAGGCATCAATTTTGGGTTTTCCCAATGTGAGGTCCACTTTCGGCCCACATAGTGATCCTGTGTTGTACATTTTAGCTATCTTTTTGATTATGTTTCTTTCAGAGATACTTAGACTTTGTCGACTACTGTTATATTATGTTTGGACTCGTTGGATTGTTCTTTTGATGATTCTGCTTATGGGATCCATGATGTATAGATTTGGTTTATGTTTTTATATGATGTTTTGTGAACCTGATGGTCTTGATGATATTTAAATTACGTTACGTAATTTCATTTGAAATGTGCAATCAAATCATGAATATTATATGCAATTGACGTATGAGTTGAATTATGCAATTTAATGTTTAAATTTCGCTATATCATATATGTTATTGTAATGGTTTTCTTCCTTGAATTACTGATGCTGCATTTAGGTATTGCAGGTGGAAGGACCATGGAAACACATTCGGGGAAAACACATTGAACATAGGGTAACCAGTTATACCAAGGCCCCGTCTATTAAGAGACCTGAGGCCTCGTTGTTAAGTAATTTATTTCGTAACAGTAATTTGAATGTTTGTATGTAATGTGTTGTTATTCTGGATGTACCTTTCGTGAAATGTTATTTTGTTAAGTGTCGCTTGACACCTATGTTCAATGTTATTAAGGTACATCATGTGTTGTGTGAGAGCACTTGCTAGGAGTTTTAGGGATATCTTAGCACTCCTTTCTGCCATAGGAATCTTTATGCAATCTCATTCCCCATTTCCGATGTTATTTCTCGACATGGGTTTAGAGGGTTAATAATGGCCTTAGGAGATAGTTTTATGCTTAATTTGTTAACCCATTCCATGTACCCATGGGTTAGGGGTATTTTCACCTTTTTAGAAGCCTTAAAGTGACTTTAGGACCCTTTTAAAAATTCATTTTCCTTCTTGAGCGAAAATTGCAACTTGCATGTTGGAACCTCATTTATGAGGTTAGGTGTAGAAGCCCTATTTAGAGGAAATTTTGGCTTAGGATGATTCATTCACCCATTCTCTATTTTTAGAGAGTTTCCAGAAAGTTAGAGGAGAAAGCTTGAAGCTTGGATTAGGGCTCAACAAAATTCTTCCATGGCTTTGGACTTGAGGTAGGAAATCATGTGCTCTATTTGTTGGTTGTGTTTTGACCCAACTTTTGGGCATCACACCCAAATAGGAAAAAGGTCTGGATACGTAATTATATTTTATGTTTAAACATAATGTGACAACTAATCATTTTATGAAGAACTGATGTACATTTGGTATTGTAGGTAAATAGTGGATGTCAATACTTTTAGTGGGTCGATGAAACCACATTTACATCCACCCTATCTACATTTATACCTGATGTAGGAAATAAGTGCAACTTGTGCAAATCTTGAGAGGCAGCTAGTGCTGCCAAGATTGCTTCAATGGAAAAAGCAGAAATCATATTTTTGCGATGCCTTCTTTGTGTAGTTTGTGCACTAATTTTTTGGGACCATATGCGTAAATGTGGTTAACAAAGGGATATTGTAGATATTGAATTTTTTTAAGAATTTATAGTAGATACACATAAAGAACATGCACATAAAAAAGACAAATGAGAAACATAAATGTAGATATCACAATAGCTAAGAAACATAAATGTAGGTATCGTGGTCACAATTTTTTGGAGACACAACATAATTGAATGATATACCCAAACAATGCAACACAACTATATATCACTCCTTTGGTTTCAAGTTTATACTGTGGTAAACAAAACTCGTAGATAAAAAATAAATTTAGAGAGTGAAGGAGGGCCATAATGACCAAAATAATATAGGGTCCTTATATTATTTTAGTTGTTATTTCTCTCCTACTATGCTCTCTAAATTTATTTTTTATCATATGGGTTTTGTTTACAATAGTGTTTTTTAGAAATAGGGAATAGTGAGAGGGGGGGTGAATCAATATTCTACAAACTTTATCTTTTGCCCAATTATGGATATAATAGATTATCTTTACACATGCATAACATAAGAAGCTAAACAACATGCATAGCAATAAAACTAAAGAACTCATAACACATGATTTGTTCTCGAGAAAACCCTGGCCAAGGGAAAACCCTAGTGGGGATGGTACCCACAAAGATCCACTAATCAAAAGTATCATGTTAAGGATGTTGACCCTGGTAGGAGTCTATTACAAGCATATAGTGTATCAGTGATTAAGGGACTATAGGCCTTGTTAGAAGCCTCAACCCTGTTAGGAGTTGGTAGTACAAAATGTGATTACCAGTTGAGCCCACTACCCAAACAAGTAATGTACAATATAAACTGATTACCAAAAGAGGTCAAGGTACATAACCTTATACTACTTGCATCAGTATCTCTTCACTACTCTTTTACTATCACTATTACATATACATTATAGATCTTTCACATTACATTCACATACTTCTTTCTTACATTTTACAATTAGATTTATACAAGTTAATAAGGCTAATAACTTTACTTAGTTGGCTGCCATATTAAAAAATAACTTTATCCAAGGGTAAACATCTAGGATTTCATCCCTTTATATTCTTAAGACAAAATAAACCCTTAACTCTTTACCAATTCTACCTTCATATTATGTCATGTCGGCTCCACATTATCTTTAGAAAAACTATCATAACTTCTTTCGTACATGTCGTACTAACTTGCACTCTGATATGGGTCATCATTAGTCACCATAGAGTCTATGTTCAATTGTGCAAGAACTAAACTTACTCTAGTCAACATCGTAAACAAAAATTGCGTCCAGGTGCACTAGTGAAAATACTATCTCACACTTAGACAAATTTGCAATGCGCTCTGTCATACTTGCTTTCTAACTTGTGCGATCTTCATGTGGATCATATGTTTCCATAATGGCAACATCTATGTAATCAACTTAGACAAATTGCCAACAATCTCCCCTTTTGTCATTGGTGGCAACATATGAGAAAATTGGCGAAGTGTGCAACTCCAAAATCTCAAAATTGTCAAAATTGTGGCCATAGTATAACATATATATATATACTATCCTTATAACTCCTCAAAAAATCTTATCTCTAATACAATAATCCCCCTAAGAGTATCTTTCCTTATCATATACAATCAATTTTCTACTAAATATATCTCCCCCTTTGACAACAATGACAAAATAAAGGTAGGGAGGGCTACAAAACTGTATCTCAAAAAGATTTTACCTTAATCCATTATTGCAAAGCTGATAGGCTTGCAACACAATCTGCAAAATCAATTTTCATAGCTTCTATCTCCCTCTCCCATGATTTCTTAATGGAATCTACCACATTGAGTAGTGTGCTCAGTCCATAAGATGCTATTTGACATGCTTGGAGGGTCTCAAAGTTAAACTTCTGAAAAGATATCTTAGTTGTAAGACATTCTTCCAACTACTCTTCAATAACTCTTAACTTCATAGAAATATGCTCTCTCAAAAGAGTTAGTCTTCTCATTTTTCTATCTCTCTCATCCTACAAAACTCTGATTTCATCATAAATCTTCCGAACTTTCTTCTCAACATCACATACCTTCACAATAGGGCTAGAAAGAAGGTTAGATTCATTCTAAATTTCTACTTCTTTGAACTTGATCTTCTAATCTTCTTCTGCTATCAAAGTCTTTGGTTTTGTACGCTTTATGTACAAAAATTTTCCTGTTTCCAAGTTCTTCCTCAAGTCCTTGATACAGATATCAAGACTGTTGATATCAGTTTTGATATTCTGGCTGATGTTCAAAAGTATTCCAGCCTCATAGTCTACCTGTGCTTTTATCTTTGCAATCTTAGATAAGTTAGTGAACTCATCATCAAAAGTGCTCATCACTTTCTTTGCTTTCTCCAAAGGGTCTGCTTCTACAATCTGTGTAGTTACAATAGCTTGTAACTTTTTAGTAAGGTCCTTCAAACATCCTTCTAGACTTTTAAATTTCTTATTCTTCCCAATGATTTTGTTCAAAGATGTGATCAATTCCATCTAATCATCATCATCTACTTCTTTTCCCAAATCCTCAAAAAAAGATCCAATTTGCTTCTTCTTTCCAGTCTCAGGAGTAAGACTGATTTCTACTTTAGAGGGTATAGGTGCTTGTACTTCTATCACTTTAGGTTCTTCAACAATAGATTGGGTCTGCTCTACTTCTACAGTTCTATCCAGTTCATCAAGAGCTGAATTGTCAAAAATGTTCTCCAGATTCTTGAATACATTATCATCAGTATCCAAGGTAATCTTTATACCTTCAACATTCATAGATTCTTCTTCAATGTTTATAGCTAGTGGAGAGGGAATATCCTCTTTTTCTGCCTCTTCTTCTTTCTCCGCTGCAACTGATGGCTCTCCAACAATTTCTGCCATAACCTTAACTATTGCTTGTTCTATCTCTATATTCACTTCTTCATATTGTCCTTCCATGATCTGAATGGTTCTCCTTTTACTCCTTAAATGGGTGCTAAGGGGCTTCAAATTTTGTTCAAGATGTTCATCATCTCTCACTAGTAAATTTTACCCTAAATTTCAATGAGAACTGGTCAAATTTTCTACAACAATTGGTCGAATAGACAATTAAAACTGTCGTTGATCTTTTTTCATCAAATTTTCTACATGGTGAATAATTTTTGCAATTTCGACCAGATAAGTCATCAAATTATCCATTGAAACAATCCCTTGGAACTGGAAGAATAACACCATCACCTCGTCAAAGTCAATTGGTGTGAAGGTCGAAATATCATCCTTTATGTCATCAAATTATCCACCCTCATTCGTCGAATAGACCGTCGAATGTATAGCATTCTGGTAAAAAATAGTACTATGTAAAGTTCCAAATTGTGACCAATCCGATGTCGAATATATGGCATTCTAGTCGAAAATAGTGCTGTGTAAAGGTCAAAATTGTGACCAATCGAAACTTTTGTTTTAAAAAAAAATGTGGTACACCATTTTCAATATATTCCTACTTTTAGTTGAATATATTGGTTGTCTATAATTAGCATTACAATGTCAAATGCAGCATGAATGTTAGTATGGTTTCTTGCTTCTCAAAGCCATTTAAAATTTGTTGATATTGATATTTGATGAGGTTTGTTTGAACTATATATTTACAAACTTAAGTTCAAACAATAGTTGTTTATTTATCTGGATTATTAGATGGTTTTAATGAATGACTAGTTCTGGTCTGAAAATCTAAAGTATTCCTCATTGCATCTATTTTGTTATAGCTATAATATAATCTAGTGAAACAAAATATGATTAATATTTTGGGACTTACCTATTAGCATCAAAAATTTTGCATTCAGGTCTTAGTTTAGTTTTCTAAACTGTGATGTCTCCATCATATCCATGAAACCAAACAAGCATAAAACACATGTTTTGGACCAAGTGAGGTAGACCTGGGACACTTTCAAGTTAGTTAAGAAGTAGAAGTATCAATTATACATAGCATTAAATAGTTACAAATAGTTAGTCAATATTGAAGGATGTTTTATGAACCATGTAAGTAATTGGCAGCAAATATGAATAAGAATAGCATCAAGAAAATCAAAGTTGAACTAATATCATAACTATGAAAGTCATCTTATTTATAAGACTTCATAATAAACAGCAAGATGGATCATTTGATATCAAGAGAAAAGATTGTATGCCATTGTTGATAAGAGTGAAAGAGTAAGCATGGTACCATTGACAACACCACTTTGATACATGAACGGTACATTAGAAAACCAAATGATCAACTATGTCTTACATATAAGTGCTACTGTTCTATTCATGGGTTCAAGACTTGAATCAAAACAACTAAACCATGTATACAAAATAGTTATGAGATAACAAGTAGATGATCTTGATATTAATAAAAACAATATATCACAAAGATTGCCAATAGCAGATTGAAATCCATATATTGATATTTCCATAAGAGTGACTTGTTATATTAATGAGGTTATGAGTTAACATCAAGTGATACATATACTTAATCAAGATCAACATAAGCATAAAGCATAAAATATCCATAATCATCGATCAAAGGAGAAGCTATTGAGTTAATCACATGCAAAAGATAAGATGATGAAACAATGCATTAAGCACCAATTAACATAAAAGGTGTGAATCATGATTGCCAAGAGTTAAATAATTAATTGCTAAGTGTTTTGATTTACAAAGGATTAGTGAAGAGTTGCAGTCTTTCATATTCACATCCTTTTGTAGCATATTAAAGAGACATCAATATCATTCCAAATGAAATCAACTCATTCAATCGGGTTATTTTATATACATTACAATTAGCATTGCAATGTCTATAACAAGCTGCCAAATCAGTTTTATAGGTTAATCAAACTTTGGTTCATTGGTGATAAACTTGTTCATCAATCCATGATAGTTATAGTTATAGAAGGAAAACTTTTCATGGTCTTCAACTCAATCATTTCATCGTCTACTTTATTTTTCACTAATTGACACATCTAGAAGTTTTACATAGTCAATATATATATATATATATATATATATATATATATATTTATATATATATATATATATATATTATATATATATATATATATATATATATATATATATATATATATATATATATATATATATATATATATATATATATATATATATATATATATATATACTGATTGAATAATGACTATAACTTTCAGATGGTATAACATTTTTGAAATCTAAAAAATGTGTCACATTCTATGTTTCACCTACTATAAGGAAAAAAAATAAAAATTGAATTTTGTAAAGTTTTGAATGAGTTAAGGTGGTCAAACACAGGAATTTTTTTATTTTGAAAACGTTGTAAAAAAAATTCATAATTAATTATTTTTTTGGAATAAAATTATTAAAAAAATATGCGTCACATCCATGCATGAGTCTACTACTT